>QYSD01000001.1:0-546159 GCA_009806315.1 Rhodotorula sp. ZM1
TTGCTTCGCTCTGCTCCGGCGGTGTGCTTGTGTCCGTAGCTGCGCGACAGCGGAGGTTCGGGGACGGTTTTTCGAGGCGGCGAAGGTTGAGAAGGACGAGGGGAAGGCGAGGGTCGGCGAGAAGGGTGTCGAGGCGTACGTAGATATGGATTGCGAGGTGAATGGCTCTGTCAGGTCGTAAATAGGAAGAACTCGTCAGTACAACGCTCCTACAAGACCGGGGCGATAGGACGCGGCGTTCGAGCGAGGAGAGCGGCAACATCGTGCGCCCATGGACTGATTGGGGAAAGAGTGCGCACCTGTTCCAGAGACAAGGGAAGCAAGTCGAGCGAAAGCGCCGCAGAAGCGACGAGCTCGAGTACCTTGAGACTCGTTGTGGTTGGCAAAGTCGAGCAGGTTGAGGTTTGACAAGCCCAAGTGGCTCGTTCGCGCTTGTAGCACGTTGCCGGAGAGAGGCTGAGTGTGCAAGCAGTCGTTGGGCACTAGATAACAGAATTGAGCCGTCGGCCACCCAACTCCCGCGCTCAACTGGGGTACTGTACCCAGCGCTCTAATTCTCCTTACAATCTACTCTAGACGCCCTACAACTTCCCGCCTCCCTCGACCGGAGTAGCCGTACCACTTTCTCCGCCCGCCGCGGTTGGACTGGGCAACGCCTTGGCTGCTTCGGCTCCCCCGCCGTCTGCGTTGAACGCCTCGATATAGGATTGGAAGAAGCGGCGCCAGCTCGCTTTGCTGGGAGTGTGGTGGCCTGCGAGGGAGGGTGATGATGCGAAAGAGACAGGTTCAGGTCAACTGGCTGCACTTGACAGCACCGAAACCGCGAGCAGCGAAATCAAACAGAGGAAGAGGAACGCGCGCGCGCACCTCCGTCGTGCCACTCGACCCTCGCGCCTTCAAACGCCAGCGTCAACGGCACTGACCTCTCGTCTCCCACGATCGTGTCTCCCCTTCCCAGCACATGCAACGTCGGCGTCCTCGGCTTGCTCTTCTCAAAGTACCCGGCCGCGCGCGGGTCGAGGGGGAAGAATCCCGCCGAGAGGATCGCAAACTTGAATGGTTTGGGAGGCCATTCGGCGTTTGGGTTTGTCGAAGGCGCGGAAAAGACCGGGTCGAGGGAGGGGTTCTCCACGAGGGCAGTGAGGATGGCACCGCACGCGGCGCCCTGGGAGAACCCAAAGACCCCATCGAACGGTCCTTGTTCCTCGAGGATCTGGCGGAGGTGAGCGAGCGTCTCGTCGAAGCGTACGAACTCGCGGTAGTGACCGTCGGACGGGTGAGGTTTCGCAAACCACCATGCGCGCGGGGTGTCGGCGTCTGAAGTCGGAGACGCCGATGCATCCGAGTCGAACTTGTTGCGGAAGTCCGTCGGGTCGGTGGGCATGTCGACGACGTGGGTCTGCCGCGCAGGAAGTCTGGACATCAGGACGACCCTCTGGTTCAGCGCGGACGCTCGAACGCACCGGATCGACGAACACCAGCTCTGCCGAGTCCTTCAGCGCCCGTCTCAGGGCACCTATCCGACCACCTGTCCGGGCGAGAACGGCAAAACTGAGTCACAGCGGTTCGTTCGAGTGAGCAGGACGGTGCGCGCACTGAAGATGGCAGCATTCTGTGTGTAGCCTGGGAGGCAGAGGATGCGGGGAAGGGCGGTCATGGACGAGAGCGAGAGAGTGGGAGAAGGTGGGAGCCGGGCGAGCCTTCCAGCAGAGAGTCCGAGAGGGTGTTCCAGTCTATCCGGCGAGCCTGTACGTATGCGACGGCGAAGGGGCCGACGAGGGCTTGGATGAGAGCTGAGGGGAGCGCTGCGCTGTCGCTTTCACCGCACGTGACCAACCTTGCGGGCGATTTTCTGTCGCTTGGGCCCTCTCTCGCCCCGTGAAGTTGCTCGACTGCTACAGTGGCTACCGTGCTCTCGCTAATCATGACGAGCAGGATCCAGCGAGCTAGGCTGGGACCTGGATGACCCGCTTGCCCGCTTGGGCAGTGTGAGCGAGGAGAAGGCTGGCTTGCGACTCGGGACCGACTCGAGGGAACGCTCCTGCACCAGCTCGCTTCGTTGCCCGTGCTCGTGCTGTGCTCCCTCCTTCGACTCGACCGCACTCGACCCCGGTCGACCGTCCTCCCTCTCGACCTCCGCCCGCCGACCAGGCTGCCCCACTGCCAGCCACGCCCGCCCGACCCATCTTGCCCTCGACTGCAAACAAGCCTGATCACCCTGAGGCGTCCCAGATGATGGGCCTCCTCTCGCGGAAAAAGACCCAGTCCTCGCAGCCAGCCCAACTCCCGCCGCCCATCTCTGCCCCGCTCCCTTCCTCGCACCCGCCATCCATCTCGACCAGCGACTACTCCTCGTCCAAGAAGTCGGCGAGCGGGGGTGCGTACGCAGCACAGCAACAACCGAGTCCCCCTCGTAGCCCCGTCGAAGCTGGTTGTGAGTCGCGCACCGCACGCCGCTCGACTTGCGAGTTTCCCTCCCAGCCAAAGGCTCCACATTCTGACGTCTCGCTCGCGCGCGCCCCTTCCTCGTCGCTCCTTCGCACAGACGCACACCACGCGAAGCAGCAGTCGCAGTCGTACCGCCCGCAGAGTTCAAACTCGCAGAACCGGGCAGGCGGGTACGGAGGCGGGCAGGACTACGGCTATGGCGCGAACGGTTCCGCCGCAGGAGGCTACCAGCAGGAACGGGGTTACGGAGACGTCGAGGGCAAGATGGGCAACTTGGGCATCAATGGCGGAAACGGGAGTGGCGCGGCGGGGTCGGCCGACCAAATGAGCGTCGATACCGATATGGCGGACGGCTCGAACGGGCAGGGGCAGTACGGGGCTAACGGAGGGTACCAGCAGCAGCAGTCGGCCGTGTCGCGACACCATCCGCAGCAGCAGGCAAGCGGCGGAGGAGGTCATCATCACTCTCACGCCTCGCGACAGCTCGCCCGACAGACCGAGACGACTCCTCAGGTCGTCCTCTCGCCGACACCGTCGCAGTCGTCGTCCGTCTCGCGCAAGACGTCTTCGCGGTACAGCCTGACCGACTTTACCTTCATCCGCACGCTCGGGACCGGCTCGTTCGGTCGCGTCCACCTTGTCCGGTCGCAGCACAACGGTCGTTCGTACGCGATCAAAGTACTGGGCAAGGAACGCGTCGTCAAGATGAAGCAGGTCGAGCACACCAACTCGGAGCGCGAGATGCTCGAGCGCGTCAGGCACCCGTTCTTGGTCAACCTCTGGGGCACCTTCAAGGACTCGAAGAACCTCTACATGGTCATGGACTTTGTCGCCGGCGGCGAACTCTTTTCCCTCCTCCGCAAGAGCCAAGTGCGTCGTTCGCCCCCCTCCCCCTCCCCCCCTCTTCCCACCCTCCTGCTGCTCTGACCCGTTCCGGCTGACGCCCTCGACCGCGCAGCGCTTCCCGGACCCAGTAGCCAAGTTCTTCGCGGCCGAAGTCGCCCTCGCGCTCGACTACCTCCACTCGCTCGACATCATCTATCGTGACCTCAAGCCCGAAAACATCCTCCTCGGCGCCGACGGACACGTCAAGATCACCGACTTTGGGTTCGCGAAACATGTTCCCGACATCACTTGGACGCTGTGTGGTGCGTCGAAACGTTCGCTTCATTCCGTCGCGAAGAGGAGGAGCTGATGGGTCGGTGAGATGTAGGCACGCCGGATTATTTGGCGCCCGAGATTGTCCAGTCGCGGGGTTACAACAAGAGCGTCGACTGGTACGCACTCGGCGTGCTCATGTTCGAAATGTTGGCGCGTCTCGTCCCCTTCCCTCTCCTCCGCTATAAAGCGCGCGCTCACACGGACTCTGGGTTGCGCAGGCGGGCTACCCACCGTTCTTCACCGAGGACTCGAACCCGATGCGGTTGTACGAAAAGATCATTTCGGGCAAGATCCGCTACCCGGCCTACTTCACGCCCGAAGCGAAAGACCTCCTCAAGTCGCTCCTCACGACCGACATCACCAAGCGCTTCGGCAACCTCGCGAACGGCTCGCGCGATATCTTCGGACATGTGTGGTTCCAGGAGGTCGATTGGGAGAGGCTGTATAGGAAGGAGATTCCGGCGCCGTACGTTCCCAAGGTAGAGGGCGATTGGGACGCAAGCAACTTTGATGCTTACCCGGGTGCGTCGTTTCCTCCCCTCCCGTCTGTTTTGGTCGTCCTTGGTTACTGACGCCTTGACGCGCTCGTCCGCAGAGGTCGACCTGTCCGAGTACGGCTCGTCCGGCCCCGATCCTCACGGCCACCTGTTCCCTCTCTTCTAATCGCGTCACCCGCCTCATCCCGACCTTTGACTTATCGACTATTCATCTCATCCCATCCCCGTCATCCATCATCTGCCTATAACTCCGCATCCTCATCCCGCTCATGCTCACTCCTGATCCTCCGCACACATCCACTCTCGTCCCTCCGCCACCATCTCGGAGATTCGATACAATCTCAGGGAGCACTATCAAGCCTTGGTTCGTCTTCTTTCGTTTCTTGCCGTCCTCCTACTCTCCCTCCTCCTCGTCGGATGTAGCATTTTCCTCCTCCCGCTTTTCCTCTCCGTCTGCAGTCGGAACTCATCAGCCTCTCGCCCTCGCCCGCATTCTGCGAGAGACGCTCAATATCGCTACGTTGCGTCGGGAATTAGCCAGTCTACCGCGTTCTGATCCCCAAACTCGCCAGCAAACTCGGCGCCCGCACATACGGGTTCCCACTCTCCTTGACCGCCAACCGCGCCTTGTTCCAATCCCACAGGACACCGAGATAGAAACCTGCGACGCCCCAGGCTATGCCTTGGAGGAGTGGGAACACGACCTGTGGACGGGCAGCCGTGAGCGCTCGCGAGTTCCTCGGGGGAAAGGAAAAGAAAAAAGAAAAAAAAAGAAGAGCGAGCGCACCTGGTCCCGCATAATCACGTAGGTCACCTTGGTCCATTCGATCCGTAGGGGTGCCATCAAGACGTCGCTCGCCGACTCGCGCTTAGAAGACCCCTCGGCCGTCAGTTGCGCCGACGCCAACGCGCTCTTCTCAGCCGTCAGGACCTTCTTCTCGTTTTCCGCGCCTTTGCATCCTCCGCGTCGTTGTGCTGGAACCGCGTCGTTGTCGATGCGATGGAGGAATGGTCGAATCGAAGCGAGAACGCCCTGTTCGTAGCGGAGGTCGGGAATTGGCGGGACAGGTATCCGCTCTTCGCGAGCGTCGTCCTCCTCGCTGTCCTCCTCCTCTCCTTCGTCCTCGTATCGCCTCCGTCGCCGCCCGCCGACCTCCTTCGCCCCCGCCCGTCCCTCCTTGCGATCCATCTCGGCCAACCGGCTCGACAACGAGTGCAGAGGCGAGACCGATTCGTACACCGCCTGGCCTGTAGTTGGATCGTCGGTCTTGTGCAGGCCTGGGATGTGCGATGGGTCGAGAGAACTGGGTTTTGATGACGGCGAGTCAGTTTGATGAGAATGGAGAGTTGGGTCAGCGAGGCGTCTGGCGCTAGAAAAAGAGCGCCGGTGTGCTCACCTCATTTTTAGACGAGTTCCCGAGAGTTTGGCGAAACTCGAAGGCTGGCAGAAGCGTGAGCGACGTTGTCGGTCAAGCCGAAGACGGAGGGGGGATGGAGAGACTTGCGTTTCGGGTTGACAGCGTCCGATCTCGCTCGCAGTCGCCGTGCTGGTTCGTGTGGGAGTCAGACGACTGCTAGGATGCTGTCCCGACCACCCAGCGCACCGGCAGCATGCGCCACCTCGCCCCCGTGCCTCTGTCCCCGCCCGACCTCCTCACGGACGACACGCTCGCTCTTCGCCCTCGTCGTCGCCGTGCTGGCCTTGATCCGCACCACAAACGCTCTCCCACTCGAACCACCCTTTGGCGGCGCATCTCTGAGCGGACGAGCAGACACCATTTCCCGCCAAGATACGCGGCCCTTTGTCGGCGCCCCCTTTGGCGACTTCTACATCTCGAACGACAAGCTCGAATGCGAGCCACTACGGATCACGTTCGGCGGTGGCCAAGGTCCGCCCTACGCGTTGAACATGGTCAAGCCGCCCGTCGCGACGAACGGGTCGGTGGAGAACGTCGAGATCCTCGAGCGCATCGCCGTCGCGGGGATGCCCGGGATGACGTGGTGGAGTCTTGACGGAACGAGTCTGAAGGTTGGCGACGCGGTTGCGCTGCAAATCGTGGACGCGGTGGGCCAGGTCGGATACTCGGTGAATCGACATGGTGCGCCCTCCTCCTGCCCGTGACGGACTCGAACTTGCTGACCAGCTTCCGTGCTCCCAGTTGCCGAAGCTCGCCTCAATGAGTACTGCCACTACCCGGGGGCGTTCTGGCCGCCCTCGCACTGGGACGGGAACCACTTCGTCGGCATCCTTCTCGTCCTGCTCGGTATCGCCTTCTTCGCCGTAGGCGGCGTTGAGCGCCTCAAGACCTTGTGGAAGGCGCGACATCTGCGGAGATCTGTCGCGCCAGCAGCGAACGAGGGAGGCGTACCGCTCCAGGAGCGTGAGGTTGCGACGCATGTCTTGGGCGACGACGAGGAGCGGACCTCGCTCGAAGATGAGGACAGACCATTGTTGCGGGACGGAGAGCCTCCTGGAGAGGCGCCGCCAGCTTACGACGAGGTAGCGAAGGAGGAAGAGGATGCAGACCGGACTGGCTCGCGGCTGGACGGGCGGGAAGGAGCTCATCGGGTAGAACAGTCTCTCTCGTGATTACTCGCAGCGTGTCTCATTCTCGCGCTGCTCACTCCCACGATTCCGCGACCGGATAGTATAGCGGAAGAGAAAGTACAGGTTTTGATTGACCGGGCAAACAAGCGAGACTATAGGGGACGCTACGGGAGTAGAGGATGCGAGAGGTGGAGAGCGCGAACAACGACGACGTCTGGTGGAGAGAGGAGCCTCGCCTCACGCCTTGGCCTCCTCCTTGACCTTTTCGGCCGTCACACTCGCACCATCCTTCTTCTCGTCCTCGTCGTCTAGGTGGATCTCGACCTTGTGGTCGTTGCCGCTCGCCTGCTGACCAGGCACAATCCGCTCCGCCTCGTCCTTGCCCGCCTCGCCACCCGAAAAGCGCTTCAACCGCTCCGAAACATGCTCAGCACTCTCCTTCGGCCACTCGCCGATCGCTCCCTCCTTCTTGACGCCCGCAGTGCCGGCCGAGGGGGACGATCCCGCATTCGCGGGTTTGTTGAACGTAGCCGAGTACTTGGCGCGGCTGTAAGGCGCAGGTCGGTGAGGAGGGTGAGCGAAGTGGCAGTCGGCGCGGGTGCAGGCAGCGCCGTAGCGGCACGGGACCTGGCCTGACCCGTCTCCGCGCATGTCCCAAGGGTGAAGGAAGACGCAGCCGGGACGAGTGCAGGCCGAGCCAAACTTGCACGGCTTCTCACCTGCGCCGGGGAGAGCGGCGGAGGGAGGGCCAGCGGAAGGTCGGGAAACGGGTGCGGAGGAAGCGATGGGACCGTCGGCGGAGGCGGAAGGTGGGTGGGTTTTCTGCGCCTTCGAGACGTGCGACTTGGGGCAATCCTGCGAGACACCACAGCCATCAGTCAGTGAAGCGGCACTTGCGGTGAGAAAAGGCAAACGCACCGGGTCCTCACACTTGAGCTGCTTCTCGCACGGCTCGCTGCTCAAGACCAACCCGCTCTCCTTTGTCGCGACCGGGCTCGGGTGCGAGTACGGACACGTCGGCTTCGTGCACTCGGTCGCGTGCTTGCAGAGCGCCTCTTGCAGCGGCTTGGACGGAAGGACGACGGGCGGAGTTGCGGGCTTGGGAGGAGGACCGCCGCGAGGACCGCCGCGGGGTCCGCCGAAACCACCAGGCTGGAAAGGCGCAGCATTCGGGTTGAAGGGGCCGCCGGGGCCGGGAGGGAAGGCGCCAGCCGGGTTGCTCCAGACATTCTGCATCGCGGCGAGAGCCTGAGCCTGCGCGACGGCGCTTGCTTGCGCTTGCGCCATGATGTGCGGCGGGAGACGTGCGGAGAGAGGGTGGGCTGTGAGAGCCGGGAAGGGGATGTTGGCGAGGATAGACGGGTGTGCGCCGGCAAGAATGGCGTTGACTGCTTGGGTGATCTGCGCAGGTCACACCGTCAGCAAGCGCAGCACAGAAGTCGGGATGAGCTGAATGCACGGCATCGAACGCAGGTTGCGGCATTCCCGTATTGTTGACCGGACCCATGTTCCGCCCAGGCGCAAACTGCGGGTTGTTGCCGTTGACCCGGTCGTACAAGCTCTTCCCGCCCTTCGGACCCGTCGGCGCATCGAACCTCTGCCTCTGCTGCCTCTCGCCTACCTCGGGACCGTCAACCTCCCTCGCACCACGCTTGACGCCCGTCACGGCTGCGCCGAAGACATTGCGTCCGCCGCCGATGGGGCCGGGTGGTCGCGAGGGGATACCATTCGAACCCGCACCCGGTTGTGACGCAGAGCCGGAAGGACCAGTCGGGACGACGGAGGAGGACGCAGACGAGGCGAAGGGGACTTCGGGGTATTGTTTCTTGACCTCGTCGAAGAGCCAGGTCACGAACGACGCGTCGAAGTCGCCGCCGATCAGGTCGGAGAGCTCGGTCGAGATTTGGTCTGTGAGTCGAGCGACGTCAGTACGGTGCTAAGCTGACGGGAGCAGAATGCCGCCGACTCACCGGCCGTCTTGCGGTTGCCGAGCATAACGACGCAGTACTCCCTGCAGCACGTACAAGCGTCAGCAACTGTCTCTGCGCTCTGGCAGCCCGATCTAAGCGGGCTACTCACGCCATGACAGGGTCGTCCTCCGTGCTCCACCCGAGGAAGGCGAGCTGCTTCTGAATGGCCGCCTGCGTACGCCAGTGGGTCAGCAAGCTTTCTCAGGGCTCTGAGCATTGTCACGCACCTGCAAGGCCTGCCCCTGCGGGCTGCTGGGTACGATTTCGGGTGCCATCAGAGTCGTGAGGAAAGCGGGCGAGACGGCGATGTCAAGCGCGGACGAGCGGGCGATTCAAGGGGATACGTCTGCTCTGTCTAAACCGTTTAAGCAGTCTGGCAGCCGAGCCTGTCAATCCAGTCGCTGTGAGCGGGTGAGCGGTCCAGGTCAAGGCGAGCGCCACTCCTCCTGGAACAGGTCAGCCCACCACAACTCGCTCGTACTGCTCTGTTGCGACGCTGGGATGTACGCTGTGATCTTGAGAGGTCGAACAAGCTCCCCGCCGACCCGCTCGCTAACCCCGGTCGCTTGTTCTGCCCCTCTCGCTCTCCTCGCTTCCACAGGGCACTCATCGAGGTCATCGCAAACGACCGTCTCGGGAACAAGGGTGCGTGCTGGTCCTGGGGCCTGCACGAGTGCGGCTGACCCGTCACGAGCGCGGCTGACCCGTTTTGCGACCCGGCAGTCCGCGTCAAGTGCGAGTGAGCTGCCAGAACTCGCTTTAGCTGCTCCTGAGAAGGGTTGTGTGCGCGGCTGGAGTAGTTGAGCTTCCCTCTCGATCCTGCAGCTCCGACGACACTGTCGGCGACCTGAAGAAGCTGATTGCGGCGCAGACGGGAACAAAGGCGTGAGTTTGCATCCTTCCTATTGTTTTCGTGAATGCCTTCGAGCTGAGCAAGATGTGCTGACGATGTCCCGCGATCTCTACAGAGAGAAAATTGTCCTGAAGAAGTGGTACGTCGCTCGTCTGGGTCATGAAGCTCGGAGGAGAGGCGAGATCTCGGTACGAGCGATGCTGACCGCTACATTTCTCGCTCCGCCTTACACCTCGCAGGTACACCATCTACAAGGACCAGTACGTACTACCCCAATTCCTTTACCTCCTGAAGCCCAGCCCTGATCTGCCTCTCCGCCTCGCAGCATTACGCTCCGGGACTACGAGGTCCGTCTCCAATCCCGCTTTCCATACTCCGACCCTGCGCTCTCTGGCTCCTTCGGACTTATGCTTCCTCTTCCTGCAGATTAACGACGGCATGTCGCTCGAGATGCAATAAGAGGAGGAGAAGAAGGAGGAATGGTCATCCTCCTGGGTTTCGAGTCTCGTCTACGTAATCGCAGTGCTTCTCGTGTTGTCCTACGCCATACTGGGCTCATCGAGAGAGTGTCTTTGTTCCTGTAAAACTTCCCAAGCGACCTTTATCAACCAAGCCCTTCGACGCCGCCATTCCGCTCCTTCAGCCTCGACGACTCACACATACCATGGCAAGCTCGCGTCCGTGACCGTCCAGAACTCGCAGGCTGACTCTCGGACTCTCCACAGCTGCCTCTAGCACTCCTCCATGCGGCCCAGGCGAAACCAATGGTCCGTCCCTCCTCATCGCACAACCCCGTCGCCCGCCTCGCTCACAGCTGACAGAGCCGCCCGGCGCATGCAGCTGGTGGAGTTGAAGAACGGAGAGACCTTCAACGGGCACCTGGTCGCGTGCGACAACTTCATGAACGTCACGCTCAAGGAGGTGTACCAGACGAGTGCGGTGCGTCGGCTCTCGCTGCCCATTCGACATGCTGTGTCGTCTGGACTGCATAGGCTGATCGGGATTGAGAGCTGCTGCAGGACGGCGAGCGGTTCTGGAAGCTGCCTGAGGCGTACATCAGGGGCAACAACGTGAGTCCTCTCTCTCTTGCTCATAGTGCGGGAAACGATTGCTGTTCGAAGGCTGGTAGCTGACGAACACCATGCTTTCCATCCACCACGTGCAGATCAAATACATCCGGGTGGCAGAGAACGTCGGTTCCCTCTCTCCTCCCCCTCCCCTTCATCTCGAGCTGATTCTTCCCCTCATGACGCCTGAGAACAGCTCGTCGACCAGGTCAAGGAGCAAGAAGAGGAGCAGCGACGGCGCGGGAACTCGGGACGAGGCGGGCCTGGCGGTGGACGAGGTGGGATGGGTCGGGGAGGCGGAATGGGCGGACGAGGTGGTGGGTGCCGGCCTGCTTTCTTCGGCGTGCTGGCTGGTGCAGTCCTACACCGTGCCATCTCGCGCACGGTAACGAGTCTGGCCAGAAATTGCTGACCTCTCTCGTCCTTCGCAGGTCGTGGCGGCGCACCAGGACGAGGCGGACGCGGTGGAGCACCAGGTCGCGGTGGCATGCGCGGCGGTGCCAAAGTTGGCGGACCTTAGCGACGGCATCCTTTTCGTACTCGTACCCTCGCTCTACCCTCTTTCGCTTCGCACACCGCAACGCTGCGCGGTTGTACTGTACTACGAGCTGAGAGGCGGAGAGAGGCGGATGACTGATGCTGCGTTACGATGTCATGCGGATATATGTACTGATCCTGCGAGTCTGACAGCGCCTCTACACCCTCTCGACAACCTCGCCATCCTCCAGCCGCAGCAATCTCCCAACACTCTTCGGCACCTCCTCCTCAAAATGCGTGATGAGCACCACACTCTGCCAGTCCTCGAGCTCGGCGTCGATGTATCTCTGCACCTTCTCGATCGTGACCATGTCCATTCCCGAGAACGGCTCGTCGAGGACTAGCAAAGGAGGGCGCTTGACGAGCGCGCGGAGGAGGAGGATCAGGGATTGTTCGCCTGGTGAGAGGGAGGCGAAAGGGCGGTCGAGAAAGCAGGGGGTGAGGAGCGGGTGCGAGAAGCGCGAGAGGAGGGAGGAGATGGCGGAGGCTTGTTCGAGCGTCGCCTTGCGGTAGGAGTAGACCGAGTCGAAGCCGGTTACGATGGCCTGCGAGAATTAGGATCCAGGCCAGGGTCAGTTTTGTCAGAACGACCTGAGGGTTTAGCGAGAACGAACGTCGTAGCCTGAAAGCGCATCAGGTCCGTAGCGCCGAGGAAAGGCGTTGAAGATCTCGGGCGAGACGTGACCGATATTTGCTTGCACTGCAGCGACGACAAGTGCGGGTCAGCGCAACAGTTAGTTAGAATATTTGGAGGGAACACACGAGTCGCTGTGGCTTGTCGTAGGCGAGGCTTGCCAAAGAGCTCGATGTCTTCCGTGAACGAGCGAGGATGATCTCCAAGAAGCAACGCAAGGAGCGTGCTCTTGCCAGAGCCTTTGGATAGGGCAGTCAGTGCCGCTAGTCGACCTCACCGCTGGGGGGGAGCTAGAAACTCGCCGTTATGACCCGCCAACACCCATCGTTCTCCCTCCCTGATCGTCCAGTCCACATTCTTAAGCACTCGACGCTCCTCCTGTCCCTCGAACGGCCGGCCATACGAGATGTTCACGCCTTTAAGCTGAACGATCGTTTTCCGCCTTTCCGCCTCCTCGTCCCTTTTCGCCGCAGCAGCCTGTCTCTCCTCCTTCCTCCGCTTCGACGCCTCCCGCTCCGCCTCTCCAGCCGCCAGCAATTCCCTCGCCTCCTTCGTCGAGAGGATCTCGTCTTTCCTCCCCAGCTTGAGAGGCATGCCGGGCGAGGCGTCGGCGAGAGCGATGTGCGTCACGAAAGAGGGCAGGACGTCTTGGGGTCGGAGTACGAGGAGTACGCGAGGGGAGCGGGCGGAGTGAAGGGAGGAGAGGAGGGAGGAGAGCAGTCCGCGGGAGGAAGCGTCGAGGCCGGCTGCAGAATTGCAACAACCGTCATCAGCAAGTCATACAATCGGAAGACAGCTACCACACGCACTGAAGGGTTCCTCGAGGATGAGCAGCTCTGGCTTGGAGAGCAGAGCCTTGAGGATTCTCGCTCGCCGTGTCTGACCGTTACTCAGGGTAATGAGCGGAAGGTCGAGCAGAGTCGTCATCTGCAAATCTTTCGCCTTCTCCGCAATGAAGACGTCTTCCGCGCCCGTCGAGTCCTTCAGGTGTTGCCGGACCGTCAACTTGTCCTCGTCCCGAATCGAGTAATATCGCGCCGTGTAATCATCGAACGCGCCGCTCCGCTCCAGCCGCGTCTTGAAGCTAACAAACTGCAGCAGATCTTCGACCGTCCGTTCGCGAGGTCCGCCTTCTTCTGCTGGCCGCTCGACGGGAGGAAGCGCTGCGAGAATGGGATACGAGGCGGACGAGATTGGGTGGAACCGCGCTTGGTGCCGAATAGTCGCTAGAAATGCTTCTCGTGTCGGAGATGACGAGGAAGGCGCAAGAATGGCCCAGCAGTCCTGGTCGTGGATCGTAAGGTCAAGGTCATTGAAGAGCGCTTGCGATGGGTCGTTCGAAGGCACGCCAAAGGGGAACACAGATGCGCGCTGGGCTTGAAATACTGGTGGAGCGTCGCGGACGCTGCGGCTGGATGCGAATGTGCGGGAAAGGGAAGATAGAGGGTCCGGAGCGAGAGTTCGGAGGAAAGGTAAGGCGCATCGGCGCAACATGGCGACACGAGGCTGTTCTGCCAGGTCGTCGAGTTTCGGTTAGCTCAATCAACGCATTGCCCGCCGTAACCACGCACATAGAAGCCGCCCTCAAGAGGCGGGTCGTTCAAGCGATGAAAATGACGGAACGGGGAGCGAGGAAGATTGGGACACGCTGACGCTTCTTCGTCGGCTCTATAGCGATCCAGCAATCTATATGAATCTCAGAGTACGCTTCCAGCCGTCCAGCGAGAGCGTGTGAGCGCAAGAGGTGGACGCGTTCTCTCGCGCAAGTTGTCCGAGTTGGTCTCCTCTCGCCTCGACCCTCTTCCAGCTTGTTGTTGCCGCTGGAAGTGACGGCGGACTCGCTAGATCGCTGCTAGACGACACACGGGCAACCGACCCGCACCCACGCTCGTTTCCATCCACAAAGCCGCTCGCGCCTCCAGCCCCCTTCTCGTCCTCTGCGCCCCCGCCAGTCGACCAGTGCGCTGCCTGAGCGACACAGCGACACTCTGAGATGCCCCGAACACGGTCAACAAAGCCCGCGAGCGGGTCGTCCCGACTGGGCCGACTCGCAAAGTCGCTCGTCTCGCTCTACCTCCTCGCGGCCGTCGTCTACACTGCCTACCAGCTCATACTCGCCCCAGCCGTCTCGTACTTGTCAGGAGGACGGGTATTGGACGCGGGCGGAGATCGTGAGCCAGCGTTTGGGACGATGGGCCCGGAAGCACATGACGTCCTGACAGCAGGGTCAGCGTCGGCGTCTGCGCACCGCAAGGGCGCTTCTGCCACGACGACAAAGTTGAAGCATGCGGCGTTGGAGACGGCAGGCGTCAAGGCGGCGGAAATTCGCAGCGAGGACATCTCGGACCCGGTGTGGGCTGCGGCGGAGGCGGCCGCGAAGAAGGGCAAGAAAAAGGCGAGCACGACGTACCGACGACCTGCAGTCCTTCTCGACAGCAAGGAGCTCGTCGAGAAGCGATTACACGGATTCGCCGACGTTGACTGGGACAAGGACCACATGGTCTGGCATCACCCGACGGCTGAGGCGGCGCATTCGGGGCCTCGAGCGGACGAAACGGCGCTCGCGGCGTACGGCAACGCTCCCGCAGAGGGCAAGACGATCAGCGAGGACGAGTTCTTGAGCTTGTCCTTCGGGTCGAGCCTCCAGCCGAGCAAGGTCATCCCCTATTACTACCGCGCGTCGGATCCCGACCGGATAGACTTCAACAAGGAGGACATCACAATCACGACGCTCATCACGAGCAACCGTTTCACCGTCTTTGAGCGCCTCGTCGAGCGGTATCGAGGTGCGTTCGCTCCCAATCTCCCTGCCTCTCCTCGCAACACTGAACCACTTACACGCGCAGGTCCGATCTCCGCCACCGTCCACTTGACCGAGGGGAAGGCGCACTCCGAGATGCTTCGGGCGCTCGAGACGATGTACACCTCGTCGCCGCTCATGAAGCAATACGTCGACATTCACCTCGTCTACGACCCCTTCGAGCGGCAGTTCAATATGTGGCGCAACGTCGCAAAGTTCTTCGCCAGAACGGAGGTGCGTGCCGCTATCCATGCTGAATCGCTGTCTCCCTGGAAGGGATGGTGATTGATCGAGTTGACGGGTCGCGCGTAGTATGTGATGATGCTCGACGTCGACTTCTGGCTCTGCACCGACTTCCGCTCGCGCATGCTCGAGTCGCCAGAGATTATGCAGCGCCTCAAGGGCGGCATGGCGGCGTTCGTCGTCCCCGCCTTCGAGTTCCATAAGCAGGCCGATGGCGTCGACCCGAACACGTTCCCGTCGACCAAGGAGGTGCGTCATGCTGCCGATATCGGTGAGATCTGCTGGACGGAGCTGACTATCGGCTGTTTCCCACCTCGCACAGGGCCTCCTCCAACTCGTCAATGACGACAAGATCGGAATGTTCCACAAGAGCTGGGCACCAGGACACGGCTCGACGAACTACACGCGCTATTATACCGCCAAGCCGGGTGAGGTCTACCGCGTGCAGGGCTACACGCACTCGTACGAGCCTTACGTAATCTTCAAGAAGGAGGGGACGCCTTGGTGAGTGCTCGCGCGGTGTGTGCGCTCAGACGACGCGCTGACGGCGCGTATTCGCAGGTGCGACGAGCGCTTCATCGGCTATGGTGGCAACAAGGCGGCGTGCCTCTTCGAGCTGTACCTCTCCGGCGTCTCTTTCTACGTCCTTCCCGATGATTTCCTCATCCACCAGTCGCACGCCTACGCCGAGAAGGCCCGCAAGCACGAGCGCAAGTACAACCGCAAACTCTACACCGACTTCCGCGAGGAGCTTTGCTTCCGGTACCTCAACTTGTTCCTCGACCAGATTGAGAGTCCGCGGGCGAAGGTGTGCACTACTCCTCCAACTGGCTCGAACGCTGAAGCTGACGAGCTGGGTTGTCACCCAGAACCTCGCGCTCGAATGCAAGAAGATCAAGGGCTTCGCGAGCACCGCAGCTCGGTACATCGCTGCCGCCGGTGGACCTTCGGCTACGAAGGTTAAGACCAAGCGAACGCCATAGCCAACGTCGCCTTCACCCTCCCTTCGCCTTTCCCGCCTTTGCCCTTCCGTCGCAGCCGGTTCTTCGACCCCTTCCCTCCGTCACCTAGCTCGTCCTTCTTGCGCGCCGGTCCGCCTTCTCTATTCTCGTTCGAGGGCGCCTCAACACGACCCAGCATCCGCCGCAGACACTCTTGTTCCCATAAGCTTTACCTTTGCCCTTCTCGCATCGCGTCCTTTTCCCCTCGTCAGGCATTTGTCCTTCTTCGGCTCGCCACGCATCGATACCCTTCTCTCCTTACTCACCCTCGGCGGTGGACGTCGACATCTCCGCATCCTCCGTGCGGCAACGCCAACTCGTTGCCTACCCTTGTTCACCTTCGTTTTAAACATCGAACCCCTTTTCCCCGACCGCCTCGCAGATCCTTCGTTGGCATCAGCCAATGCATCTACTGTATACCCATCACTTGGCGAGCTTTCGTTGCGACTGGCTGTTGAGGCTGTCGCTGGTCTCGACCGCCGCACTCGTTCGTGGGCCGACTCCCTCCATCTGCTGTTCGCCTGCTCACAACCGCTCAAAGGCTTTGCTAGTGAGCTGTGCATCGTCGCAGACCGTCATCACGCCGCCCAGCTTGTTTGGATTCGCCGTCTCGACCGCCCCCCGCTTCCCGCATCTATTCTCGAAGAACGGTCGACAACGCGGCGACATCAGCCTTTCCAGGCGATCGAGCTGCAGGCAGCGGTCCACCCGGCACACAAGCAACTGCAGGACGACTGGCGCGATTACCGATCGACAGCGAGCTCCGCCGCTTCGCCTTCCCTCTTCGCCCAACCCCGTCTTCCGTTCTCCCGGCGTTCGAAGCGACCTTTGATTCTCGATATCCTCGGCGACTCGTTTTTGAACGTTCCCAGTACCGTCCGAAATGGGCTGCGGTTCGTCCTCGCTCAAACACACCGGCGAAGCGGGAGACGGGCTGGAAGCCAGGAGGGAGAAGGATAAGTCGAGTGCAATCGACAAGCAGATTGACGAGGATGCGAAGAAGCTGCGGAGGGAATGCAAGATCCTTTTGCTCGGTGCGTTGCGGTCGAGTTTGGCAGTAGAGGCACTAACTTTGGTTTGGACGGGCTGTACGCAGGGTCGGGAGAGTCGGGCAAGTCGACCATCGTCAAGCAGATGAAGATCATTCACCAGAATGGGTACTCGCGGGACGAGATGATGCTCTTCCGGTTGACGATCCACAAGAGTGAGTTCGGGTCCTTGCGTTCATCGCCTCTCGCACCGTCTCACGGGTGGCCCTGGCGCAGACATTTTGGATTCGGCGCAAGGGCTGGTGCAGGCGATGCGGCGGTTCAAGCTTGAGCCAGTGGAAGAGATCAACCAGGTGCGTCCTCTTCTCCACGCTACCCCTTCACGCTCTTCCCCGATCAGCTGTTTAGGGACGAGTTGCATCGAGTGATGTACGAGACTGACCGCCGCTTCCGTGTCGCAGGCTTACGCTGACAATATCATGGAACATCGGCTCGAATGCGACACCTACTCGTCCTCCGCTCTCGCTTCTTCCCCTCGCCCGTCAATAGACCGCTCATCGGACGGCGGTCTCGGTCCAGACATCGTCCGAGCCATCGACAGCTTGTGGCACGACCCGATCATCCCCAGCGTGCTCGACCGGCAAAGTCAGTTCTACCTGATGGACTCGGCTGCTTAGTGTGTTGCGCGTTTCGCACACTCAGCTCGGGCTCTCGTCAGCTAACAATGGGCTCTCTGGTGCAGCTTCTTAGACGAGATCAAGCGGATAGGCGCCCCAGGCTATATACCCAGCGAGGCGGACGTCCTGCACGCGCGAACAAAAACGACTGGCATCAGCGAGACAAAGTTCCGCGCCGACCAGCTTAGCATCCACATGTTCGACGTCGGCGGCCAGCGGTCCGAGCGCAAGAAGTGGATTCACTGCTTCGAGGCCGTCACGTCCATCATCTTCTGCGTCGCCCTGTCTGAGTATGACCAGGTGTTGCTCGAGGAGAACTCGCAGAACAGGATGAACGAGTCGCTCGTCTTGTTCGAGAGCGTCGTCAACTCGCGGTGGTTCGTCGTGAGTTCGAAGTCCGCCTCGTCTCTGCTCTGAAGAGCTGGCTGACGATCCTTCCTGCTCGTAGCGAACGTCTATCATCCTCTTCCTGAACAAAATCGACATCTTCCGTGCGCATGCTGACCGAGCTTGTTCCCCCGCCAAGTCGCTTACCCTCCCTCGAGCCCCGCAGGCGTCAAGGTCACGAAGGTTCCCCTCTCACTCTACTACCCCGATTTCACCGGCGGTACCGACGTCAACAAGGCGGCGAAGTACATCCTGTGGCGATTCACGCAGCTCAACAGGGCGAGGTTGAGCATCTATCCACATCTGACGCAAGCGACCGATACGAACAACGTGCGTCCGGCTCCTTTCTCTGCGTCACGTCCTTGTCGCTGACAGTACCTCTCCCTCAGATCCGCCTCGTCTTCGCCGCCGTCAAGGAGACGCTGTTGCAGAACGCCCTCCGCGATTCGGGCATCCTGTGATCGCGGACGCTTCACCGCGTTCGCGCCTGACCCCCGCCACATCCCGCCCACCTTCCGACTGTATCCCGCATGTGTAACCTTCCATCACGACATTCCCCATACCCTTACGTTGCTTTTCCATACATCCGCGTCTTTCGAAGTCGGAACAGCATGTCGTAGTCAATATCTCCTCCTGCGTAATGCGCGATCGTCCACATTACTCCTTCTACATCTTGCTCAAGAGTCTTTTGTCCTGCTTCTAAAGCCCTCGAGCTAGATCGACGCTGTGACTGCTCCTCGTCCTCGCCTCGTCCCGCTCGTGTCCTCCTCACTTTGGCTCGCTCGTCGCTTGCTCTCGTTTGCGAGGTCTGCTGCTTCACGACTCGGCCTTCTGAGCCGCGCACAACAGCCCAGCGTGTCCGTATCGCCGACTTGTCTCCATACTCCACACATACAGGAGACGCGCCTACCACTCCACCGAGAACCGACGTGAGCTCGCCCAGGAGCCAATTGGCCACAGGTTGGGACCGCATAGGAGCCTTGCGGCTCTCGGCGCCCGGCGCATCAGGCAGGGAGGACGCATTGCCGATGAACAACACCATGAACGGCTTCGCGACAGGCGGTCTTCAGACGATGCAGGGCTTGCAAGGGTACGCAGGACAGGCTATAGTGGGACCGGGTGCACCCCTACAGGCGGCACGGCGACTTGACGCCTCGCCCATATCTTCGACTCCTCTCGCCTACCCCGGCGCGACAGGCGGTGCGCCAATCGCGTTCCCGACTCAGTCAACATTGCAGTCGTCCTCCGCCACGACGCCGACCCAGCAGGCGCTGCTCTTGCCGAGTCAGCAGAACGTGAGGTCGGCGCCTGTTGCACCACCCCTCGCCAGTTCGAGCACGGCACCGCAGCCGGCGCCCATTATCGCAGCATCAGAGATCCCGCACGACGGCGGTCCGCCCTTCAAGGTTGCCCCGCACCGCACATTCACCCGCGTGAGGGAGACGGATCCCGGCGAGCCCTTTCCCAGCATCGCACCAGACGACCAGCGACGCGTCAAGAACTGGATCGAACGGGACGCAGTGTATGAGGAGGAGCTTGTGGCGGCGAAGCAGGGCTTCAGGCGCGACATGGGTGGGTTCATGGAGGACGTCGTGAGGGAGCAGGACTGGCTCGGGCCGGTGATGGACCCGCACGTCTCGCGCGGCCAGTTCCGCTTGCGGTTCGACGAGGACAAGGCCAAGGAAGAGGCGAATGGGAAACGAGGTCAGCTGAGACGGCCCATCCCTGTGTGAGTCTCGCTTCTTCTCCCTCGCCCGCCCTGCGGCTCACCTTGTCGTTCCTCGCAGATCCAAAGCCTACCTGCGCTGCGTCGCGACGACACCGGAGGTCTTGGTACCCATTCGTCTCGAGCTCGAGTCCGACATGTACAAGCTTCGCGATACCTTCACCTGGAACCTTCGAGGTGCGTTGCTAGCAAGTCCCGCCGTACTCATGCTGACCCGCTGCCACTATACAGAACCAACAATCACGCCTGAAATTTTCGCCTCCCACCTCTGCGCCGACCTCCGCCTACCCACCAGCCCTTTCTTCAACGATATCGTCTCGGCCGTCAAGAGGCAGCTTGCTGACGCGCAGCTGAGCGCGACGTACGAGGGACATCTCGGCGCGTCTTTCGAAGAGGTGAGGGAGGAGAACAGGGTCTGGTTCGAGGAGCGGTTGAGCAAGAGGAGGCGGATTGAGAAGGCCAATGAGGAGGACGAGGAGGAGGCGCCGATGCTGGCTGCCGACCTGGAGAAAAACAGCTCGATGCGAACGGATGAGATGCGTGTGGCGATCAAGGTGCGTCAAGCGCGCACGTGCTCCTGTCTCCCGATCCTGATATGTCTGTCCGTCCCTCCAGCTCGACATTACGCTCGACTCGATCCAGCTCGTCGACAAGTTCGAATGGGACATCAGCAACCCTTTCAACTCGCCAGAAGCTTTCGCAGAGATGTTTGCCGCCGAACTCGGCTTGACTGGAGAGTTTCGGTGAGTTGCCCGTTCCTACAACTCGTCACACCCAGCTGACCGCCCTCATACAGCACCGCAATCGCGCACTCTATCCGAGAGCAAGTCGATTTCTACACTAAGTCACTCTGCATCCTCGGCTGGTCGAAGGGCCTCGTCATTGGCGACGAAGACCTGCGGCGCGACTTCCTGCCTTCGGTGTCCGATCCCTTCCGCACCGATACGGCCGATGATTACACGCCCCTTCTGAACCAGCTACAACCCGAGGAGGTCGAGCGGCACGACCGCGAGCACGAACGCGAGATCCGGCGGAAGCGTCGCCAGACCAAAGGTCGCGGCCTCACCTTGCCCGACCGCGAACCGGTTCGCACGCATCGCACTCTCGTTCCCCGACCGCTTCCTGGCCAGGTTGCGACGCAGTATGACGACCGCGGCAACAAGATCTTCCCCCAACCCGAGCTCTCCCTTCCCTATCCAATCGTCGCCAAGCCGTACCCGCCAAAGCCCGTCAACGTTGAGACGAGCCCGGCATCGCCTCTCAAAATGTTGCCGTCGAAGGACAAGGCGGGAGGCGCAGGAGGTCTCGCCGCGACTGCCGCCGCGAACCGGTTCAAGAAGGGTCAGGCTGGTGACGGCGCCGAGTCTCCCGCGAAGAAGAAGCGGTTACCAGGAAGGGTCGACCCAGAGGCTGTCGGTCTGCACGAGCACTTCATCGACGGCAAATGGTACTGTGCGAATTGGTGCGTTCCCTCCTTCGACTCTTCGACGGGCTCGGTCGCTCATCCCGCTCCTCTATGCTTCCTACAGCGGCGTACCGGCGGGAATCGCAGTTGGCCGTCGTAAAGGGCCGACCGGCAAGGATAGCTTATGCGGAACCTGCGGTGCGTGCTGATGTTTTCCTCCTTCCGGCGCTTTATGGCTCACATTATCTCGCCCGTAGGCAAGTATTTTCACCGATACAAGCGTCAAAGGCCATGCGTCTACACTCGCGATCTGGAGACGCACATGCGGTACAAAGCAGAGGAAGACGCGAAGAATCCGAAGCCGAAGCGAGGCAAGGCGTCGCACCCGGCCATTGCGCAGGACCTGCTTGATCCTCTGGGATCAGCTCGCACGAGTGGGCGCGCTACGCCGGTCTCGCAAGCCATGTCGCCCGTCTCGTCGGCTCATGATGACGAGGATTCGGACGAGGAGGAGTCTTCGGTCTCGCGCCCTGGCAGACGCAGGCGGCCGGCTCACTACGGTTCGCCAGATACGCCGTTCGTCCACTTCGACTCGGACAACTCGGACGACGAGTCGTTGGAAGCTGCCTCTCCTCCGGCGACCAGGCTTCGCCGCGACTTGTCAGCCGCCGCCAGCCCGCCTCCTTCCTTCCGAGCAACGCCGGGAGCTCCTCCGAAGCCGCAGACGGTGTCGTCTGCTGTGCCTCTAGCGCCTCCTCCAGTGAGTGGGCCGATTCGTGGAACCTGTTTGGGCGGACATCCAATTCTGCCTGTCTCGACACGCTGGACGCGCGCAAGCTCGCCTGCCGTCAACTGACACGCTCTCAGATCGCGCAGCAACCTCCCGAGTGGCTCGTTAAGGCGGCTGCAGATTTGCGAGCCCGACAGGTGGACGACCGATTCGACCTCATCCCGCGCCCGCGCCCTGCCGACCTCTCTGCCCAAGAATGGCGGGTTCGCTGTCTCGACTGCCCTGGCAAGGTGTGTCAACTTGTCGCGTTCGCTCGTCGAGCGAGAGCGAAACTAAACTTTGCCTTTCTTTCGTGCAGCTCTACAATCTCGGGCCTGGCGAAACGCTTGACGGCTTCACCGTCCACTTCAAGAACCGAAACCATCGCGCGAACGTAGATGCACGGCTTGCGCGCGAGCAGCAGCAATAAACCTGCGACGGAACATCGCCAAATTTCGAAACTCAGGTCCGATCCCTTGCTCGCTTGCGCTCCCGCTTCCTAGTCTGCTCGTTCTTGGTGGATCGACACGGCTCGCCTTCTGTCGCTACAGTATTCGCCGAGCTTGACTGGAAATCCGATTTTGAGCCGCCGCTTCCTACGACGGGTGACGAGTTCGAATTCGCCGAACAGTGCTCTCCCGTCGATGGAGCTGGCGACGCGGGGCGACGCGAACGTCACCGGTGAGACGCTTTCATCGCGACGACGTGGCGACTCGTGAGCTGGGGGCTTGCGGGGCAGGGATCGACGGGTTGTGAGCAGGAGGAGGGAGTGTGGCCGGATCAGCTGCTGCACATGGAGGGACGCGATCAGATCCTTCGATGTCGCCTGACTGCGGGCAGACCATCTGTCGATGGCATTCGAGCAGTGACGAGGACGGGCTTCCGGTGGAACAACGAGGGCCTGACTGGGGCAAACAAGGTGGGCGATCTTCCTCTCTTCGCGTGCACACCTTGAGTCGAGGTTTTCGATGAATGCCCACTCGCTCGTTGACGCAGGGCTCCGCACCGTCGTTCGCCCACTGGCGCGCGCGGGTTGCAGAATCGCTGAGGCCAGACCGCTGTCGTGCGCGGTCGATGAGGGGGACAAGCCTATCCCCGGAAGTGCGTCAAGTCACTCGACAATCGCTCCAGAAGCCCGAGCATGCCAGCAGCGGGCCACTGCACCTCAGCTCGCTTAACGACGAGGACGAAGCTCACGGCGACGGTTGCATGTGCGCTCGCGTCCTGCGTTCCCGCCGGGTGATCGCCCGGAGCTTGTTTCCCCGATGATGGTTGTCTTCGATTGTTCCACGCGAGCGTCGTGGGAAGGGCATGATCGACAATCCAGGCACCTCGGACTCTGCTCGACGAACGGCCGCTTTTCCCTGCGTGCCCTGCTCACGAGACGCTTGCGCGCTTCGTTGCCACCTCGGAGCAGTGTGTTCTCGCGCCGCTGCTACATCTGCGCCTGCCCGGCCCCTTTGGGACGACTCGCCTCGACGGCCGAGGCTCTTCTACTCGTCCGGAATTTCGTGCGTGCCGAGCACGCCTCTCTCGTCCCGACGATTGGCAGGACAGCCTTGTCGGCCACTGCGAGCGTATTCGAGCATGTGGCCGCATCCTCAGTATCCCTGGCCAAGCGGTTCTCCAGGCTGGACGCCTTCCCATCCTCATGGTCACGCTCCGCCCCCGTACGCTCATGAGTCAGTGCGTTCACGCTCTATCGCCTTCATAAGTCCGCAAACCGCTGACGTATCTAGCTTCCTATGCAGCAACCTCGTTCACCCTACCCATCCGATCCTTTATATCCGCCTCACACCCACTATCCTCAGCAGCTGCAGCCCCATCCGCTCCCCTCCGCGTCTCTCAAACAACGATCAATGTCGCAGGATGCCTTGTACCATCCTTACCGTACAACGAAGTCGTCCTCGTCGATCGCAGCAGATTCCTTGACGGGCATCACCTTTGTCGATACCACACAACAAGCAGCCGCAGCCGCGACGGGACTGTCGGGAGATGGCTTGCAGCAGTGCCGGCCGAAGCGGAAGCGAATCACGCCTGAACAGCTGGTCCACCTCACCGCCCTCTTCGAGACGACCGATTCGTCAACGTTTGAACAGCGCGAAACGCTGGCCGAGGTAGCCTCCATCTCTTTGTCGTCTCGTGACCACGCTTGACGCATCTCGCTCTTCAGCAAACCGGCATGACCAACCGTGAAGTCCAAGTAAGCAGCGTCGTCTCGCTCGTGCGGGCCGATGAGGCTGACCACGATGCGGCCTGGCAGATCTGGTTTCAAAATCGACGGGCCAAGATTAATCGACAACGACAAGCTGTACTCGCCAAGGAGGAAGCCGCCGCCGTGACAGCCGCGATGGACGCTTCAGGCGAGCCGGCGCCTGTCGACGCTGCCGTCAAGGCGTCAGCCGAGATGATGTCCGCCGGACAGCATCAGTGGCGTTTTAGACCGAAGAAGGTGGCACAGCATGGCCACGGCGCCGAACTCGCAGCTTCTCCTCTTCCACTTCAGCCGTCTCCGCCCTTCGAGGCCATTGCTTCCGTTGCCCCGCATCCCGTCTCTTCGCCTTACCCTTCTCCGCCGCTTTCGTATAGCGCACAACGCCCACTCTCCCTCGGACCCCTCTCGTCTCCGATCTTGACGCCAGGCGCCGGGTCGTCGTACTTTGGCATCGCCTCCCCGCCTCTCACGACACCCGGCCTGGCTTCGCCAGGCTTAGGCTCAGCCTCGAGTTACTTCTCACCGCAAGACGGTCTCCACACGCCCAGCACGATGTCGTCGCCGTCCGGTCACTTCTTTCGCCTCACCCTCGACTCGCCTCAGATCACGCCTCTCTCGCCGCATGCTGCTTCCGACGTCTACGAGCTCGTGTCTCCGCGTGCCACCGCACGCGAAGCGCCGATACACCTTGCGCCCATGCGGTCAGACGTCATCTTTGGCCGCCTCGGAATGACCCCGACTCGCTCACCTCTTAGTCGGCCGATGCACCGTCGCTCGATCAGCGATTCGACCGCGCACGCCGTCCTTGCTGCGCTGGCGACACAGGAGGCGGGCAAGCCCAGCCGGCCAGCGCCGCCGATTCGACTTCCTTCTCTCCGCGGCCTTCTCAACGACGACGATAGCTCGCCAGCCGCGACTCGCCCACCTGTTCTCGCCTCTGTGCCGACTTCGCCAATCGATGCGCGCCCTCGAATTTGGCCCGCGCCTGTGCATACCGACGTGAGGCTCACGATGGCCTCCGCTTCCACCGGCAACAAGCCCGTACCCGCTTATCGGCGACCTGCCCTTTTTTATCGCTCCTCGACGACCGATATCCACCCCAAGCCTTCCGTAGACCGCCTTCGTCAACCGTCGAGCTTGCCCGCCCGATCAGCCGCTCTCCGTCCCAGCTCTGCCAGCACCGTGATGGCCATCGACGTCGCCGACAAAGGCGAGGTGGACGTCGACACTCGCATGCGCAGCTTGACGCCGATGTCGGGACCGGTCGGGCTAGGGATGCTCGTTGCGGCGGCGAGCGAGTTGTGCGAGGACGACGAGCGGGCGGCCCGTCTCACAGCAGCGTCGAGCCAGATGCGCTGAAGGGGTTTTCTTCGTCACTGTGATTCCATTGCTCTGTCTGTGTTCTATACATGCACCTGTTGTCACAAGTCTTGTCCATACTCTCTATCCCCCTGACCCAATCTGTCAAGTGATTTTTGTATTCGAATACGGCGCGAAGGTTGTATTGCTTGCCTAAGCTTTCGGGCTGCTCCACTCGGCTGTGTCGCTCGTCGCATGCTCTCACGCCACCTGCGACCCTCTGCACCGCTCCTAGCTCGTCAGGTTCGCTCGTTCTCATTGTCCAGCACCGTCATGGCCGCACACAAGCAGGTCAACCTCGAGATTACCTCGGGTGCGTCTCGCTCCTTTCGTCGTCGCCACACCTCGCTCGCATGGTGTAGACGGAGGGATCCCAATGCATCTCAGTCGTCGAGATGACTGCTAGTCCCGTGCGACAGGCGAGGAGGCCCTCGATAGACCAGCCGCCGCACCAGGAACTACTCTGTCCGCATCTCTTGCTTCCCTTGCTGACGCTTCTCCTCCGCCACGCAGACTCGATCTGCCCATTCTGCTTCATCGGCAAGCGCCGTATCGACGAAGCGATCCGGCGCGTGAAGGCGGAGGGACTCCCTCTCGACTTCAACATCCGCTTCGCTCCGTTTGCTCTCGACCCGACTCTGCCCAACTCGCCTGGCGTGCGTCCCGCCTCTTCAAATCCCCATCATGCTGTCTGACTCGTCTTCGCCACTGCGCCACACAGGAAGCCAAGCGCGAGCGCTACATCCGCCGTTTTGGCGGACCGGAGCGGGTCAAGGCCATGGAGGAGGCCATGATTGAGCGCGGCAAGGGATGCGACCCGCCCATCAACTTCTCGTACGGAGGCGTCGTCTCGCAGACGACTGACTCGCACCGGTTGATCGAGAAGGCGTACGAGCTGAAGGGCGAGGAGGGACAGCTTAGGCTCGTCGAGCGGTGCGTTTGCGTCCTTTCTGCTCTCTGGACATGGAATCCGTTTCTTGCGACGATGTGATGCTCGTAGTTGGTCGAAGATGGCGGGATCCGCTCTCGAGCACGCGCTGTCATGCTCTTGCACCATCTCGACCCCATACTGACGCTCTCCTCTCGCGCCCCTCTGCGCACGCAGGCTCTTCAAGACGTATTTCGAGGAAGAAGGCGACCCCGGCTCGCACGAGCTCCTCGCCCGCGACGCCGAAACGGCGGAGATCATGTCCAGAACCGACGCGCTCGCCTTCCTCGCCTCGGACGAATTGAAAGACAAGGTCGCTGCCGGAATCGAGAAAGCGCAGAGGAGGGGCATCTCGGGCGTGCCGTTCACGATCATCAACGACAAGTTTGGGATTTCGGGAGCGCAGGAGGTCGATGCGTTCGTCGAGGTCTTCAAGCAGATCGCAGATGGGCGGCTGGAGTAGAGCGCGCGCAGCGAAATCGACGAAGAGCATTGTAGCGTGACACATGGACGCACAGTGCAGCATAGAAATGAGGCGCGCCTTCCTAGCCTCTCCTCTCTCCTCTGGCTCGTCTTTGCTCGACCAGTTGTTGCAGAGAAAATCCTTGATACTGCTCCGGCCGAAAGAAACTGCCGAAAGATGTCTGGGAAGCTGCTTGTGCCCCGCCACTACCGCTACAAAAAAGGGGGACTCATTTAAACAACAGGCTAATCGACTCGCCGTTATGTGTCTGCGCAGGCAATCGAGTCAGCCACCGTCGTTGCAGAGAAGGGAACCGAAGGGGCACACCCGGCGAATTGACTCGGCGAGGACGGGACTAATGTCCATGACCTCGAGCTTGCCCTGCGCCTTTTTGATGTGCTCGGTCTGGCAGACCGTGTTGGAGACCTGGATGCAGGAGAAGTGAGCGAAAAGTCGTAGGCGAACGAGCGGGAACAAAGACTCACCACGACCTTGACCAGCGGCATCTTCGCAAGCTCCTCCATACTCCGGCCGGACAGCAGGCCTGCGACGCGAGTAAAGGTCAGCGCGCTACCAACAGAATACTCGGTGACGGCGCGTACCGTGCGACACTAACGCATACACCTCCTTGGCGCCCTTCTCGACCAGCGTCTGTGTCGCAAGCTTGATCGTGCCGCCAGTGTCGGCCATGTCGTCGATCAAAATTGCCGTCTTGTTCTTGACGTCGCCGACGAGCAGCTCCATCTTGCCCTCCGAGTCGGGCCCGTCGCCCTTGTTCCGGTTCCGGTTGATGAGCGCAAAGTCGCAGTCGAGACGGTCAGCGAGGTTCGTCGCACTGCAAGCCGAACGTCAGATTCGTTCCCGGTGGTCAACGAGCCGGCTACGCACCGCTTGGCTCCTCCAGCATCAGGCGAGACGATGATGGCGTTGTGCCAGTCATCGATGTTCTCCTTAACCCACCTGTCGAGCCAAAAGTGTCAGCCTCCGCGTTCCTCCCGTCCGTCTGCAATACGTACCTGACCATGCTAGGCTCGGTCCACAGGTTGTCGACAGGAACCTGGAAGAAGCCCTGGATTTGGCTCGCGTGCAAGTCCATCGTGATGACATGGTCGCAGCCGGCGATTTGAAGCATGTTGGCGACGAGCTTGGCGGTGATGGGCGATCGCGACTTGTCTTTTCGGTCCTGTTGGCGGCACACAGGGTAAAAAGGACAGCTCACGAGCGAGACGAGGAAGCGCGACTGACCATGCGGGCGTAGGGGAAGCAGGGGATGACGGCAGTGATACGCTTCGCGCTCGCCGTCTTGCACGCCGAGATCATGATGAGAAGTTCCATCAGGAGGTCGTTGGGATCGTTGGCCGGTGCGGGCGCAGGCTTTGATGGGCTGCTCGGGCGCGAGTTGAGGTCGTTGCGGTTTGCGAGGGGAGGGAGCGGAGTTCCGGGGCGGGTGACTTCGGGGTCGCTGTCGATGCCGTAGTGACGGGCCTTGGCGCCAAACGGATGCGGGGAAGGGTTGAAGCCGGTCTGGATAATGAAGACATCCTCTTCTCGCACCGACTCGCCAATCTGCACCGACGTCTCATTGTCCGAGAACTTCTTGACTGTGCAGGGCGTCAAGGGGATGCCGAGCCTGGGCGATATAAACAGCATGGGTCAGGTCCTGCCCTTGCGAGCTGAGCGACTTGACCGCCGCCTTTCCGTCCCACGACGACCTCGTCCGCCTGTCGTCCCGCAGTCCTGAAGCGTCTTCATGATCGCGGTACCTTCTCATACCGATGCTCGGGAGGTTCATCTCGCCGAGAGCGCTCTATCGCCAGATTGTCCCCGCTCGAACACCTTCGGTAGCGGGAGCGAGATGGCTCACCTCTGCGCAACCATTTGGGCCAGCTCGGGGTGCGAGTTGCCTGTGATTCCGCACCATCGCAGCACCCACCGCGCACAACAGATCAGGCAGAGGAGCGAGAGTTAGCCTTGACCGGTTCCTTCTCCGACAGCACAGCACAAGATGCTGGCGTCCAGGTGCGGCGAGAGTTGAAGCGGTAGCTCACCCGTGAGAAGCTTGATGCTCGAGCCATTCGGCATGGCTGCTTGGCGGGTATCGTGCGTCGAGAGATGAGAGGATGCGGAGTCGAGCTCGCGGGGGAGGTCGGGGAGTCGTCAGGGAGTGCTGGCAGGGCGGGAGACTGTGTAGGTGCTCTGGATGGCACGAAACGAGTCTTTTGAGCTGAGCAAGGCAGCACTTTGGGAGCGTTGGCAAGCGCTGTAAAGGAGAGGAATAGACAACCTTCGCAGGCCGGGCGAGCGCACGGCAACCGCTCAATCCGGGCAAGGTAGGAGCGTAGTGTACAACTCGAGAGTAATTGCAAAGGAAGGAACAGCGGGGATAGACCGAACAAACTGCGATGTGACTGGCGACGAGACTTCCCACCTCACAATTCCTGCTTGACCGCAGCAGCAGCAGCCGACGCACTCGCCTTGACGGCCTTCTCCTGCGAGACAAAAGAAGTTTAGCACGAAGTTGCGCGAGCAAACGAAGCGAGCGGAGGGACTCACTCCCCATGGCGCGTTCTCGCGCAGGACCAACAGCCAGGTCAATCCGCCCGTCGTGAGCATGATGACGGCCGCGAGTCCGAGCATGCCGCCAAGGACCATCGCGAGGAAGACGTACTGCGGCGCCGAGGGACTGTAAGTTACAGATCCGCTGAAGAGTGTTGCGGGGGACTTACGTCGTTTCCGCTCGCCCGCTGTCCGCGCGCAAACTGCTCCGCCAACCTCCTTTTCTCGACGACCTCGGGCGGCGGGCCAGGCAGCTGCTTGATCCGTGCATCGCGACCAGGAGCCCAGTCTTCGTTCGAGGTGGGGACGGGCATGCCGGGAGAGATGAAGGACGGGTAGCGCGTCTCGGTCCATTGTTCGATCTGCGCAGGATGCCAGTCAGTTCGGCTCGATGATTGACTGACTGGCAAGCGAGAGTAACATACCCGGCCGACGAGAACAGCGATCTTGATGAAGGAAGGGTCATTCGGGCGAGCCTTGGCATGGATCTTGCGAGCGTAGTCGCGGAACATGTACGAGACGTCACGAGGGTTCGTTGCGCCGAGGATAAGCTGTGGAATCGATGCTGGTGAGTCATTGACTTAGCGAGAAGATGGGGAACAAGCACGCACGTTGACCGCCTCGCCCTTGCGAATCTTGACGTTCCGCTGCATGACCGCCGGGTTCATGAAGCACAATTCGAGCGTCGCGATGGCCATGACCTGAGGGATGGCGCAGAAGTTGAAGACAGACTGGTTGCGAAGGAGGGTGAGGTAGTCGAGGGCGTCGGTAGCATGCGCAAGGGTGTCGACCGTCATCTCCGACAGCGCCCACAGCGCCTTCTCCTCGTTACCCTTCTCGTACAGTTCCTCCGGCTCCGAGACGTACTTCTTCCAAATTTCGGCTGGCCAAAACACGCGACCCTCGTCGACATCCTCGCGGAAGTCGCGGAGGATGTTGGTCTTCTGCAGCATGAGGCCCATCGAGTTGGATAACGTGAGCTGCTCGCCGAGGTAAGGTGACTCCTTCTGCGACGCCGAGAACAGGCGCGAGAGACCTTCGCCGACCAGACCCGCGACGTAATGGCAGTACAGGTCGAACGAGGGGAGCGTGTCGACCGAAAACTTGCCGCCGCTCGCGGCATGCAGCTTGGCATACCGCGACATGCCCTTCCCCATCTTCTTCGTGATGTCGCAGATGGCGGTGCGATAACTGAGCGGGGCAGGCAATGCTTGCTAAGGTCAGGACTAGTCTCGCTCGAGCCGGGTTATTCGCGTACGCACTGTTGGTTGAGACGCTTAAACTCGGCAACAACAACCTGGAACTCCTGCAGCAGAATCCTGTCCTTCTCGTTCGGTCCCGCTGTATACATCCGAACCATCAGCACGATTCTGCCAAAGAAGCAAGACCTGCTGCGCACACTCCTGGAAGTTCCACCCATCCACTTCGAGGTTCTTGTGGAACTCTTCCAACAGCGGCGCCTTCTTCTCGATAGGAATGGTCATGTCGTCCTCGATCGTGTCGAGGCCGCGCAGGATGAGGTAGAAGAGGGCAACCTGCAGGTCAACGAGTCAAGTCTACTCTAAAGATGGTGTACGATGTGAACGCACCACTCGTGACAGATCACCGTCTAGCTCGTGAATCACCGCTGCGAAACTTCGGGAGGTGAGGTCGAGGAACTCCCAGCATCGCTTCATGTCCGGTCGGTCCCTGTGAATTGCAAGAGCATCGTCAGCTGCATTCTCCTAGAGTCAAGGAGCGCGAACGGCAGGGCACAGTCCCGCCTCACCATCCTGATTCTGGGTTCCGCTCAATGGTGTTGAGCGGATCGCGCCAGAGCTGCGGTGGGGCAAGGCACCTTGTCAGCCTGATCTCTTACGCACGTGAAAGAGACTCGACGCACCTTATACGTGATGATAGCCTTGACTTCGCTCGGACGGGTGACCGCGTAGAGAGCGAAGGAGGCGATTTTGGAAACGCTCGGCATGGCGGTTTCTGAAGCGGAGAAGGTTGAGAGGGGTTATATGATGGTGTCCACGAGTACAGCAACCCCTGCAAGCGAGTATTGGTGTAGAGGCGGAGTTGTCGCGAGCGGGATGGGGGGAAGTCGACGACGAGGCGACGAGCGCGTGTGCGGCAAGTTGGGGCAGACTGAGCTTGTCAGATGCAAGCAAACAGGACTTAGCACGCCCTCTGAACAGCTGTTCGAGGTGGTCGTGCGAGGTCAACTCCTCGAACCATCGCCCGCTCACCCCTCTTCGCCTCTTCCTCGTCCACTGCGCTCGACACGCAGAAACTACGCTGGGAAGGATGGCACTCACTCAGGCAAAGCTACCAGCACCCCTCCGACTCGCTGCAATCCGCCAAACTCCCCTCTCGCACCGCGAAGCTCACTCGCAGCTCCGTGCCTTCCTCTCGTCCGAAGCATCGTCGCTGTTGAGCGGGTCGGGCGCCGTATCGCGTGCAGCACTCGTACGCCTCGTCCAGGGCCTTTCCGACGAGCTCGACGCGCCTGCACCGGCTCGGGTCGCCAAGGAGGAGGACGAGGTCAAGGCGGACAGTGCAGACGAGGATAAGAAGAAGCAGAAGAAGCGGAGAAAGAGTGACAAGGACGGCGTAGAGGGCGCGGAGAAGAAGAAGCGGCGCAAAGTCGAGGCATGAGGACGCTCATGGCCACTGGGAGCGGTGGACCAGAACAAGGCGGGACAAGGGATCAGGGCAAGGCTCCCAGGAGGGGCTGCATAAGCTTAATCACGCAGTGAGAGGTGCGTTACTGCTCTCTGATCCTGAATGAGCGTGACTGACGATGCTGCGATGTCCAGACGACGTAGCGACTACAACACTAGACAAGGTCTCCGTCCTATCGCACGGTCATCGCCGCGCTCGTCCCATGGCGCGAGGTTCAGAGGGTGATCGTACTGCTGGCACGGAGGGGAAGCGTAGCAGTTGGCGCAGCTGTCAAGGAGGACCCCACGAATCTGTTGCGGAATCCATCCTCTCCTCTTCGCTGCCCTCGATAGTCGCCCCTCTTGCTGCGCTGCGCTGTTCTGCCTTCTCTTGCAACCCTGAGGGGCAAGCTACCCCATGGAGCTCATGCTTGCCACCTCGCTGCCCCTCCTCGCTGCTTTCGCTCTCCCACCGCCCATTGCTTTCGTCTCCGCGTTCTCAAGGGCGCTCTTCGTTGCTAGATTGTTTGGCTGGGTTAGCAGAAGCAGCCCGCCTATCGCCGCCCCGTTTCCTTGCCTCCGCTCGTCGCCAGCGCTTCATCCAGTTAGAGTCGGAGGACCTGAGACCTCCTCTCGCCCACGCTATCTAGGACGGGCGACAACAGCGCGCATCTTGAGCAAGGAAGCGAACACCTCGATCACTCACCCGCGAGCCCCACAACGACCCTCCTACCTCACCACCCCCTCGGTACTTCGACCCCACATCAAGGTGAATGGACTACGCTCGCCGGGCACTGGCGCGATCGGTGGAGGTTATCGAGAGGGCCGTCGAGCGGTATCGGAAGCTAGGATGGAAAGGCAAGGCGATGGTATGGGCGTGGGCGGGACTACACTTCGTCTTCGGGGCGCTGTTCTGGCTCATTGGGCCCGAACGGATTTTTGCCTGTGCGTCGAGCTTTCCCCAGGCCAATTGCAGTGATCTGACCCCGTCTGCCATCGCAGGGTTCGCCTCTCTCGCCGACGACGTCCGAGAACTCCCTCACGGCTGGCTCATCCTGTCCGCCATCATCGTTTTAACCTCCGTCCCGCCACTGATAGGGTACGGCACGGCGCAAACACTCGTCGGCTTCGCCTATGGGGTCACACCCGGCTTCTACATTTCCGCCGGAAGCTGTCTCGTAGGCGCGGCATTTGCCTTCTTCCTGTGCCGGAAACTCGTCACCCTCTTCGCGCCTTTTATACAACGGGACAAGACTTTCGCCGCCCTCTCTCGTGCCGTGCGCGTCAAGGGTCTACCCCTCATCACCCTCCTTCGACTCTGCCCTTTTCCTTATCCTTACTCGAACCTCTTCTTCGCCTCCGTCGAATCGGTCAAGTTCTCCGAGTTCATGCTCGCAACGCTGTGTGTCCGATGGGTGTCCTTCAACGCCCAGATGTCCTGCTGACCTTCGGTCTGACTGGCAGTGCCATTACGCCCAAGCTTCTCCTGTGCGTGCTCCATTCCAACGCCCGAACGTACTAAGCTAACGACTTTTCGCGCAGACACGTCTTCATCGGTCACCGCACCTACCTCTTCGCCGACCCTGCTTCGCGACACAAGATGGACTCGACGACACGCTGGATCAAGTGCGTCCGCTTCGCAGAATACCTCTCTGCTCAAGTCCTCATCTTGCTCATTCGTACAGCGGCATCTTCATGGTCGGGGGCACCATTCTCGGCATCGCCACGTCCTGGTACCTCTACCGCCTCACAATACGCTACGTAGCGGAGACGACCGAAATCCCGGAAGAAGACCTCGAGGCAGGTTTGCTCGACGACGTCGACGAGCTGCTCGCTTCGGCTGGAGGAACCGCCCTGTCTTCTGTTGCTGAAACGGATGGGCGGGTAAAGCAGGAAGGGAGGGCGTGTGAGGGAATACTGGTGGATGACGGTGCCGATGCGGTCGTTAGGAAAGCGGCGGTTGTCGAGCCGGGTCGACGATCAGCGGACAACTGGGATGGTTCGGATGGATTCTCCGACTTTGATGAGCGAGCAGAAGCGGGACGGCCGGTCGCGGACGTCGAGGCGAAAGGGCACGACCGGCGGGAATCGGTTGCCTGGGGCTTGGATACGGAGTTGGACTTGATGGGCGACGACGGGGAGGCTGCGCAGAAGAAGCGGATAGACTGAGCATAGAGGTCGGGGAGAACAGAGGTCGGGGCCGTCGGGGAGAATGTACGTATCGTTCACGCTCATCGGCCAACCCAGGATCTGCTTCGGGTACTCGATACCCGCACGGCAGTCGTCGCTCCAAGAGTCTCTCGATACCGCACGGGCTTTCACGACCATCGACTCCCAGCTCGTCGCATCCCGCCTCCTGATCGCCCTCGTCTTGCCTTTGCGGCTTCTCTTGGTCCGCGGACTTCCCGACTGCTTTCGCTCGGCTGCTATTGCCCTTCCTTCTCTTCCCTCCTACTGCCTGCCTTGCCTGCTTCAAGCGACATTCGTTGTGGAGAAACGACCTGCGCGCGGGCATTCAGGACGTTTGCTCAGTCTACCTCGAGCGCGGCGTCACGCACTCGCAGTTGCGCCAAGACGACTCGAATAACGGAAGAAGGGAGTAAAGGAGGACTGTGGCGACGAGTGCGGGATATTGGCGCGAAGGCGATTGAGCGGTACCACCGACTTGGTTGGAAGGGCAAACTCGTCTTTGGCCTTGGATCGGATTGTATTTTTTGGCCGGAGTCGTCGTGCTCATCATTGGACCCAGCGAGATCTTCGCGCGTGGGTCGCGATCGTTCCCGCATCCTTCAGCTTGCTCACGCCGCCAAATCGCCCCCAGGGTTCGCCTCGCTCGCGAACGAGATCCGTTCGCTCTCCTACGCTTGGGCTATCTTCCTCGCCGTTACCGTCGTCCTCTCCTTTCCGCCGACGATCGGCTTCGGCACGGCACAGACACTCGCCGGCTTCGCTTCGACGCTCTGGCCTGGCTTCCTCGTCTCGGCAGGAAGCTGCCTGCTCGGCTCAACCCTGACTTCCTATGCGTCGATGCAACTCTAAATGAGTGAGGGAATCTGGGGTGAACTGACCTGAAGTCAACAGCATCTGTCGCAGGCTGATTCGCGCCTCGTCCGTCTCGCGCTCTCCGGCTCTCCAGGCGCTCTCGCAGGAAGTAGCAGGAAGGGTACGATTTTCAACACTCCCCAACACTTCTCTTCGAACGCGTCCTCATACTCTCTCGGTAGGCTTTCTGCTGATCGTCCTTCTCCGCCTCTGCCCGCTTCCTTTCTCCTATTCGAACGCATCCTTTGCGTCAATCGAGACAGTCAGCCTACCACTGTTCATGCCCGGAATCGGTAAGTCGCGAGGCGTACTTCTTATTCCCCGAAGGTAACGCAAGAAGCTTTCCCAGCGTCCTCCTGCCAAAGGTTTTCCTGCGTGGCCCCGTCCCCGGCCTCACTCACCTGTCGAGCCTGAGCGCTCGTTCTGAGCGTGGTACGTACAGCTACCTCTTCATCAGCGACCGGGTGTACAAGTTTGCGGACCCAGAGTCGCGATGCGAGATGGATACACTTTCAAGGGGCTGAAGTGAGCCGTTCTCTCCTGCTTCTCACGTCATCAACGGATGATGATCTGACCGCCCTGTCTGCAGTGCCCCATCGATCGTCGTCTCCGCCGCCCTCGCCGTCGGAGCGTCGTCCTACGTCTACAACGTCAGTCGCCCCCTAACGTCCCCATCTACGTCTTGTGACTGACGAGTCTTCGCCAGACAACGAAGAGCCACGCCGCTCTTCCTCGTGACGAAGAGGCGGCGGAACAAGCGTCCTCGGGAAAAAGCGCGCCAGGCAGCGGGAGAGCGCCGGGGATCGAGAACTCGGCAAGTGAAAGAGGATCGAGCGAGAACGACGGATCGAGTCCGGTAGGAATTGGAGACGAAGCCGCGGCGGCAAAGGCGCAGTTCACACGGCGGAAGGGCCGGAAGACCAGCTTGCGAAGGTCGACGGACAAGTATGCCTCGTCAGGCGAGGATGACGGTAGCGATGACGGGGAGCGGTCGCTGGACGACTGTAACGTGCAATATGAACGACGTTATGTTAGTCGCCGGATGTCATGCGCTCGCGAGACGACAGGACAGCCTTTTTCGACAGTCATTGCACCGCGACAATTATGCGTAGTAGTCGAGGAAGAGCAGGGTGAAGCTCGACATGAAAAGGAAGATGAGTAGCCACATGCGACTCTCCCGCCCGCGCTCCTTCGCCTTCTTGAGCTGCTTGTTCCCTCGATCCACCTCGCCCGAGACCGTGATCGCCTCCTCCCACAGTTTGTCCGTCAACTCGGCCTGCTGAGTGAGGTGTATGGCGAGCTGAGACTGAAGCGAGGCGATTTCGAGAAGGGAGGATTCCGCCGTCTTGAGCGACTCAAGGTCAGATTGGGTCGCTTTGAGGAGCGCCGACTCTTCTGCCTCGAACTGCTGAATCTGGTCGGCCGTCAAGGTCGAGCCGAGAGGGTCGTCTTCATCTTCGTCGAAGCCCCAGCCTGCTTCGGACGAGAGGGGAGCTGGGCGGTACATCGACGGGACCTGCCCGACTCCGCCGATAGCTTCCGCTCCATCCGCTATGCCCTTGCCCTTATGCGCCGCTCGATCCGTCTTTGCCTTCTCCGCCATCTGCCTCCCCAGCTCGTCCATTGCCAGTGCTCCACCACCGCCCGTTCCTCCCAGACTCTGCGTCTTTTCCAGTTGTCGCTTCACGCGCGCCTCCTGCTGATCCCGTTGCCGCTGAGAGACGCTCGCGAGCATCGTGTTGAGGTAGAAGGTGACGAGAGAGCGGTGAGAGGCGAGGGCTTCGGAGGTAGGCGAGACGGAGGGAGCGACGTTGAGACCAAGGAAGCGGGAGAGGCCGGCGTTTGGGTTCTCGCGCTTCTCAGCGTCGACGCGCGCTGTCGAGGGGGACACCAATACGTGTTAGTAATCGCAACGGACGATTGAAGAAGCACACAACGCACCTTTCTCGAGCGCCTCGAGTTCCCTGACCCGGTCGACCGACTTCCTGAGGGCGACCTTTACCGCAAAGTCGATCTCGTCTCTTTCGCGGTCCGTCAGCCACCGCACGCCCTCCCACGCTGCGAGTCCCTTTGACGGATCGAGATTGCGCTGGGGTGGATTGTGCGATGACGGGTGCGACGACGATCCAAGGTCGAGGTAGGCGCGGCGAATCGAGGCGAGGAAGTTGGAGAACGAACGCAGGTTGGTAGCCTGTTCCTCTGGAGTGTCAGCGAGCATGCCAACGCCCTTCTGCGCGCCTGTACGCACCACTTGCTCCGCCTGTCGCGTCCAGGCATCCTCCTGCCCGTCTGGACCCAGCCGCGTGCGCCCAAACTTGATTCGTTGCCGCTTGTTGGGCGTCTGAGAGTGTTCCTTCGCCCTGACAGCCTCTTTGAACTCGGCCGTGCGGTCTGTCGCGAGCATTGTGCGGCGTCGAGTTCGAACCGATGAAGTTGGCTTCCTGCCAGACACCGCTCGCGGCTCGTGCTGCTTGCCGCTTGCTCCTGTGACTACAAACGAGCTCTTGAGTTCACTAGCGGTTGCGCCTGACCCAGGCCGCTGCCGTGGTTGCCCCCTTTCGCCTCCCTCCCGCACTCGACAACAACCCGCCTATCACTCTTGACGCCGTGCGAAAGAGCCTGGAGATCAGCATGGAGGTCGAACAGGAGCAGTTGAAGCTGCCGACGCCCCCGCCTATCTTGCATGCGCCGACTTTGCGACTCCCTCCTCCCGAATCGACGCCCAAATTCGCAACCGTCGAATATCCGGCGCCGGTCTCGTCAGTCGACTCTGCTCTCGGTACCATCGGCGGCATAGGACGGGTTGCGACCGCTATGCAGACCCATGTCAACGGCGCGCCGACTTCTCGCCCGATCGAACTCGACTTGGATCCTGAGAACCGCTTCTTCCACACCATCCCTGCGAACATAGCATCGACGCACAACATCGTCTGCAAAGTCATCAAGAGGCGGAGGAAAAAGCCGAAGAGGGATGCAGACGGGAACATCGTCGAGGAAGGGATCTACTCGATCGAGCCGGTTGGCATCGAGCACAAGATTGCCCGTTTCCGAGGTGCATCGCGTCAGGACAGGTTGAATAGCTCGAGCGATTGCTAAGCGTTGCATCGCAGCCATGGCCGACTTCCAGTACTATCCCGACATCCCCACCGACGACGAGACGTTCCTTCTCGCCGAAGCACTGAAGAAGCTGGACGGTTCGTTCCCTAGTCCACTCATATGCCGCTCGCGCTCATTACCTTTCTACATACAGTTAGGGGGGTTCGCACGTACCGCCTCTCTCCGCCTGATGAGAACTTCCCCGAGTCGGCCTTCATTCCTCCTCCCGCCTTCAGCCGTTATCGTCTTCCGCAAAACTTCGAGTGCGTATCTTGCATATTCTTTCGAGTGCTTTTAGCTAACACACTTCCGCCTGCAGCATGCGCCCCGCCTTTGGCACGACCATCCAGACGACCGAGTCGGGCGTCACGCGTCTCGTCCACGCAGCTCGCAGCAAGACGCGCACGATCCGCTCGATAATGTCTTTCGAAGAGCAAGTCCCGACTAGACCTGAGGAGGTCCTGCTGAAGGAACTCGGGAGGGAGAAGCCTAACGCGATCGAGGCGAGGTTGTTACACTTACTGGAGGAGCGGCCGGTGTGGACGAGGCCGGCAATGATGAATCAATTGACGTCGGCAGAGATCAAGATGGTCCAGGCGTGCGTCTTTCTCGTTCTCTTGCTCGTCCACCTTTCCATGAACTCAAGGAACTAACTGTTTCCTTGCGGTCGCAGAAACAAGTCGCAGTGCTGGGCTCGCGTTGGATACACCTTTTCTGACGGGCCGTTCCGCGACCTAGTCGTCCGATTCGGCTACGACCCTCGCCAGCACCCCGAAGCTCGCTTGTGGGCTCGGTTCCTCTTCACTGCTTCGTCCTCCCATTCTGACCGTTCTGCGGTCCGCAGCTTCCAGCACATCACACTTCGTAACCCGGAGAACGTCCGCATCCGCCCTCAGCCTGGCATGCGTGCTCTCTCGCAGGCGCACTTCTCGGGTGCGAAGCCGAACGCTGAGCGCGTCTCGAAGTGAGCTCATCCGAGCTTCCCATCCAATCAGCGACATTAACGTCTTGCCGCCGTCGTAGCCTCTCGCACATCTTCGACGGCAAGCAAGTCTACAGCAAGATCGGCCATTTCCAGCTGTGCGACATCTCCGACCCGCTCTGCCGCTCGCTCATCGACTCGCCTGACGGCGTCCTGGACTTCTGCTCGAGCGACATCAACGAGGGCTGGTACGCCTATGACTATTTTGAGCAGATCCGCCAGGTCGTTAGGCGCAAGTGGCAGGGCTTGTTGAACGGGATCGAGGTCACGACGGAGGATTGCGACGATTTGCTGAGGTGGAAATGTAGCAGGGAGAGTCGGGTCGGCCAGGGGAGGAGGAGGGCAGCCGCGGCGACGACGAATGCGTTGACTGGTGTCGCGCCGAGGAAGAAGAAGAGCGCGAAGAAAGCGGAGGACGAGGCGGCCACGTCGGAGCAGGGAGAGCAAGCCGAGGAGGACGAACAAGGTGGTCAGGAGTCGGAAGAAGGCGGCAGCGGGTCGGGCAGCGGCAGCGAAGGCGCGGCAGCGTCGAGCGAAGCAGGGACGCCGTCGCAGAAGGGGCGGCCGTGGACCTCGAAGAAGCCGATCAGGACGGCGCCGTGGGAGAAGCCGAAGTCCAAGCGGTCGAAGGCGAAGCAGCCGGAGACGGAGGCTCAGCTGGTGCGTCTCTTTCGCGTAGCTTTCTCCGATGATCCGCTGATCACGGCCATTCGCGCAGCTCTCGCGCCTCAGTCGCTCGGCCAGGCGTAGCAGCGTTCGTTCAGGCACGTCGGTCACTCCTGCTCCCAGCGCGATTGAGAAGTAGTAGGAAGGCGAAGCTTGGTCGACAAATGGAATCGCAGAAGGGTGGTCCGCTTAATGTCATGTTCTGAAGGCGGCTGTGAACCATCGGCGACATCGCTGAGGCGCAGCGGACGCGTAGATCTGAGCGCGAGCGCCTGTCGACGCGGAGCAGAACGTCCTCCGAGACTCGTCTTGCTGCTCGACTCTCCATCTCCCGATGCGCCGCGCCCGTACGTGTCCAGATGGCTCCCTCCTCATGCATTACACACAACCATTACGGCCCAAGGCGAAGGCTTCGAATCCACCTCTCCCCCTTGACGCGTTCCGGCGGGGCATAACTCATGCCGAGGCAGCGGCCTCCTTCCTCGCGGCAGCGAGCGCCTTCTGGGTGCCCTGAGCAGCGTAGCGAGCGTTGCGGCGGAACTTGGGGTCGACCTGCGTGGACGAGCGGATCAGCTCGAGGTGTCGAGGCGGAGAGGGGAGGGGGAACGTACACCCTTCATCGAGGGGTACTTGTTGGTCTTGGGCTTCTTGATACCGTTGCGGTGAGCCTTCTGTATACGCCGAAACCCCGCCGCAACACGCGCGGGAGATGCCGTCAGCTCAACCCAACCTCGAAGCGACACCGTCCTCCCGAGCTCGAGTGCGCGAGTGAGTGCTGCCGCACCTTGTTCTGGTTGTGGTTGGTGTGGTTCTTGGACTTGGCCATCTTTGATCACACCACCTGTACACCGAAAAGAGCCGGGCGAGCAAGGGAACCGTGTCAGTTGAGTTGGGCCCTGTTTCGAGACGGGACTCAGCTGCTCTTCGACGGCTCAACACCACCTCTGGACCGATGTGCCAGTCATACAACTAGTCCAACAGCACTTCCGAATCGTCCACCGTCCTTGCTGTCGCCCCAAGCCAGGCCTCTGCCTGCGCTGCCCTCCCTGCTCGAGTTTGCGAGCTTCGAGGCTGGCGAGTTATTCTTCGGCACGGCGGGCAGCGGACGGTGGTCGGCAGCGATAGATGGTGAACAGTCTGCGTGATGAGAGCGAGCTAGCCTTACGGGAGTCTGTGAGGGCAGGTCCGGAGAGCAAAGGGGAGGACCCGCTCAGCAGGCGACACGGACTGGCTCCACCTTCACACTCATGCACCGGCTGGGGCGGATTGCTGCCAGAATCAGACTTTGTTTAGAGGCTGGGAACTGCCTGACACAGCTCGCAAAGTTCCAGCTGCTCGCGACGTCAAACGATGCGCCGTCCTCCCACTACCATCGCAACTCGGCGACATCTCGTGACGCGTGGCGCCAGTTACGGATGCTTGAGTGTTCTGAGTTCCTGTTTGCGGCTTCGGGACCGGCGAGGGCGGGGTGTGCCAGTCTGCTCCGTTCTGAATTGCAGCCACCTGCGAGATCCATTCACAAAGGGAAGACTATCGGAGAAATCCCGTGAAGCCCAATATCGTCTCAGCACCCGCTTTCCTGTCTCCCAGTCTTGCCCTGACCCCGAGGCTGTCGCTGCGAGATGCAGCGACCTGCGTGCATGAAGAGAAGCGAGTCAGGGCGGGGAACGACGAGGTAGAGGAATGCGCCCTCGACGCAGCGGAGGGGCAAGGGGCAGGAGCTCTCGGACCCTGCCGGTGTGCAAATCTCAAGAGCATGGCGGGGCGACGCCGAATTTGGGTCCTGCACGGGTGAGGCGAGCTGCGGACCGACGATGGCGAGGGAAGGTCAGCCTCTTGTCCTTGGTGGCGACAGAAGAGGACGAATCACTGTCTCGATTCTAGACAAGCAGAGACAACCAGAACGGGTCAGTGCAGTTGAACGATGCTCGACAGCCCAAGCGGGTGTTGAAACCGCTCGACCTTCCAACGCCTGGGATGGGCGACGGGAGAGTGCACACGGGCGACAGTGAGAGTGCACCTGCAGACGCGCTGCAGGAGCTACCGCTCAAAGGCAAGGACGACGAGGCTGCGAGCGAGCGAGCGAGGAAGGTTAGCTGTCGTCCAGAGTTGCCCTCCGCCGTCCTCCCACCGTCGAACAAGAGCCGGAGAAGAGAGGCAAGCGGCTCACACATCGACCTTGACCCAGATTGGACCAGCGCGTCGTTCACCGAGTCCTCGACGACCTCGAGCTGTGAGCGGAGCAGGCAAGGAAGGGTCAGCTCGACGTCGTGCTCAGAGCGGCAGTGGACTCACTTGCGGTATCAAGGAGGTGATTTTGGTGGCGTCGAGAGTCGAGGCAAGGTAAAGGAGGGAATGACTGGGTGGCGTCGAGGGTGAGGAGGGGAGGGTGGGTGTTACGGGCAAGGGAGCCGGTTCGGACTGGGTCAGCGCGGGTGTAGAGGTGGTCAGTGGGTGCAGGGGGATTACCTCCGACTCAAATTAGGGCGGAAAGAGGAGAGGCGAGGAGTCGAAATGAAGAGAAGGAGGGAAAGAAAGGGTGAGCGGGAGCGCGCGAGGTCACTCGCCTCGAGGGTGAGTGGCAAGTGGAAACGTCTATCTGGCGGTGCAGAGAGCTGCAACGCGGTTGTGACAGTCTCGCCGCTCCCGACACCTGCGCGGGCAAGGAGGCGAGGTGAGGGTACGATGCGCTGGGAAGGTCAGCCTCGACTGGCGGGTCAGTTTGCGGGCGATGGAGGCGAGAGAGAGGGCTCCCTTGTGGCTCATCGTACTCACAATAATCGTCAGTATGCGAGGGAGCTTCCCTCCGCAATAAACGTGGGACTTTCCCTCTCCTCTCCTCCTCAACCGGCTCGACCTCAATCGCCGAAGATCTGGCCCTTCGACTGGCGCTGTAGCAGGTTGTGCTGGTAGAGAAAGTCGTGAACAGATCCATTGCGTTTGAGGCCTCTTGTCGAAATTGCCCGCCTTGGACTACGCTCGATAACCTACCTGTCGAAGTCGTCGAGGCGGAGAGCGCGCCGGGAGCCGGAGCTCTTGCATCGCTCTACTCTGGCAGTACGCTCGTGCCTGTAGCGGTGCGGTTTGAGCGGTTTGAGGACGGTTTTGAGAGAGCGAAAGTTGCGCGAAGATTTGAGAGGAAGGTGAGGGTCGAGCACAGGCTTGTCGAGGTGGTGTCGGTACAGGTATGCGAGGTTAACGGGTCTATCAGGTCACGAAGAGGGAAGAACCGGTCAGTGCAACGCTTCTACGAAGCGGGGCAATGAGGATGGCGCGTTCAAGCGAGAGGGGCGACAACACCGTGCGCATACGAGACTGATTGGGTAAAGAGTGTTGCACTTTCCCACAAACGAGTGAAGTCAGACGAGGGAGGCCGCCGCAGGATACGCGACGAGCTCAAGTCCCCCGAGCCCCGCTCCTTCGCAAGCAAAAGATTGACAGAGCCAAGTGGCCCGCGTCGCTCGTAGTGCGTCAAAGGGTCGCCGAGTGCGCAGGCAGTCGCTGCGCAGCAGCTAACCTCACGAGACGTCTCGCTGAGAGGTTATTGACCGACTACCGCATGACCTGCTCATGGCCAGATGTTCACCGTGACGCGGTTCTCCGGCCTCCTGGTCGCGCGTCGAGGCTGAGTGCACAATGTCCTTCTCGTTGTTGCTCTCGCTGGCCGCTTCTGCTCCTCCAATGCAGCGCAAAAGCATCTTCTCAAGACAGGCTCGTTTCCGGCAGTCACGCTCTTGTGCTCAGCCTTACGCCCGCTCGACAATTGCACTCCTCGCTCACCGTCCCACGACGCCTGCTTCGGCATAGAGCCGTCTCCCAACGACGTCCAGCGAAAACCAGCCTTTCGCCTGTGCCTCCGTCGCCCTTGCGCCTTTTCTGGCCCTCCCTACGCTTCGCCTCCGTCAATGTACTCGCGACTCTCGCGGGTTTGCTCGAGCTACGCGGTGACTTGCGCACCCAGTAGAATAGCCTTCGGTAGCCTGAACAAGAAAGCACTGCTGAACCCGCTCGTCAACCCGCTCTCGTACACGCGCACCCCTGTGTTACTGTGCAGAACTCTCTTCATTGAGCTTCTGCCGCTCGCCGGGAGGACGGATGTGGAGCCGGAGTGAGCGAAACGTGCTTTCGCGCCGACGAAGAGTGAAGCTCGCCAGAGCACAACGCTCACGCTTCGCCTGTGGCTGCCATTGTCGGTATCATGTATTGAGAAGCTGGTAAGCTGCTTGGAGGGCTCAGCTAGCCCAACGTAGGGGTTTTTGACGGGACGGCAGCGGAGGACAGTCACCGGCGAGCACGGTGCTCGTTTTGTCAACTTCCTCCAACGGAAGTTCCGCTGTTCGAGCGAGGAGCGTCCCTCGGTTGCGCAGCCTGCTTGCTCAGCAGGTCGAGTCGCACCGGCCGCGCTGACTCGCTCGACGGACTCGCCCTCGTTTGCGTCGAGTGCTGCTTGCGTGAGGCTACATTCAAGCTTGCGACTGCATCGCCTGCCACTGCTCGCGTCCGCGTGTATCTCTCCAACTTCGGCCTCCTCCACCTGGCCCTGCGAAAACATCGCTCCACTACCTCCTGCCAACCTCGCCACAGTTCCGTTCTCCTCCTATCGACACACCACGAGCGATGCAGACGCACGCGCCGATCGGCGGCGTCGCGACAGGCGGCGTGATTCCTACCCACGACCAGATCGAACTCGAGCAGCGTCGCGACGGGCGACCCGATGACAGAGCTTCGACCGAGACGCTTGCGAACGGCAACGACACCGCTACCGCGCAGAAGGGCGAGTCGGTGGATGTCAAGCGCGCAGAAACGCAGTTTGAGGTGCGTTGTCCTCGCGGCCAGCCATCTTCCGTCGATTGACGTTCCGTTGTTCTCGTAGGACCTTCGCCGCGAACTTAGTCGTAGCTCGTCTCTCTACCGCGTACGAACGGGCCAGAAGGACGTCGAGAAGGAAGGATCCGACTCGAGCGAGGACTTTGACCTGCTCGCGTACCTCCGCAATGAGGCCGACCAGTACGATGCGGCAGGCTTCAAGCGCAAGGTTGTCGGCGTCTCGTGGGACAAGCTGCGAGTTACTGGAAACGGTGGTATCAAGGTGCGTCTGGACGACCAGTGCCGCGAACGGAACCTCATTCGCATTCTTCCTCGCTCCAGATGCATATCCGCACCTTCCCCAACGCCGTTATGGAGGCCATCATGTGGCCCGTCATCAAGTTCATGAAGACGACCAAGACCGGCTGGTTCAAGCCGTCGCCGAAGGACTTGCTCCGCGAGTTTGACGGCTGCCTCAAGCCTGGCGAGATGTGTCTCGTCCTGGGTCGTCCAGGTTCTGGGTTCGTGATGCTGTCTCATTGTACATCTGGCCCGGGCCACTCATGCGTAAGGTCTCGCAGATGCACGACTTTCCTGAAGACGATAGCCAATTCTCGCTTCGGCTACCTTTCCGTCGAGGGCGACGTCTCCTACGGCGGCATTCCTGCTTCCGAGATGGCGAAACGGTATCGTGGCGAAGTCGTCTACAACCAGGAAGACGACGTGCACGCCGCAACCTTGACCGTTGCCCAGACCCTCATGTTCGCTCTTAGGGTCAAGACGCCGGGCAAGCTCCTGCCCGGCCAGACGAAGAAGTCGTTCAACAATGAGGTGATGGACTTGCTGCTGCGTATGCTCGGCATTCCTCACACCAAGAACACCAAGGTCGGATCGGCCTTCGTGCGCGGTGTCTCCGGTGGCGAGCGCAAGCGGGTCTCGATTGCCGAGATGATGGCGACTCGTGCTTCCGTCTGCTCTTGGGACAACTCAACGCGCGGTCTCGACGCTTCGACGGCGCTCGACTATGCCAAGGCGCTCCGCATCCTCACTGACGTTCACCAGATGGCGACCTTCGTCTCGCTCTACCAGGCCGGCGAGGGTATCTATGACCAGTTCGACAAGGTTCTCGTCATCGACGCGGGTCGCCAGGTCTACTTCGGACCGGCGAAGGAGGCGCGCCCATACATGATGTCGCTCGGATACGCCGACCTTCCTCGCCAGACCACCGCCGACTACCTCACCGGCTGCACCGACCCGAACGAGCGACAGCTTGCGCCGGGACGCTCTGCTGCCGACGTCCCGTCGACGTCCGAGCAGCTCGAGGAGGCGTTCAAGAAGTCGGAAATCTACTCGAGGATGATCGCCGAGCGCGACGTGTTTCGCGCACGCTGCGAGTCGGACGACCAGGCGCGCAACGACTTCCGCGAGGCTGTCGAGAAGGGCAAGCGTCGTGGTGTCGGCAAGAAGTCGCCCTACACCGCGTCGTTCTTCGGTCAGGTCGGGGCGCTCGTCATCCGCCAGTTCCAGCTCAAGGCTCAGGACAAGGTTGACCTCGCCGTTTCGTGGACTACTGCTATCATCATCGCTCTCATCACTGGGTGCGTTGGGCGTCCATGTCGCCTTTGCTCGCCGCTAACCGGTTTGCCCTCCCTGCCTCCCTCCTCTTCCCTCCTTCTCTCCTTCATTTTCCTCGTCAACAGCGCCGTGTACTTCCAGATGCCCGAGACGGCGTCTGGCGCATTCACGCGTGGCGGCTTGATCTTCATAGCCCTTCTCTTCAACTCTTTCCAGGCCTTCAACGAGCTCCCGACGCAGATGATGGGGCGCGCGATCATCCACAAGCACAAGAATTTCGCATTCTACCGCCCCTCCGCTGCTGCCCTCGCCGCGACCATCGCCGACGCACCGAACAACATGATTCAGATCCTCGTCTTTGACGTGATTTGCTATACAATGGGCGGTCTTTACATGACTGGCGGCGCCTTCTTCTCGTTCTACGTCACGGTTCTGGGCGGCTTCTTCGCTTTGGCCGGATTCTTCCGCCTGCTCGGCACCCTCTGCCAGAACTTCGATCAGGCGTCGCGACTGGCGTCCGTCATCATCACTTTCATGATCACTTACGTGCGTTCTCCCTTTCGCGTTTTGGTCGCAGCTCGCTCACTCTCCTATCTTCGCAGTCCGGCTACCTCATCCCGACCTTCGCCCAACAAAGGTGGCTGTTCTGGATCAGTTACATCAACCCTCTGTGCGTCCTCATCACTGCGTTCGAGCGCAGGAGACGTCGAGAACGCATCGCGAGTCTGCGGGTTTACTGACATCAATCGTCGATCTCAGTCAATTCGCGTTCTCAGCGGCGATGGCGAACGAGGTCAGCATCTCGCCCTTCGTGGTGAGGAGACATCCTGCTGACTCTCCTTTGCTCACAGTTCAAGCGCATCAACCTCAACTGCGACGTTTCGTATATCACCCCGCACAACGTCAACGGCCAGCTCACGCAGTACCCCGACACGCTGGGTCCCAACCAGATCTGCACGCTTCCCGGCTCGTCGCCCGGCAACCCCATCGTTCCGGGCAGCGCGTACATCTCTGCGAGTTTTGACTACAACGTCGCCGACCAGTGGCGCAACTGGGGTATCACCATCGCCTTCTTCGTCGGTTTCACCCTCATCCAGTCCTACCTCGCCGAGCGCCTCGACCACGGTGCCGGCGCGCCCGCCATCAACGTGTTCGCCAAAGAGAATAAGGAGCGCAAGAAGCTGAACGAGGAGCTCGAGAAGAACAAGGAGGCGTACCGCAAGGGCGAGGTCGAGCAGGACTTGTCGGACCTCATCCAGACTCGCAAGCCGTTCACCTGGGAGGACTTGACGTGTGTCTCACTCTCGAGTCCTTCATCAATTCTTGCACTCACTCGTGATTTTGTACAGCTACACCGTCCCGGTCCCCGGCGGACAGCGCCAGCTCCTGGACCACGTCTTCGGTTACGTGCGTCCCGGTCAGCTCACGGCTCTCATGGGCTCGAGTGGCGCCGGCAAGACGACCCTTCTCGACGTCTTGGCGAATCGCAAGACTATAGGTGTCATCGGAGGCGAGCGGCTGATCGCTGGCCGCACACCCGGCAAGGAGTTCCAGCGTGGCACGGCTTGTGCGTTCGCTTTTCCGTTTGATGTCCTCATCGACTACATGCTTGCAGCATGCCCCCGGACGCGAGGACGTGCGGGATGCAGAGCGGCCGGCTTGCGAGCAATTGCTGACCTTGCCTTCTCGAACGAACAGATGTTGAGCAGCTCGATGTCCACGAACCGACAGCTACCGTGCGCGAAGCTCTTCGCTTCTCGGCATACCTTCGTCAGCCGGGCCACATCCCGAAGGCGGAGAAGGACGCCTACGTCGAGCAGGTCATCCAGCTTCTCGAGCTCGAGGACAAGGCGGACGCGATGATCGGTTTCTCTGGCTTCGGTCTCGACGTTGAGGCTCGTAAGCGCGTCACGATTGGTGTCGAGCTCGCCTCGAAGCCTCAGCTGCTCCTCTTCCTCGACGAGCCAACGTCAGGTCTCGGTGCGTTCAGCCTTCCTCCTGCCGCGGGTAATCCGTTACTCATCTTTGGACGACTCGCAGACGGCCAAAGCGCCTACAACATCGTTCGCTTCTTGCGCAAGCTCGCCGCCGCCGGACAAGCTATCCTTGTGACAATCCATCAGCCCAACGCTATGCTCTTCGAGAATTTTGATCGCCTCCTCCTGGTGCGTCGAGCGCGTCAGACTGTGCTGAGAAGGACTCACGAGTTTCGCTTTCTCCCGTGTAGCTCAAGGCCGGCGGACGCACCGTCTACTTCGGCGACATTGGCAAGGTTCGTCAAGCTTTCCTCCTCGCAACTCACGACAGAGCCGCCGTTGACCACACTTGCTCTGCAGGACTCTCACGTTCTTCGCGAGTACCTTGCCAGGAACGGCGCCGTCTGCCCCGACGACGCCAACCCTGCCGAGTACATGCTCGAGGCTATCGGCGCTGGCTCCGGCCGCCAGGTCGGAAATAAGGACTGGGCCGACATCTGGAACGATTCTGACGAGTTCCAGGTCGTCAAGCGCGAGATCGAGGACCTCAAACGCGACGGACTTGCGATGCCCGAGGACACGGACCCGTCGCTCAAGAAGGAGTGTAAGTGGCGTTCCCTCGCCCCAGTGAGGATCATTCTGACGACCTTTTCAACGAAGACTCGACGCCGTTCTGGACGCAATTCCAGGTTGTCATCTCGCGGACCTTCCTCTCGTTCTGGCGCTCCCCGGACTACGTCTTCACCCGTCTCTTCAACCACATCTCCATCGCACTTGTCGTCGGTCTCACATTCCTCAACTTGAGTGCGTCGTCAGCGTCGATGCAGTACCGCGTCTTCGTCTGCTTTTTCGTGAGTCTCGCCGCTTGCTCGCCTCTCAAGCCTCTCCGCCTTGCGCTGACCCTCCCGGCCTTCCCCTCTGCAGGTCACAGTCCTCCCCGCCATCATTATGTCGTCGATTGAGCCCACGTTCATCCTGGCGGTGCGTAGAACCCGCTGGCGACTCGGACGAACTCGCCCATGCGGAGGGATGCTGACGCCGGCCGCTTTCCCGCCTTCGCAGCGTATGACTTACGTCCGCGAGGCTTCTTCGAAGATGTACTCGCCCGTCGTCTTCGCCCTCTCCCAGCTGGCCGCCGAGACGCCGTACTCCGTCTTATGCTCGATCGTATTTTTTCTCCTCATCTACTTCCCTCCCGGCTTCAACATGGACTCGAACCGCGCCGGTTACGCCTTCGCCATGATTCTTCTCACCGAGATGTTCTCGGTGACGATGGGCCGTGCGTACGCATTCTCGCTGTGCTCAAACAGTTGCTGACCTTTCCTCTGCTTCACAGAGGCTGTTGCTGCGCTCGCGCCGACGATCTATGCCGCCGGTGCCGTCAATCCGTTCTTGCTCGTCGTCTTCTCGCTGTTCTGCGGTGTCACCGTCCCGCGGCCGAACATGCCTGGATTTTTCCGCGCCTGGCTCTGTACGTCTTCTCCTGTCCATGTACATCCGTCCTGTTGACTGACTTGCCGCTCATCTCACAGACTGGCTTGACCCGCTGACCTGGCTCATCGCTGGTCTCGTCACAAACGAGTTGCACGACCTCAAGGTTACGGTGAGCCTCCTCGCCCTACTAACAAATGAGGACTGGTCAGCTCACCTCCCCCAAACCCATAGTGCATCGAGTCGGAGTACCGCGTTGTCCAGCCGCCTTCGGGCCAGACGTGCTCCGCCTGGCTCCAGCCGTTCGTCTCGGCCGCCGGAGGATACCTCGCTAACCCGGATGCGACGAGCAATTGCCAGTGTACGTTCCAGCTACCCAGCTATCGGCGGAGTCGGTTTGTATCAATGTCTGACTCGCTTCTTTCGTCGGCAGACTGCCAATACTCGGTCGGCGACCAGTTCTTCGAGCCGCTCGGCCTCAGCTTCTCCGAGCGCGGTCGCGACCTCGGCATCTTCCTCTGCTACTCCGTCTTCAACTGCTTCCTCACGGTCATGGGCGCGACGTTCCTCACGAAGATCTACAACAAGCGATAGACGGGCGCCGTCAACCTCCTGACGAATCCTTCCTCGGTCCTCTCGTTCCCACCGGCGACCCTCCTTCCCGTCCCTTCCTTCCCTGGACTCGTTAAGCATCCATAGACAGCCCGTCGACGGCCAGGCGGCACTAGAGATCCCAAGACTTCGTTACTGTCCTCACTAGTTGTCCTTCTTTTTCCGCTTTAGCACACCTTCCAGTCGCGCCAGTGGCTCGACAGAGCGGGGCTCCCTCCTGCCTTGCTGTTTCTTTCCCATCTTCATCTCGCTGTGCAACGCAAGAAACTGATTGCTGGTGCATCTCGCTCCATTACCGTCAACCAACTTTCCAATTTCTGTTTCTCGCACATCGTTGAGGCGTATGCGAGTCATGGAGTCCTATAATAGCCTCAAGATGACTATCTACGAGGCTCGTCCCTCTAAGGAAGCGAGCTGAGCTGAGTGAAGAGCTGAACTTGCTTCGCGAGAGAGGGTCGACGAAGAGAGCTGCCCATAACGACACTGCTATCCCAGTCTGACGCGCTTACGGAGCCTTAAGTCTACCCTAGCGGTGCAGTAAAACCGCCTGTGAATTCTCTGACCCGCCCTACCCCCGCCAACCCCTTCATCGCCTCTCCCTCGCACTCGCACTTACAACTCGGCAACAACTCACCTCACGACGGCTTTGTGCGCTTGACTAGTCTGTTGGAGAACAGACAGGATGGCTGGACAGTTCCTGGGAGTCACGCCACCAATCTCGGTCGCGCCGCCGACCGCTCGCGACCTCGAGGTCAGCAAGACGCTCATCCAGGAGCTCAAAGACAGGGGAATCTACGAGTCGGCCGAGGAAGGGCGCAATCGGTGAGTGCGAGCACATGGCCCTGGGTAGGCTCAGCTTGCCTGGTCCAGAGCTGACCCTGCGCGACCTCTCCAGCGAGATGGTTCTCGGCCGCTTGAACAAGCTCGTCAAGGAGTTCGTGTATCGTTCATCGATCAATCATGGGCTGTCAGATGCCAAGGCGCGCGAGGCGTGAGTCCAGATCCACGTCCTCGCTTTCCTCCCTTTCAGTCGCTAACCTTCAATGCCCTTGACAGCGGCGGCAAGATCTTTACGTTCGGATCCTACCGATTGGGAGTGCATGGGCCAGGATCCGATATCGATACCCTGCTCGTCGTACCCCGACATGTTGAGCGCGAGGAGTTCTTCACCCTCTTCGAGGAGATGCTGAAGGAAACGGAGGGAGTCCTCGAGGTCACGGTGCGTACGCGGCTGGTCCGCCTCTCGACTCAGCAGCGACTGACTGTACTGCACAACAGGGTGTTCCCGAGGCTTTCGTGCCAATCATCAAGTGCACTTTCAGCGGCATCGACATCGACTTGCTCTTCGCTCGGCTCGCCGTTCCGACCGTGCCCGACGACCTCGACCTGAAAGACGACAACCTGCTGCGGAGTATCGATGACCGGTGTCTGCGGAGTTTGAACGGTTCGCGGGTGACGGACGAGATGCTGCGACTTGTGCCGGACGTGCCGGTCTTCCGAGAAGCGTTGAGGACGATCAAGCTGTGGGCACAACGTGAATCGACCATCTTTACGCATTTCTCGCAGATGCTGACCAGTTCCCGCAGAACGAGCGGTCTACGGCAACGTGATGGGTTTCTGCGGAGGTGTCGCTTGGGCGATGTTGGTCGCGCGCATCTGCCAACTGTATCCGAAGGGCTGCGTCGGCAGCATCATCTCTCGGTGCGTTACGAGCCACTGATCACCTTCAGTCGCCCGCTAATCAGGCGCTGCCGCAGATTCTTCATTATCATGCATCAATGGCAATGGCCAGCGCCTGTTCTGCTCAAACCGATCGAGGAGGGTCCGCTGCAGGTTCGCGTCTGGAACCCAAAGGTGCGCACGCATCGCTCACTCGTGCCGCAACCGCCTTCTGATACTCTGGATCTCGACAGCTGTATCCCTCCGACCGCTCGCATCGCATGCCCATCATCACGCCCGCCTACCCCTCCATGTGCTCGACTCACAACGTCACCCTCAGCACGCAGCAGATCATGACGGCCGAGTTCAAGCGCGCCGCCGACATCGTCGACAAGGTGTTTGTCGGTTCGGCAAAGTGGAGCGAGCTCTTTCAGCCTCACGACTTTTTCAGCAAGTACCGGTACTACCTGCAGATCACCGCGAGCTCGGGTAGCGCCGACGTCCAGCTGAAGTGGTGAGTTGGTCGCCTCAGCTCCCTCGACTTCGCTTGCTCACCCAGCTTTCGTTCGCAGGTCCGGCACGGTCGAGTCTCGCATCCGACAACTCGTCATGAAGCTCGAGTACGTCGACACGCTCCTTCTCGCACATCCGTTCGTCAAGAGCTTCGACCGCGTCAACTACTGCATCAACGAGGAGGAGCAGCGGGCGGTCTCGATCGGTGAAGTACCTGCAGCGGTCGACAAGCGGACAGAGCAGGATTTGATCGCAGGGCAAGGCGGGACGGTGTACACGACGACATTCTACATCGGCTTGCAGATTGAGCGGAAACCAGGTGCGTCTCGCTCTACTTCGTCCGCAGACTTGCGCTCACTCGCTGACCTTGCGGTGACTTAGCGGGCGACAAGGGACCGCGGAAACTCGACATCTCGTACCCGACGAACGAGTTCACCAAGCTCGTCAAGATGTGGGACAGCTACGACCCAGACTCGATGGGGGTCATCGTGCGCTACATTAAGAGGTGCGTCTTCATCCAGCCTTCCTTCAACTCGTCATAGTCTGCTTACCGCTTTGGGATGCAGCACCGCTCTTCCCGCCTACGTCCACGCCGGACGAGAACCCGAACCGCCGAAGACGGGCGGCATCAAGAGGGCGAAGACGAAGGTGCGATCTGCCGACCTCACCACATCCATCGCCAGCTCGCTCTTCCGCATCGACGGCGAGCCCTCGCTGACTCGCCTCGCTCTCCACACTTGCTCGCTCGCGTCCACTCGCACTGGTCCACTCGCACTGACCTGTTGGCAGAAGGCGAACGGTACCAACGCAGCGCCCGCCGCCTCGCCTGCTCTCGCCAATGCCGCGACAGACGACAGCGACGCCGAACACCTCAACAAGAAGCACCGTGCCTCGTCTTTCGTGCCGGAGAACGCTACACCCACCCCCGCAGGTCTGCCGCCCGTCCCGGTCGAGAACGGCCCAATTCTTACGCCCTTGGAGAAGACGCGCGAGGCGGCCGAGGTCGCCGTCGGCGCGACTCCTACCGGGGAGACTCCAGGTGCTGCTGCTATGAACCCGCCTCCGACCGCAGCCTCTGCTGCACCCTTCGAACCCTCGGTCACGCTTCCCGGCCTCAACTCGACTTTACCTGTCGATGAGCTGAACGGTCTGGCTTCGGCAGTGACGAACGGCGGGCCGCAGAACGAAGCGGCATTGATGGCGGGCGAGACGCCCGCACCAGTCGCCGCCTCGACGGCTCCCGCATGAGTCGTTCGCGCGTTCGCGCGCCTGCCACGGGGACAATTCGCGCTTCTTTCTGCATTTCCTTCCAGCCTCTCAGCACATCCATCTCACAACGCACACAATCCTTCGACGACCACCTCTTTCTCGCAATAAACAGCCTCGCCTCGCATTGTACTCCCTCCCGCTCTCTCTGTTTGTAGTCCTTTTCCCTATTCGTGGTAGTAGGCAAGCTGCTAATGGCGAACTCGCTTTTCACTCGCCTACGCTGAGCGCTGTCGAGAAGTCGACGCGATCGCACGAGTTGAGGCGTTGAGGGACTTCGCCTCTTGACCTTCGCAACAATTCACTCTCGCTCTCTCGACAGCCATGCCGCCCACCCGCAAAGCAGCCGCTGCCGCGCGACGCAGCATGTCGCGCACCAAGGACGACGAGAAGCCCAAGGGCCTCGCGGCGAGGAGGAATCGCCCCGCGGGTGCGAAGCCCACCATGGTCGACATGTCCGTCGCGCTGGACGTGTGTGCCGCTCTGTACCGCGTGCTGACTCGCTACACTTGTCGCTGCATCGCCCGCTCGCCCGTTGGACCCGTCGCTGACATCCTCGCCATTGTTTGCCTCCCCACCTCCTCTCGCTCCCCGCTGACAGGATCGCTGTGCGTTCGCTCGCATTCGTCCCAGCATCGTCGACCTTGCTGTACTGACGTCCTTGCCTTACGCCATTGTTCGCCCGCCCACGCCTGCTTTTGCCGCGTTCTCGTGACCTTCTCCCCCCCCTCGACCTCTTCATTTGATACGCCCACCCACCGTCCCCTCCCTTGCTTGACTTACTCAGGAGGCTATTGAGAAGGCTGGAGACGCCCACGACGGCGCGTCGAGGCCGACCATCAAGAAGTGCGTTTCGTTTCCCACCTTTCCCGGTCACCCAACGCCTCACTTCCCGTCCGCTCGTCTCGCCTTATCGCGTTCTCCCGCTCGATCGTCATGAACGGATCGATACTGACGTACGGACGCAGGTTCATCATCAGCAAGTTCAAGCTCGAGGACAACGCGACTACCGACGGACGTATCGCGACCGCCATCCGCCGAGGCAACGAGTCGGGCGTCTTTGCCCTTCCCAAGGGCTTTGGCGGCAAGATCAGGATCGCTGAGTCTGTGCGTGCTGCGTGCTTTCTCGCTTCATCCGGTGCAAGTGGAGCTGCGAGAGCTGAACTAACCTGGGCACGTTCCGTAGGGTGACAAGCCGTACGTCAAGCCGAAGACGAGCTCGAAGGGGACGAAGCGCACCACCACCGGCTCGAAGGTGCGTTGCCGTATTCGTAACAGCATCGAGGAAGCCCGGCTGACGTTTCTGTCCGTAGACCTCGACCTCGTTCTCGAGTACCGCCAGGAAGCCGCCCGCGAAGCGCACGACTGCCAACTCGACTGGTAACGCGAGGCAGAAGCAGAGTGAAGGAAGTAAGAAGGGTGCTGCCAAGGTGCGTCTTCCACAGTTCTGTCATTCGCTGCGCCCCTCTCCACAGCGAGGCCGCGAGACTGCCATTTATCAAGTGTCTGGCTGATTACGTTGCTTTCTGTAGACCAACGCCAAGCGCGGCGCTGCGTCCTCGACCAGGACGTCCTCCAGGGTAAGTTCTCCAGTTTGCCCTACCTGAGGCCAGGTCGCCTGCGACCTTGCGCGTTGACTACGCCACCCGCACATGTATGTCTGCAGAGCACTCTGGCAAAGAAGACGGCTAGCAAGTCGTCGCCGAGGGTGAGTTACGGCTTCTCCTGTCGCCCGACAAGATTAAACGGCTAATTCACTGCGTCACGCTTCCGCTTCACAGAAAACGACCTCGAGCTCATCGAGGCGCGCTCGCGACTAACCGTGTCGCAGCATTCGCCGCCCTGCCGCTCACGGCAAACCAGCCTACACGTGCACCTCGAATCCACCCTTCGCCTTTCCACCTCCCCCGACGGACTTCTCTCTAGTTTGACTGTACCCTACGCTCGTCTGTCTCTCTCTCCTGCGTTTGTGCTCTCGTCCGCCTGTCGTCTTTCCTCCCTCTCCCTCTTCTGCGGTTGTGTCTGTGGAAATCTGTCTCTCAGCTAGCTTCCGTTGCGTACGCGGTCGAAGCGAGACTGCCAGCGTATCAAGGTTGTCCCAGACGCATTGTCAGCGAAAGAGCCAAGCGGACCCCCGACAGACAGCCAGTCGCGAACAGCGAGGAGGAGGAGAGCGTCAATAACGCTGCGGATAATGTTGCCGCGCTTCGCCGTCCTTCCCGACAGCCGTACGACAGCTTGCGCCCCGTCTTAGCCCGCTCTGCGAGTTCGCAGATAGCCGTTACCCTCCAACCCTCGCCGACGACCCTCTCCCGCTCTTCCTCTCCTGTATACCCCTCAGCCATGTCTACGCCGAACGTCTTTCGCCGCACTTACTCATTCCTGGTGCGTGCGAGGTCACCCGGCTTGCCTCGATCGGAGGACGCGAGCTGACGGCCTCTTCATCACTCGCCTCTCCCCCCGCTCCTCGATCCGCACTCGCCTCGCCACTGCTGGGATGAACGACTGTACGGAATGAACGGGATGGCTTGGCGCGAGCAGCAACGGTCAGCGCACGAGCAGCCCGCCATCTTCTACTCTCTCGCTCTCGGCGCCGTCGGTTCGTCTTCGACGCTCGCTTTGTCGCCTTGCTGAGGGGGGTAAAGGATAGCTGACATGACCGGTTCTGTGCGAGCAGGTCCTATCCTGGTCGTGACTGTCCCGCCGATTCGGAAGCGGTACTTTGGTTACAAGTCGGCCGAACGTATTCCTCAATCCTACCCTCGTGCGTTCGGCGTTCTTTCGTGCATGCTTGACTTGACAGAACGAGCGAGCTGACGAGCCTGTTCTGCCGTCCCTACTTACCTCGCTCATTCTCTCGCTTTGACCCGCCTCGACCTTCACGACAACCTACTCGACACAGTGCCGAGCCGACCAAGGCAAGCGACGGAGGGCTACGAAGACGGCTGGGAGCTCAAGGCATAGGGCGGCTGGGAGCGTGCAGAGCGAGGTGGACGAAGAGCGGGATAGACGGGTGCTGTGCATCGACAGACGATTCCTACCACACCGGCCTGACAGTCTCGGATCTTTGCTGTCGAGCACGAGCGGGTTTTTGAGAGCGTGTAGCCAAGAGCTGGGCGAAGAGAGCTGCTTGCTGTCCGGGCGAGGCTATCGGGACAAACTGCGCTCCGTTTCGAAGGGCGGATCTACTTGAGAGCGGTCGCAACCTCCTTGACCGCCTCGGCACCCTTGTCCGTGTCCATGTCTGCGAGCGAGATGCGCATGAGTATGGCTGCGGAAAAAGCGGGATCTCGGGCGAGACGAACAGTTGTCTGCGCGAGAAAGCAAGGCGTCAGTGCCAAGTCGTGGCGGGAGAACGGCAAGCAGGACGCACACTTAATGAAGCGGAACCCTTGCAGACTTTGTGCTGTTGCGTTCGTGGCGTGCTGGATGACGGACAATTGCGTTATTGGAAATGACGGAGTGTTTCGCGACAGATGACGGGACCTACGCATGCGAAGAGAAGGTACTGCATGGCGCGAGGGAGCGTCAGCGTCTCGGGTATACGGGGAGGGGAAGAGTGGACACGCATTCCGTGGTTGGACACGCCAGGCTGTTGTTGACGAAGGCGGAAGGAAGGAGTGAGCCTCGGCATGACGAATGAGCGGAACCGTAACGAACCGAAGCGCATAAAGACAAGACTACAGAACGAAGCGACTTGTCAGCCTGGAATACCAGCTCGAAGGGAAAGCACATGCAAACGCACGAGTAAGAAGCAAGGGCGAGGGTCATAGGTCCCGAAATGAACTTCGGGTCCTTCGAAGAGAGGTCGGCAATGGCAGCGAGAGGAAGTCCCCAATTGGCGAGCGGTCTGCGCAACGATCAAGACGGCAATCTCAGCGAGAGGAGGGATTTCGAGGCGAGTCGGCCGACTGACCCCCAGAAGTGCGTCGACAGGAAGTAGCTGCGCGCTTCGGGGGACCTGCAAGGTGTGTGACGTTTCTATCAGCTGAATTGACCTGTTCCATCCTGCAAACACGCTCCCCGAGGCGAGCAGCCTGCCTCAAGTCTCGCGAGCGATGAGGATGGGCAAGCGGCGCACCTCGCCCATTTGAAGAAGGTGGACGCCACTGCGGAGCAGAGTGGGTCAGCAAGGCGTCCGTGAAGCTGTACCGACCGTCACCGACTGTTGCAAGCCTTGTCGTGCGTTGTGGAGCAGGCAGAGTTCGCGAGCGAGCTGCTCTTGACCTTGTGCACGAAGTCGCTCCGCTTGAGCGTTCGCTGGGACTGCTGTACTGCTTCAGAACTCCTCGCTACTGCCAGCCATGTCCTCCTCAGCCAAAGGATCGGACGACGAAGGCTTCGGCGCCGTCTTTGAGGTACGCGTCTTCTATTTCGAAAGTCGCACTGAATGATGCTGATTGCGGTAGGTTTTGCAGGAACCAGAAGGATTCCGCCCTGCTACGCCGCCGCCGACGGTTCGCAATTACAAGCGGAGAAAGTACGGAGGTGTAGGCGAGCTGATCGGTCCTGAGAAAGTCGAAGTCGGCTTGGTGTCGGGACATCCTCTCTGGGGTGCGTACGCCATCCGCGAGTATGGTGAAAGGAGACTACCGCACCGTGCCAACAGGTCACATCCTCTATCCCGCCGCGATCGCGCTGTCCCAATTCCTCGAACTGCACGCCTCGAGTCTGCTGCACGGTCTAGATGGCAAAGGGAAGGGGAAAGGCAAGGCAGTACTGGAGCTTGGTGCTGGAGGCGGGCTGCCAGGCTTGACGGCCGCCCTTGAGGGTGCAGGAACAGTGAGTTTCTTGGATTCCGTCTCGCTGCTTCGCTTCACTGACCTCAAAGACACTCTCCAGGTCGTCATTTCCGATTTCCCTGATGCCGCATTGGTCAAGAACATCGGACAGAATGTCGAGACGAACATCGCTGCACTCAACTCGGATTTCGTAGCCGGAACCTCCGCCAAAGTGCGTCTTGTCCTTCCTCATTCACCATCATCCCGCTGGCGGCTCACTCTCTTGCGCAGGGCTTCACCTGGGGCTCTCCTCCCGACTCGCTCCTTGAAGTGCTAGGCGGCCCATTCGGCTCGCGCAAGTTCGACCTCATCCTTCTCTCCGACCTCGTCTTCAACCACTCCCAGCACGCCGCACTCCTCAATACCTGTCTCAGCTGTCTTTCCACCGCCTCACCTCAACCTTTGTTACGTTCGCAATCGACTGAAGCACCACCTTGCGATCTCTCCGACAGCTCAACGCTCTCGAGTCCCGCCGTCCTCTGCTTCTTCTCCCACCACCGTCCCTGGCTCGTCCAAGCAGACCTGGCGATCCTCGACCTCGCGCGGGAGAAAGGGTGGAAGGTTACGAAAGTGTGGGAGGACCCGGAGGCTGGGGTGCGTTTTCGTTCCGTTTCCTTTGTTCGTGCAATTGCTGATTGACTAGTTGGAGCAGCCTGCGTTCCCGGAAGATAGTGGAGATCTCGCGATACGGAGTACGGTGCATGGGTGGATGTTCACGCGTGGGAAGTAGATCAGTGGCCGACGAAGATACTCGCAACAAGCTCACTTCAACCTCTTGTCGCCCGTCCCGCTTGCGACAAGCTGCTTGATCATCCGGACGCAACGTGAGCAGGCCGTACCTCACGACACTAGCACGGCTCGGAAACCACGATCGGCGAGAACAACCTTTTCCAAGGCAAGTCCCCACGTCGAGAGAGCTACACACGACCCACACAACCTCTCGAGGAGACGCTTAGACGACGGTGCCGGCGTTCGAGGCGATACGGGCTAGACATGTTAGGCGAATCAGTATGGACGGGTGGCCGAAGGAGGAAAAAGACGAAAACGCACGCCAGAGGTCGGCGCACTCCTTCGCAACGGGGCCCTGAATGGCCGAACCCTTCATCTCACCCTTGGGGTTGACGATAACGCCGGCGTTGTCTGATCGCAGGAAAGCGAGTCAGTTAACCGCTGGAGACGAGCGAAAGCGGTAGATGCGACGCACCTTCGAAGTAGAGGAAGACGCCGTCACGACGGCGCCAGGCCTTGCGCTGGCGGACGACGATGGCGGGGTGGACTGAACAAGGGTGCGCGAGACGTCAGTACGCTGGGTCTGAGCCTTCGCCTGACTGCTTTTCCTCTTCCGTCTCCCGAGACCGCCTCAACCTCTGCACTATCGCATCAGCCTCTCAGCTCCTTTCCTTCATGCCAATACGAAATCCGCATCCACCTCGCCGTCCTTCGAATGTCGCCCGTCCTAGCGCTCGTTCGCCGTTTCGCCAGACTCATCAGCCCCGCACGAGTGGAACACAACACACCCTTCTTCCTGAGGTCGGGCTTGCCCTTCTTGACAGTGCACATGCACTACGGAAGCGATGGCGTTAGCTCGATGGTTCAGGTAATGGAAGATGGGACATGGAGAGCTCACCATGTCTGTTGAGCGAAACGCAGGCAGGTGATAGGGACAACATCGAGGGACACGTTCGGGTGTGTCGTTGACGTAGACGTCGATAACGTGGCAAGTAGAGCAGGATAAGGGTGGGGAAAGAGCGGTCGAGCGAGATCGAGGTGGAGGAAGGCAAATGGGCGGGAAGTCGGCAAAGACGAGACGGTGCGGAGACAATCCGTCAATAACGTCCTAACCCTCCTCGAGCCTGAAACAAGCGCACCACCAGCAGCAGCAGCCGGGAGACGGTTGAGGCGGGCACCCGAGCGAGTGACAGCAATGACCTGCGGGCGCCCAAGTGTCAGCATTGCGCTTTCCCAGCAGATCTCTTGAGGCTCCGCGACGCACGTAGAGGTTCTTGGCGCCCGAGTTGTCGGCGCAGTTCATGACGGCGCCGACGGGGAGAGCGAGGGTCATGCGGAACTTGTTGCCGGCCGAGCCGCCGCGTCCACGTCCAGCAGCCATTGTTGTCTAGTCGGGTGGGAAGGGAAAGGAGGAACTGCGCGCCATCAACGAGCGAGACGACGAAAGCGAGGTCAGCTCGACAGTGTCCTGCGAGAATTGGGGACGAACGCTGCTCGCTGCCGGCCCCCTAGGCCCCTATTTGCCCGTTCTGACACGACACTGTCTGCTTCTGCACCGTCCTGACGCGCCCACACGCCCGCCTGACCCGTTCTCGCTGCCCTGCACCATACCCGCCGAGTTTTGCGCTCGAACGCCCTTCCTCATCTCCCGCGCTGGTCCCGCTTGGTCGTGGGTAAGTCGGGCGGCCTGGCAGCAGCAATCGCCATCTCGAGCAGCGTGAAACGCAGCCTCACGTCGAAGGTTGGCCGAGGGACGGAGGAGACGAGGTCGAGCGCGAGAGCGAACCTCGTCGCTGGTCTCGCTCGCCCGCGACGCCACTCGACACACGGCTCATGGGCCAGCTTGCTCGACTCAGACAAGCTTGCACAGTCAACATGACCACGACATGCTTCTCCGCTTACCCGCCCGTGCTGTCGTTGTCGACGTGCTCCCCATCACCATCTCCCCTCAACTGCCGGCCAACGCGGTCGTATGGGCGCCATAAGTCGCCTACGTACGCCGTTCAGCCGTCTCGCGACATACTGACGGCTCGTCAGCCGCGCCCGCGCGCTCTATATCTCAGCCTCGCCGCCTCTCCCCGCCATCTCCCCTCTCGGGCATGGCGACGGCTCAGCATTCACGGCTGGAAGCGCGGCCGAGGCGCGCTCCGTATCCGCTTAGGAGCCTATGGTAGCAGCGACACTGTCACAGTCAAATGCCCTGGTCGCCTGCGATTCGGAAGTGGACTCGTCGTCTCCTCTCCTCCAAGAGCCTGGCAGCCGAGCTTTTCCCGCTTGTTCTGGCACAGAGCAGTGAATTGCAGGGGCCGACGTTTGAGTTGTCCCGGCAGGGGAAGTAGCGGCCCACTTTCCCGCCTTCTCGCTCCCCGTCCTTTGTTACGCTCGAACGATGCTCGATCCGCAGCCCCTGCGGCGTCGCTTCTACTTCATCAACTCCCAGAGGAACGTCCTTGCCGTCCTGCGGTTCTTGACCTAGCTCAATTGCTCCTTTTTCCAGCCTTCCCTGTTCGAGAAGCGGCTCTCATCCCGGCTGCAAGCCTTGTCGATTCTCTCTTCCCTCGCTTGAGGTCGGGCATCCAGCGACGTCGCCAAAGCACCTCTCATCGCGACGAGCGACCTTTCTTGCTCGTACAACGACCACTCCCGTCCCCAAAGGCTGGCGACCCGCCGACCTTCCCGACTTGGACTGCCGCCCAACCTTGTTAATCCGAACCTGCGTCGCGGGCACATCTGACGAGCACATGAGCTACCCAACGTCGTCCTGGCGCCCTCAGCAGGCCGACTCGTACGCCTACCCGCCCGCCCAGCCACCCTCGTACGCTCCCTACCCGCCAACTTCCTCGGTTTCTCCCGCCTGCGCCGCCCCACAGAACCCGCACCCAAATCCGATGTCCCACCCTCCGCCACCGCCTCGACAGCACTATCACTCGCAGTCGGCTTCGCCGCCTCGGTGCTTTGGCGGGTTTGGGTCGAGGGCGATGGGCACTTCGGCGCCGTTGCTTCCTCCGCTCGATGCGCCGGGGCCGTCCCCATACTCTCAACGAGTGCCTTATCCGCCCTCGCCCGTCTCGCCGTCGTACCCTGGCGGCATGGTGGGTCAGATGTCGTCGTCCGTATCCAGCTACATTACCTTAGGTCACGGCGAAGGCCACTATCACTCTGGTCCGCCACCGCCTCCCGAAACATACATGTTCTTCAACTGCCCGCCCAACGTCTCGATGCAGCCGCCGCTAGCTCAGCCTCGAACCCCTCCACCCTCAGCCGGACGCAAAGCGCGAGTCCCATCTGCGCAGGCGTCGTTCGCGAATCATCAGCCCATGACCCAGTCGTCGAATTCGCGACCGCCGTCGAGCTATGGCGGTCAACAGTCGTCGCATTGGTATTTGACTCGACCGGAGGAAGGGAATTACGAACAGCAGGCGTCTTCCAATGACTTGGACAAGGTTCGTCTTGCTGTAACCTCGTCCTGCATCTTCACTTACACTGCTTCCGCAGTTTGTCCAAGGGATGACGGAAGTCATCGGTCCGGAAGGAATCGCCGCCATCTCTGCCTCGCCCTCGTTCCGCCAACAGCAGCAGCAGCAGCAGTTCGAGCCGCAGCTGCTTCCCTCACGACCGTCACATAGCTCTTCGAATCCGAACTCTCGACCGACCTCGAGCAAGTCAGAGGCGAAGTACAACGTCTCGGGTGTGCTACTGACGGAGGAAGAGTACCGTGCGCTGGCCGACTCGCCGTCTCTCGCGCGGCGCAAGTTGTCAGTGCGGACCTTTGCACCGACACAGTCTCTTGAAGATGCATTCCCCTACGGCGTCAACCCCTCATCGACGTCCGAGCGCCCTCAGTCCGCCTACCTCGACTTTCCCGTCGACCTGCAACGGCCAGCTTCGGCTCCTCCAACTCCCGCCTTTGAGCCTGAAGCCATGTTTCAGTTCACGACCTACGGGTCGTCAGGCAACTCGCCTCCTCGAGGATCTGTCCCGCTCAGCCGCAGGCGAGGCTCGTCGCTCGACCCGTCCATCCCGCGCTCGTTCGGTTTATCCGGCCTGGTCGGTTACGCCCCCTCCCAAGAATACAGCTACGCTGCGCCTAGAGCCCAGACTCCTCCTCAGCAGCAACTGCGCAGGCCGTCTGCATCGATGTCTGCGCTGGAACGAGGCTACTACGCCCAACCTCCGCCTTCTTCCGCCTACCCTTCTGATCCGCGCCAACAACTCGACCCTATCTCTCCTTCCCCCGCCCCCTCCTCGTCTCGCTCCGCTCCTACGCCCTCAGCTTCCTCGAAACTTTCGGGAAACCGACGAGCGCGCAGCGGCAACAAGTCGATCTCGTTCATCAACTTTTCGGCTGCCGACTCGAAGACACTCTTGAACGGCGTCGCGCCGAGCGGGAGCTCGAAGAAGCGGCAGCGAGACGACGATGATGGGCGGAGAGATGCGAAGAGGATGACGGAGGTCGAGGGTAGGGAGTGAGGGTCGCGATGCTCGAGCCTGTCTTTGTAGAGCACTATGCATTCACTTACGACACCGTTCCGTCACTGTTCAACCTTGACATCTCGAAAACCAACTCGACCTTCCATTCGAACGGGTCTCATCGGCTGACCTCGTCCACCTCACGCCGCTGGACTGGCAACGATGGCAGACAGGGACCAGACACCGCTGCCTGAAGCACTTTACGGCGCGCTCACCCAGCAACCGGTCGCGTCCACCTCGACTGTCGTCCACGACTCGGACTCCAAGGGCGACGCAGCCCTCGAAGCCTCGCACCTCGACGCAGAGCTGCCTGACGAGCTCGTCTACAAGCTCGTACTCAACTTTCGCGGAAACAAGCAGGAGGTAAAGGTCGTCGAGTCGGATACGGTGTGTTCTCCCCCCCCCCCCCCCCCACATATACACACCGCTCAAATGAGCGAGACTGACGAATGCGGGCTCTGTCGCAGGTTGGGGATCTCAAGCAGCTGCTGTGGAGCCTCACGAGCGTTCCGCCCGAGCGGCAGAAGTTGGTTGGGCTGACGAAGGGGAAGCTGCCGGGAGACGAGGAGGCGGTCGTCAAGCTTGGGCTGGGAGCAGGTGCGACGATGGGCAAGCTGAAGGAGTTCATGATGATCGGAACGCCAGAGGGAGAGGAGGCAAAGGCGATTGGGCCGTCCGAGGTGCGTGAAGAGGCCGTTTTCTTCCTTTCTCCCTCGCATACTGATGCGGGATTTGCCGCGCAGAGGGAAGACGGCGACATGGACTATTCGACAGAGGCGTCGAAACTCAAGGCGTACATGGCCGTTCAGTCCGTCCGGAACCGTCGCAAGCTTAAAGAGACGGCCGAGAAGCTCGAGATCAACCTCATTGCGCCTCCACGACCAGGCAAGAAACTCCTCGTCCTCGACCTCGACGGCTGCATTCTGGATACCACATGTTGGAAGCATCAAGAGTTTGGGACGGAGCTCTTCCAGCGGCCTTACCTGCACGAGTTCCTGCGAGCCGTGTCGCCGTATTACGACCTGATAGTGTGGTCGCAAACACATTGGCGATGGCTAGAGACCAAGATTGTCGAGCTGAATGTGCGTGCATGTTCCTTTCGACATCTGCTATCATGTTGTACTGACGTCGAGGACCCGCAGATGATCGGACCGTCGAGGAAGGGTGACTACCATCTTGTCACGGTGCGTTCTGCCGCTGCAGTCGTTCTCGCCAGACAGTTAAAATGCTAACCCCTACACTTGACGTACTTCTCGCGGAGCGCAGACGCTCGACCGCTCGCCCATGTTCTCAATTTATAGTGAGCGTGAGGGCACGGCGTGGAAGCACGAGGTTAAGGCGCTCGGGCTTATCTGGGCCAAGTTCCCGGGCCAGTACACCGCAGAGAATACGATTCACGTCGATGACCTCTCGCGGAACTTTGCACTCCAACCGAAGAACGGTGCGTCCACCGACGCTTTCGTCGTTGCGTTTCGTCTGACCCGACATCTCGCAGGCCTCAAGGTCCACGCCTACAAAGATGCGTTGACCAAGGACCGAGTGGACACGGACAAGGAGCTGCTCTACGTTGCTCGGTGGCTTGCCTTCCCGTTCTTCGACAACTCGCTTTCACTGACCTTTGCTCCTCGCAGGTATCTACTTCAGCTCACCCTTATCAGCGACTTCCAAACTCTCGACCATTCTCGCTTCCGCAAGTCCAGACTCCCTCTTCCCAACGGCGTGGCCGATCCCCTTCGTCTCGTACGAGGCGAGGAGGAGAACTAGGACACTTCGTCTAGTTCCCTCAGCCGCCTCTCGTTCTTCGCTCAGCAAGCGCATACCCCTCGCAACCGCTTTGTCTGCCTTCTTGTCGTCACATTCTTGCATGGCACGCCTCGCCTGCGAGCATCGCCGTCGTCCACGGAGTTTCCGGCACCGGTTCATGTCCGCTCACTCACTCATGTCTCTTACTCTCTCCTCCCTTCCTTGCTTCCTCGCGCGAGGTCGAGTCTGACCATGCCTGTCGTGTTCCCTGACGAGCTCGAGGGCGGCCTTCGCGGCGTGCGTTTCTCCTCCTCGTCTTCTGTGGACAGTCCGTGTCGACTCCTGACTGACTTTGCCTCTACAGCTCAATCCGGCTGCCAAGAATCTTGTCTCGAATGCTATGCGACAAGCTGGCTTCGACAAGAACTCGCGCTTGCTTTCTCGCGCGGGCAGCGGATCGTTCCAACAGCAGAGAGTGAGGGTTCTCGTTCTTCTCGCTTTCACCTTAAAAGCGCGCTGACGAAGGGTGTATCGCAGCTCTACGTGGACCAGTATGCGCAGGACGACGACGGCTACATGCACCATCGCACGCTTGACGCCAAAACGGGACATACGGCGAGTCTTCCTTGCTTCCGGCTAGTTACGAAAACGCATTCATGATGCTTATCGTCTCTCACGCGCAGCACAACGACGTCAAGAGCCTGTTCTACAACCCGGATGCCACGCTTGACAAGCGCCTTGCGCGAGTCTCGACGAACCAGGACCACCACAACGGCACGCTCATCTTCAAGGACAAGAAGCTCAGTCGCCTCCCTACCCCAGCTACGAGCGACGCGGACGAAGAAGACGAGCCGCTCCGCCAGAGGCTTCCCTTCGGTCTCTCTGGCCCCTCCTCTTCTACAGGTCTTCCCGTGTTTGCGGCTCCTGCGCCTGTCGACCTTCACCCGGAAGGAACGCCCAAGACGCTCGATGATTTGCTCGACATTTTGCGCCTACACAAGCCGGGCAAGAAGATTATCGAAATCGCTGGCGATATCGACATCAAAGAGACATTTGTTACGACGGCCATCATCTATGTGCATGGCATCGGACCTGCTCGTCGTGCGTTGACGTCCTCAAGAGTTCGTCACATTTGGCTGACGAGTTTGGCTCGACCTCCGCAGGTCCCGTCCTCGCCGTCTTGTGCAGGCGGCTCCCCAACAACTACATCATCGCCATGCACCCAGACTGGCAGCTGGGCGATAGCAGCCCGACCGACAAGGTCGTCGTGTGCGCCAACTTCCTTTCGCCTTCGCGAGCCGCGATGCCCACGAGTGGATCGTTCTCATCCACAGACTCAGGGTCACGAAGCAAATCCACGTTCACATCCAGTTCAAGCTTGAGATCCGGGTCTAGTAGCGGCGACGCTGGCGTACTCTCCTTGCTCCGCTCGTCTCTTCCCGTTCCTGCAAGGTGTACGACCGTTTTGGATTGCTCAAAGGTGATGATTCAAGTAGAGGACGGAGAAGAAGACGCAAGCGAGATGACAGGGACGATGCTGGTATGCCGAAGGAATCAAGCGAGAGGGAAGAGGCGGGATCAGGCGGTGCGAAGAATGAGGTGGACGCCCGAGTCGGTCGAAACGATGTCAGACAGATCGCCGACGTTGAGCGCGAAAGCGGCATCCTCGAACGGCTTCTGCATCTGGTTGCGCCCGAAGAAGCCGAGGTCTCCGCCGTCCCTCGCGGACGAGCAGTCGCTCTCGGTGCTGGCCAGCTTGGCGAACGTCGCATTGAGGTCGTCTGCATCGCGCAGCGTCTTCTCGTGGCCTTTGAGGATCTCGAGCGCCTCGTCCTTGGACCGGGTGATGTTGGCCTGACGCCAGGAAGCCGGTCGACGACTGCCGCTGTGCTTGACGAGCAGGTGCGATGCCCTGATCTTTCCGCCGCTGTCGCCCGATGCGCTCGCACCGGCCGACGTCGCCGACGACTGGGTCTGCTTGAGGTGCTCGGCGCCAGGAAGGGAGGAGAGGTCGGACGAGGCGAGCGAGTCGGGCACCTCCCATCGCGACTCTTGCGTCTCCGTGTTGTAGAAGTAGGGACGCTTGCGCGAGTTGGAGAAACGGATCTCTGCGTACGTGCAAACAGGTCGACGGTGAGCGTGCGCGGGAGAGACGGCGATGAGAACAGGTTGAGAGAGATGACGGAGACTCGCCCCAGAACTGGTCCTGAAAGCATCGTGGGCAGTTCAGCTGCGTCCGTGGATATACGAGAGCGTGTCTGGACTCACTTCTGATGCCATGCTTGCCCGGTGGTGAGGTGTAGCGGTGAGAGAGAATCAGCCGACCGCTCTTCACCGCACAACCAACGCGCTGTCTGCTCTGCAGGGCCTGCGACTGGCTGGAGTGTGCTCGCAGCACGCTGGGAACCGCATGCAGCCACTACCGCCGGCCCGCAAACGAAACACTGTCCCCGTGTGCCTCGTCCTCCCCGCTGGAGAACCGCTCGTCGAGCAATACTCGGCACAGGTTGTCTCGTGCGTACGCTCACTTTGCTTGAAGAAGTCTCTCATTCACCCTCCTACCCACGCAGAGCCCTTCAGTCGCTTCACCCGCATGCCCAGGTACGTCCGCCTCACTCGCTCGAGCAGGTCATCGCGCCTTGCATCGCTGCTAGAGGTTCAATGGATGGTGTGAGGGCATGCACAAGTGTGGAATTTGCGGCCCAGGGCTGCGCACCGCCGTGAACAGGCCTCGGAAACGCGCCAGCCTCTGTGCGAAGCGATGCGGGGTAACGGTCGAGCAGGCATGTAGCGGTTCTGGCGGGCTAGCACGGCCAGGAGGGGGCGAGTAAACAGCCGAACCGACGCTGACCCGCTTCCCCCAGCTCCTCGTCTCCTGCGTCGTCCCCTCAGCTCATGCTCTGCCCCTGAACCCCTTCCTCCCGCCAGACGCCTTCCTCTCGGCTCTTCCGGCATACGTTCGACATTCGAACAGGTCTTCGACATCTCTGTGGCGCTCGTCGACGGGTCTCTTGCGGGCAATACGATTGGCGCGACGAAGACTGGTCGAGGGGGCGCTCGCAGGCGCAGGAGGGGAGGGCAGGGCGCAGCTGCCCAAATACGTTGTTGTCATTACCGCAGACGACATTGAGAACATGGGAGGTGACGAGGTGTGGCTAGAGGACGATGACCAAGGCGAGACCTGGGAGTCTTTCGCGAAGAACTTCACTCGGGTATGTTGTGCTCCCCTCCCATTCCGTGCATGAGCTGACCTCTCTCTTGCAGGGCCCACATTGCACGACCCTCTTTTCGCTCATCTCGTTCAGCTATACTCCCAATCTCGATGCATTTTGGAAGGAGGCGCGCACGATCGACACCTCGTTTCTCTCTTTACTACAACTGACACGCTCGTCATGCAGTCATCTGGCCGCTTCCCCGCCAACCTCGTTTACAATTCGCTCAGTCCCCCGCTCAACACTGCCTTCTCATTTCCCCTTCTCTCGCCCTCGCACGCCTGCTTCCTCATCGGCTTCTACAACAACAACGCCCGTCCGCCCCTTGCATCGCAACCTTCCAGCGGCACTCCATCGCCTGCTAACACAGCGAAAAGACCTGCGCCGCCAGATGCGAATGCCGCGAATAAGAAGGCGAAGCCCAATCCTCCCATCTCGGCATCGCCCCAACTCGCTTCCGCCAAGTCGATATCGACTCCGCCCATTCCCTCTCGCACACCTGTACAAGTTGCAGCATCCCTCCAGTCATCCCCTCCGCTCGCCGCCAGGCCTTCACCCGCCCTGTCCCATCTCCCGCCGAACGTCAACAGCAACAACGTCGAGCAGTTCATCGAAGAAGTCAAAGCTGCGGCAGCTCGCGCTGGCAAGCCTCCTCCTTCTGCGGCAGACTTGCAAGCGATCGCGCTTGCCGCGTACAACAACGTCAAGAACGTTACTCGCCAAGCCCCCACCTCTACCGCTCCGTCCACTGCTACTCCCGCCACGAACGTCCCCTCGCACACGCCCTCAACGACCAACACTACTCCCCGCGCGACTCCAACGCAGTTTCCACCTCTGAACCAGATGACCCGCGCGCAGATCGACGCGCTGCCGCAGATTCCGGTCGACATGCGGGCGAAGATCGAGGCGACGCTCGAGGGTATCAGGAGGAAAGTCGAGAGGGGTCAGTTGACGCAGGAGCAGGCGCATATGCAGGTCAAGCAATTGCAGGAGTTGGCGAACCAGTGCGTTCGACCTGTCCTCGCGGCCTCGCTATTGTTGGCTGATTCCCAACCGCGCGCAGACAACGCCTACGACTTGCGCAACAGCAGGCCGCTTCGGAGCACGCGGCGAACGGCTCGTCCGGTCAAGGACTCGGGCTCAATATCCCGGTCGCAGCCGCGTCAACCGTCCAGCAAGCTCAGCAGTCACAGCAGGGTCAGCGCAAGGATTCGCAGCGCGTCATATGGCGAGGACCAATCTCGTGGGCATTCTCGGACGCTGGAGGCGGGCCGAAGAAGACGGAGCTCACCGTCTTCGTTAGCGCTGTCCCGATGCAGCAGAGTGCGGTCAAGGACCTGTGCGTCTACATCTTCGTCGCGTAATCCCAAGTAGCCATGTTGACGCTTCTTTCGCACGCAGCGCCGAGGTCAAGCTCCCGCAGATCTTCCGCGTCTCAAACTTCATACAAATCAAGATCGCCGCGCTACAAGAGCTCGCCAACAAGCACACCTTGCCGGCGATCAGCATGATTCCCATACCGAGCGGCAGCATGCCGCAGGACCTTCGGGACAAGCAGGCCGGAGCGCCGGGCGGGCACAATAACGAGTCGCTGTATCACATGTTTGCCGAGTCGCTCGAGACCAGGCAGAATGTACGTCGCAGATCTCCCGCTAATCTGCTTCCTGGCTGACAGCTCACGCGTAGTGTGGCATTGTGCGCTTCTCGGGGACGCCGAACGGCCTCGTGCTGGTTCCCGTGCCGGGTCAGAGCAAGCTCATCGGCCTCGTCTTCGCCAAGATCCCTCTGCCGGAAGCCTGGTTCAAACGAGACGAGTCCGCCTCTCAAGCTCGGCAACAACAACAACAACAGCAGCAGCAGCAGCCCAAACCGACGCCCGCTCCGCAACCTCCGCAGCAGAATGCCACAACCGGCATGTTCTCCTCGCCAATCGCGTTCAACCTCCAACTCCCGTCCGGCACGCCGTCGCACTCCCAGCCATCCGCACCTTTCGCAACCTCGCAAGCGCCGCCGCAGACCTACCCGCCCGCCCCGACGCAGCCTTTCACGCTCCAGCAACCTCCGCTCACAAACGTCCTGCGGCAACCTCAGCACCAGCCTCAGCCTGCTCCACCACAGCAGACACAACAACAAGTGCCTACCGGCGAGATCGCGGGGATGGATTTTGCCGAGCTTCAGCGGTTGCTCGGGCCCGAGCAGTTCGCCCAGATCATGAGCGGGCTCTGACACCCCCTTTCTCTTCTTCCACCCCATCGTTTCACGCATCATTGTCGTATTCTTTTTGCGCTGTTCGCTCCCGTCTGCCCCGCCAGCAACGGAGGCTTGTTTGCACTCGCGCTGTTTTGCCGAGGAGAACTGGCTCTGTCTCGCCTCGTTCCGCGTCCCCACTGGGCTGCCCGCACGGAGAGACACTGGGCACTGTGCCATATTCGAACAGCGCCGTATAAGCGTGCTGAGGTCGTCACCCTCTCCTCCGCGCACCTCTTCGTCCTCGTCCGCGTCTTCGCGTCCGCTTTCGTACGCTTCCTTTGGCGTTCTTCCGCCTGAATCTGGACTGACGCAACCATGTGAGCCGTCAAGCAGGCTCTCCTGGCCCCCGCTTCGCTCGCTGACCGCGTCCATGCCTCATGCCTCATCTCGCGCCGCGATGGACCGTCTCGCAGGCCAAAGCTCGCCTACGCCGAGAACGAGAAGGCGCTGTGCTTCCATGGGCCCTTGATGTATGAAGCGAAGGTGCGCTCCAGCTCTCGAGCTCTGTCGAACCACCGAAGACTGACAAGAGACGCGTCCGATTCTTCCGTCGTCTCGCTTTCCGCAGGTACTCAAGGCGGAGTTTTGGCAGAAGGGGAGCAACAAGAGCGGCGCGGTCGGCCCGCACTATTTTGTGCACTACAAGGGGTGGAAGCAGACGTGCGTTCCCTTCTCTCTCCCCCATTCTCCTCGGTCGGCTCGCCTGTGCATGCTTGAGGCGGTCTACCCGTGCGCTTGCTGACGGTATCCACATGCTTCCACAGCTGGGACGAGTGGGTCCCCGAAGAGCGGCTTAACAAGTGGAACGAGGAGAACATCCGCAAGCAAAAGGCGCTCATCGAGGCACAGCGTGCGCGCGATGCAGCCGAGCGCGAGGCGGCGAAAGCGGAAGAGGCGGCAAAGGCGAAGGGCGGTATGGCGCCGGGCGCGATGGGCGGACGAGGGACGGCGCGAGGACAGAAGAGGGGTCGTGAAGGCGAGACGGTGCGTTTCCTCACTCACTTTTGCTGCCGTGCTGTATGCTGATATGCTGACGGGGGATCTCGTATAGGAGGACGAGTACATGAAGCGGCCAGAGATCAAGATCTCAATCCCGGACAACCTCAAGATCCAGCTCGTCGACGACTGGGAGGCGATCACGAAGAACCAGCAGGTGCGTCCTCGTCTATCGCCGCTCGGTTGTCCCGCTCACATGGACTCTCGCAGCTCGTGCCTCTGCCACGCGTGCCGAACGTCGATGTCATCCTCGACGAGTGGCTGATCTACCTGCAGAACGAGGAGGAGGAGAAGAAGCGGTACGTTTCGGATAGACTCGCCTTCGTCTGAAGGGAATTAACCTTGTGCTCTTGCAGGATTGCGGCGGAAGTCGCGGCAGGACTCGGCCTCTACTTCAACAAAGCGCTCGGAAACAACCTCCTCTACCGGTTCGAGCGTGGGCAGTACCAGGAGCAGTACAAGCGGCTGCAGGGGACGAACAAGGGGATGAGCTCAGTGTACGGCGGCGAGCACCTCTTGCGCTTATTCGGTTCGTCCCCACCCAGCCATCTCGAGCTCCTCGGCTGGACTCACCCGTACTTCCGCCTCCGCGCAGTCAACTTGCCTGAGCTGCTCGCGCACACGTCGCTGGATCCCGAGTCGATGGCCGTGCTGAAGGACAACATCCAGCAGTTCCTGCAGTGCGTCCGCTTCTCTCACCACTGCTCGTCCGTCCGGCTGACAAGCTTGTGCGCAGATGGATGGACCTCAACCGACGGGTGCTGTTCCTGCCGGAATACATCGGCACGAGCTCGGGGTACCAGAACAACAACCGAGGATGAGGCGGCGAGGTTGGCTCGAGTAGCAGGGTTTCGGCGCATTGTCTTGCTGTACCTTGTGACAACATATCTAGGTCTAACGCTTCCCTCTTGCGTCCATGATTCGCGTCGCGAGAGCGAGCCAGGGCCGAACCGCTAGGCCAAGCGAGCGAGCGTTGGAGGGTTCCTCTCTCACAGCGTCTAATGACTGCAAACACCGTCTCAAGCCTTACACCGCCACCGCCGCATTCCGCAACCAATCGACCCCTACGTCCTCCAGGTGCTCATCAAAGTCCCCAAGCAGCTTATGCCGTCCCTGCCTGACCTGTTCGAGGGCTTTGGTCGGTGCGGAGGGATCGGCGAGCGAAATTCGTGCAGAGGAGAGGGTCGTGGGCTGCCAGGATGCTGAGGGGGATTTGGGCGGGAGGTAGGGCTGTAGAAGCGAGCGAGTTGGACGGGAAAGGCGAAGAGAGCTCGAGTGCACGCACAATGAGACTGGGCTCGCTCGACGCGAGCTTCTCGTTGTCGACCTGCGAGTCATCAGGTGAGTGTTCAAGTACAGTCGTAAACGAGTCTGCATGGATGGGGACAACGACGCACGACGAGTACGACCGCCTCTGGCCTGTCCCTCCTGATCGACTCGACCATCTTCTGCACACTATGCGGCACCGCCTGGTCCCCTAATCGCTCATTCGCCACGTACAAGCCGAGGAAGACAAGTTGCTGTTGTTTGGCGTAGAGTTCTGCCTGTTCACAGGAGGGACAAGTGGGGGTGGTGAGATGGGCAAATACCTCCTCGCACAAAGCTTCGGGACGCTTTACAAGTCCCAGTCCCGCTTCAGCCATCGGTGAGAGGTCAGTCCAATGGTGCAAGAGCGGTATCGCGTCGGTGATAGCGCAGGACGAGCCGGAGATGGTTCCGACGAGGAGGCCAATACAGGTCGACGATGGGAACTTGGCGGCGTGCAGGACCAATTTGAGATAGGCCAGTGGCGAGACCGAGTAGTCTGCCATTGTTGGCGAGTCGGACGAGCGAGGTGAGTGGAAGCGGAGAGCAAGAGGGGAAGGCCCCTCGTGAAGACAACTACGATCATCCAAGGTTTTCCTTTCGTTCGAAGCGCAGCGCGTTCAGTCCAAACAGTGCGACGTTGATCAAAACTGCGCTTCCGGAGTTTATGGGAGTCAGAGGGAAGAGAGAGGGCAACTGAAGCGGTTGCCGTCCGAGCGAGGGCTGCGATGTTGGGATGGGAAACGGACACAGAAGGGCGTGGTGGTGTAGAGAGAGAGAGAGAGAGAGGAAGGAGGCACTCGCGTGATCCAAAGCCTCGTCTCGGGGACTCGTGCCTCGCATGAGATCTCGCTCCGAACGTCGTGGTGGTGATGCTGCGTTTTACACTACGAGGAAGATGGCTGGCACCTTACGATCGTCCGCCGGAAGCCAATGCCTTTTGCATGCCGCGCTTGAGGTGGAGGTTGGCGCGGCGGAGCTCGTCGGCGGACGAGTCCTCAATCTCGAGACGCTCGAGCGCCTTGGAGAGCTCGGCCTCGAGAGCGGAACGGTTCTGGCGCTTGATCTTGGACGCCTCGGGCGACTGGAGGGTCGCCTCGACGGACGCAACGTACGACTCGAGCTCCTGCCTCGCCTCGTGCTTGGCGGTAAAGTCCTTGTCGGCCTGCTTGTACTGCTCGGCGTCCTTGATCATCTGGTCGATCTCGGCGGACGAGAGGCGGCCGACCGAGTTCGAGATGGTGATGTTGGCGCGGCGGCCCGAGGTGCGGTCGAGCGCCGAGACCTTGAGGAGGCCGTTCGCGTCGATCTCGAAGGTGCAGACGAGCTCGGCCTGTCCGCGAGGCTGGGGCGTGATGCCCGACAACTCAAACTCGCCGAGGAGGCGGTTCTCCTTGCACGTGACGCGCTCGCCCTCGTAGACGGGGAAGGTGACGGTGGTCTGGTTGTCCTCGACGGTGGTGAAGGTGCGCGACTTGTTGCAGGGGATGGGCGTGTTGCGCGGGACAACGACACCGAAGACGTCGCCCTGCATGGCAACACCGAGCGAGAGCGGCGCAACGTCGAGGAGCAAGAGGTCGGCCGTCTTCTCCGACGTCTGGCCGGTGAGGACGGCGGCCTGGACGGCGGCACCGTACGCGACGGCCTCGTCCGGGTTGATCGACTTGTTGAGCTGGCGTCCGCCGAAGAACTCGGAGACGAGCGACTGGATCTTGGGGATACGGGTCGAGCCGCCGACGAGGACAATGTCGTCGACCTTGGACTTGTCGATCTTGGCGTCCTTCAAGACGCGCTCGACGGGGTCGAGGGTCGAGCGGAACGTCGCGGCGTTGATCTCCTCGAAGCGGGCACGCGAGATCGACGCCGAGAAGTCCTGGCCCTGGAAGAGCGAGTCGACCTCGACCGTGGTCTGGGTGACGGACGAGAGGGTGCGCTTGGCACGCTCGCACGCCGAGCGGAGACGGCGGAGTGCGCGGGCGTCGCCCGAGATGTCGAGCTTGGTCTTGCGCTCAAACTCCTTCTTGAAGTGCTCGAGGAGTGTGTTGTCAAAGTCCTCACCGCCGAGGTGGGTGTCTCCGGCCGTCGCCTTGACGGCAAAGACGCCACCGGTGATCGAGAGGAGCGAGACATCGAACGTGCCGCCTCCGAGGTCGAAGATGAGGACAGTCTTCTCCTTCTTCGACTTCTCGGTCGCCTCGCCGAGACCGTACGCGATCGCAGCCGCGGTGGGCTCGTTGATGATGCGGAGGACGTCGAGGCCAGCGATCGTGCCGGCGTCCTTGGTCGAGAGACGCTGCGAGTCGTTGAAGTAGGCCGGGACCGTGATGACGGCCTTCTTGACCTCCTTGCCGATCTTGGCCTCGGCCGTCTCCTTGAGCTTGGCGAGGACCATGGCCGAGATCTCGGCGGGCGAGAACGACTTGGTCTCGCCGAGGTAGTTGACCTGTGCGCGTGGCACCGGGGGTCAGCCCGGTAAACTCGCTCGCTCGGCTCGCTCGCCGAAACGCACCTCGATGAAGGGCGAGCCGTCCTTGTCGATGACGGTGAACGGCCAGTGGGTCATGTCCTTCTTGACCTCGGCGTCGTCAAAGCGGCGACCGATGAGGCGCTTGGCGTCGAAGACGGTCTGCTTCGGGTTCATCGCGGCCTGGTTCCTGCGGGGGCGGGGGTGCGCGAACTCGAGTCAGCTCGAACGCAACGGCGGGACTCGAGGAGACAGGGTGTGCGCACTTGGCAGAGTCACCGATGAGACGCTCCGACTCGGTGAAGGCGACGTAGGAGGGGGTGGTGCGGTTTCCCTGGTCCTGTGTCGGCGCAAACACGGCCAGCCCGATCGAACCATCAGCAACGGTCGACGGGTCCGCACACATCCACCGCAAGGCAGCCGTGGGGTGGGTATGAGACGCACGTTGGCGATGATTTCGACACGGTCGTTCTGCCAGACACCGACGCAAGAGTAGGTGGTGCCGAGATCGATACCTGCATGCGAACACGACGCAAGCACGGGAGGGAGGGAGCGAGCGAGTCGAGGGAGCAAGTCCAAAAATCGCGACGATGCGGAAGCGGGTCAGCTGGCGGTCGTGGCTCACGAGACGGTGAAACTGGGGCTGACCGATGGCTCCCTCGAAAACATCGTCTGCGGCGTTGCCCTCCACGAGCTGGGGGATCTGTGTGCGTGCGGGGTCGGGTGAGTTTGCTGTGAGCTGGTGTGGGAGGGTGAGCTCGAGCTGACCTCGTCGTCGGCCGACATGGTTGCTGGACTGGGAGGGGGGCTGTCGGTGTGTGTATAGCTCGTGTGAGATAGTCTGCGGGTCAGCTAGCAGGCAGGCAAGCAGGCGCACCGGAGCGGGGGAGGGAGGGAACGAGAAGGGAGGAGGAGGAGGAGGACACGCGAGAGCGAGCGAGCCAGCCCGTGCCACACCTCGTCTCAGCCCTCGCAAGACCCGACCCTGGCTGGGTACACCTCTCTCTCTCTCTCTCTCTCTCATCCGACTACCGACGACTCGCACTCGACCCAGGACCGTGTGCGTGTGCGCCCCCTCGACCACGGTAGAGCGGGACACGCTTTTTCTCTCAGCGCTCAGCTACCCTCTCTCTCTCTCTCCCAGGGTCCGAGAGAACAGTCTGGACTTGCATCGTGACGAGTCCCGTGGCTCGAGACCAACTTCAGCCTGCGACGCCGACGACGGGGTCAGCTTCCGTCCGCCTTTCGCGAGTCCGTCCAAGTCATCGAGCGAGTCCTACGCACCGCCAGGATGGACATGGGCTCGACGGAGCTGACGGCGATAGTGGGGAGAACGGTGTCCTGTGCAATGAAAACGCGCCGTGAGAGACGGTATAAGGGGGAGAGGCAGGGGAAAGGGGGCGGCGAAACTCGCAAAGAAGCAGACACAGATGCGGTGCTGCATCGTCGCTGACGATGCGCTCAGGTTGGGCAACGTGAAACCGACGACGAGTGCGAGGGGAGATGTGGTGGACGAGCCGAAGGAACACATAGTCGGGCGACCGCCAGAAAAAGAAAACGAGAGGAAGGCACGCGAGATCAGATCACAGCCTGGAGCGGCGCTGAAGCAAGTCCATCGTCGACCGTGTGGCCATGGAACGTGAAGACTGTCTAGCGGAGCCTGGAACAGCGAGCACTCCCCAGTTTGCGTCCGCCCCAAGTCGAGTTCGTCCTCTGCCGCCCGCAACCGTTCTCCTCCGCGCTGGCTGCTCAAAGCAGTTCCTGCAACCGTGAGCACATAACGCCAGTTGTAGCCTTCCCTCGCTCCCGCTTCGAGTCGAGGCGTGCCGAGTGACAGGTGAGTTGAGTGCAAGCCCGTCAACAGCAATGGGAGCGCGGGCGACCAGGTCCAGTGTCCTTGAAGCAAGCACCGCGAGTCGACCTGGGTGCCCTCCCACAGCCAGACGAGAACAAGAGCGAACGGTCCTCGCCCAACCCGCTCTCCTCATCGCCTCATCTCTTCCTCAACACCCCTCTCGACGCTCACAACGCTCTCTTCGACTCGTGCTACCTTCCAGACTCGTCTGATCACTCCAACTTTGCGGGCCTCCCCGCCCCTTGATCGACCATGCCTCTCTCCCCTCCTCCTCCCGCCGCTCCTCCCGACTCTCCTCCCTTCTCCCTCGACTCCCTGGCAGCCGACATGCTCGCAGCGCGTCACACTGCCCTCCTAACCCGCCGACGACAGAGGTCTATTGAAGCGGAAGTAGCGTGGGATGAGCGGGATACAGCTCAGAGGAGGGGGAGAATTGTTGGAGGCCGAGAGGGGGTGTGGGCGAGTATGGGCTACGGCGAGGAGCGGGAGGGAGGGGAGGGAGAGGAATTTTGGAGAGGGAGGTACCCGCAGCCAGAGCAAGAATGGCACGGCGGATTCGTCGAAGTCCCCGGCGTGGTTATCGAAGGACCCGACGCTCACGGCACTACAGGAGGGACGCTCGGAGACTCGTTCGACTGGATGGACTCGACTGCGCGGAGGAGAAGGCGATGGAGGAGGTCGGGAAGCGATGAGTGGGGCGAGGACGAGCAGAGGTTGTTTGAGGAGATTGGCGCGGATGCGTTTTTCGGGTACGCGACGAGCGAGGACGAAGAGGAGGACGAGGACGAAGAGTTCTCCGAGACGGAGGACGACGGAGGGGACGGAGCGGGGATGGGCGAGGGAGTTGCCTCGATGGACTACGACGCGCTCGCTGCTGCAGCGGCCGCGCCCCTCGAGTTTGCGACCCGCCTCGACGAGGAGGAGGCGTTCCTTGCCGGCTCGCGCGAGCGACGACTCGCCGAGTCCGGTCAGGAGACGCCTGCTGCGAGACAGGAACTGCAGGCGCTTCTCTCCGGGCGGTACGTCGGCGAGGCGCCTCTCAACCCGACGCCTGCACCCTCCTCGAACCCTCACCAACACCTCGACACCCTCGCACGCACGTTCTCGACCGACTTGAACGTCGCGGCCGCCGCGCTCCTCTCGCAAGACCCGTCGTCCGCCCTCTCATACACGTCCTTCCTCCGACCCGGCGCCTTCTTCGTCGGCGAGCAGTCGCTAGGGAAAAAGTCTCAACCGTTCTCGTCCTTGCGGGAACCGGCACTTCCCTGGCGCAACAGCGGCGTCAATGCGCCTTCGACCGCTCATCCGGCTTTCGCGCCTTTCCCTTCTCTCGGTGCCGGAGACGGGATCTCCGACTCACTTGCGATTCCCCGTCCCTCTCAGTCTACAACGATCGAAGGCCCGCGCAACGCTCTCACCAATTTTCTCCGCCAATCCGCCTCGTCAGCCTCGGCTTCACACCCGACTCCTTCCTCCTCTTCTTCCTCCACAAACCGCTTCTCTCCCTACGCTCAGTCCTCAACTTCCACGCCCGCGACAGCAACACACCTCGACGCTTCCTCCAACCCGCACATCCTCAGCGCTACCCGCATCCGGTTCGGCGACACGACCAACCCCGCGGCGAGGAGCGATAGGGAGAGTTGGAGGGCCGTGGAGAGGGAGATGTTGACTCGTGCGAGGGGTGCGCTGCGGGAGACTTCTTCGGCTGCCGAGGTGGAGCGGAAGGAGGGGAAGGGGGTCAAGGAGAGGTGGAACGTTCATGTGCGTCTCGGGTCGCTCGCTTCGGGCTGTGCTCTCGCAGGAAAGGGCCGGTACTGATTAGTAACCGCCTCCCTCTCGCACAGGTCACGATCCAGTCCTACGAGCCCATGGACAAACGCATCACGGGCTTCATGCGCGCATTCGGCATCGATGGCGGCGCACCCGTCTCGGCGACCTACAGCGACGTGACGACCCACTTCTCTGGCGACATCCTCCACCCCATCATCGACGGTCTCTTCGCCTCTCCGTCTCTCACCGGCTCCGGCGGCCCAGCGGGATCAGTCAAGGTCACCCGCGCGTTCGAGGCCGAGTCGTGGATACAGCTGGGACCGTTCAAGGGCCTGTCGAAGGGCGAGTTGTTGGATAGGGCGAAGAGTCGGCAGTGGGTCGAGGAGCAGACCAAGGGGTGGATACTGTTCAGGTGGAAGGAGCAGGGTTTCGTCAACGTCGCTTGTGAGCGTTGCGCTAGTTTCTCCTCCACCTGACACTGTTGCTGACGCTGCCGCGCCCACAGCCATCGATTCGGCCCTCTCCATCTCCGGTTTCTACCACGTCGCCCTCAACCGCCGCACGGGCGAGATCGAAGGCCTGTACTGCGACCCAGCCGCAACCCCGAATCAGCACCTCTTGCTGCGCCCGACCTCGAACGCCAGTGGCGCCGTCTCCTTCGGCGCGTTTGAGTGCCGATAACCACCGCCTCCTCCATCGCCCCTCCTGCCTTTCGCCTTCACGCCCTCCCAGCCCTTCCTCGCCTCGCCTTTCGAACCATTCTTGTTCCTCGTCTTCGCTCTACGCATTCTTGCAAACTTACCTTCGCAACCTCGCAACCTCGCATACCCGCCCTCCAAGACTCTGTACAACTTTCCTGCCACGCACTTCGCCTTTTCTCGCCCGCTTGCCGGCTTTCTTCCTTTCCTTCGTACAGCTTGCAATCTCCAGCAACTTTCTCGCCGTTCTCCATCTCTGCGGTCGGCGTATGTAGCGCTAAGAGGGTCCCCGTGCACCCTCCGCGGATTGTCCGGGATCCACCTCTCCTCCTCTCTCACTCCTTCTCCTCCTACCCTCTCAAGACTTTTCGACTCGCATTCTCACTCTTCGCCGACTGACCTTGTTCGCAGCTTTGCTTGCATGTCGCGCTACGCTCAGCGTCGCGCCGACCCAAACCGCTGTGCGTCCTCCTTCCTCCTCGCCGAGTCCCGCGCACCCTGACCATATGGTTGTCGATGCTGTCTCCTTGCGAGAACAGATACGAGACCTCAACAGTACTACCACGACGATCAGAGGGGACCGGCGGGTCGCTATCGAGGTGACGAGGATGGAGGGGAGGACGACGACGACACGGCAAGTCTCGCTCATCGGTTCACTCTTCGACGTGCATAACTTACATTGCCGCAAACAGGCCGTCGCGACAGACCTGTCTGCCCTCAAACACCAGCAGCCGAAACGTGGCGTCGTGTTTGGCGAGAACGAGGTCGAGGAGTTCAATGGCAGCGAGGCGCCCGATGCCATCGTTCCCGCTCGCTCGTCGTCCCGCATGGGCATGTCGCCTGCTCCGACTGACGGTCGACGCTACCTCTCGCCTTCCGCCTCGGCTCCCGCTCAGCAAGGAATTGGCCGGCCTCGCTCGACGTCGATAGACGGTCGACGCTCGGAGCAGCCGTTCCTCCCGCCTCCGCCGCCGCCTCAGCGCCTCGTCGTCAGTGATGCGAGGTACAGCATGATGCCGCCGCCCGTCTCTACAACGTCGTCTGTCCGGAGCACGGTGCGACCGCCTTCTCGCGACGACAGGAGCTATGGACGGCCGCCGACGTCGTTCGCCCGCTCGTCAAACACCTACCCGTCAGAAGAAGACGACGTAAGACCGTTCGGCAGCGATCCCGAAGACGACGACGACGCCTTCACGGCCGTCGCGACAGGCGTGGCGACGGATCTTGACATGGAACCTCCGACGAGACGCGAAGACCCTCGTGAGCGGCTTGTCGCTGTCCAGCATCAGCAGCAGCCTTCGACATACTCGACTTACCTTGCCGTCCCTCGTCCGCCTTCTCGCGGCGTGCAAGTCCGACGCGGCATCTCTGGCTCGCCCATTGGCGGAGGCCCGCCCGACCATCCCCTTGACCGTCAGTCGCCCAACTCGCACGCTCGCTTTGCTTCCGTCCATACGCACTGGCCGGCGCCGACGTCCGCCTCAGGGTATGACTCGAGCGACTTCGACTATCCCGATGACATCGAGCCGCCGGCTGGCCTGCTGCTTCGACAACGTCATCTCGCTGGCATGCGATCGACTCCGCCTGTTTCGGAACAGCGCGGCATCGCCCGCCCTGTCTCGAGTGCGAGTGCGAGAATGCAAGTCGACGACTACGATTCCCCGCCGCCGCCGCCGCCGCCGCCGCCGTATAGAAGCAATACCGCCGCCCCGCCAATAGAGCGTTACGAGCGTCCACCGCACGCCAACGCGGCAGCAAGACGATCAGCACAGCGTGATCTGCCGGAAGACTCGCCGATCGAGAAGGAGCTGATTGCTCTGCTCAAGGTTCGCTCATCCCTTTCGGCTGTTCAGAGCCGAGATTGACTCTGTTGACGGTGAGCAGGAGCTTCAATTCAGCCTCGCCCTCAAGGACTTTCACGACGCCCTCAGCATCGGTGTTCAGAAGACGCTCGTTGCGGAAGACGGGATGGGTCACGCTTACTGCAAGGTCCACTGCAAGGTGCGACTCCCTCGTCCCATCTTTTTAATGGTACCTGAGGACTCGTCCAGCAGCGCCTTCCCCGGCACGAGGACATCGAGCGGGAGGTGCACCTCAAGCAGCACTGGGTGCCAATCGCCGGCAGTCGATGGGTGCGTCTCCTTCTCGCTCTCCTCCGGAGGAGCAGCGCTGACAGATGTCGCGTTCTTGCAGGAATTCCGCACGACCTCGCACCGTGTGACGGTGGTCTTCAAGACGGCGGCGTTGGCAGCGTACGAGGCGCAGTTTCTCACGAGACGGTAATCTGCGCTCGATGGGTGGTAGACTGTGTAGAGGTCGGGGATGGTTCTCAACACAGAATGATCCTACAACACCCTGTGATCCATGCGAGAGATGCCTTGGTCTAGTTGAATGCCGTCCGCCACAGATCTCGGCTCATCAGCTGCTCGATCCCGCCTTTCTCCAACATGTGCACCACCCACTCTTTGACCTCCTCCGTCGATGCTCCGGCGCATCGTGCGATACCTGCGCCGTCGGGGTGTCCAGGCACAGCCGAGAAGCTCCAGACGAGCGAGTAGGGCAGGGACTGCTTGTACTGCGATATTGCGGCGAAGGACGTCGAGAAATGGGCGAGTAGTGGTGTGACGGCGGGGCCAAACAGGAAGAGGGTGGCGTAACAGGCGTAAGGGGCGACTCGAGATCGGTAAGTAGTCGGTAGTCGAGTTGATTCTGTCTCGCTGCTTTCTCCCGTGTCCCGCTCGTTCTCGTCCTCCAACAACATGGCATCCTTCGCTATCCGTCGACCTTCTAGCCAGATCTCGTTCTCGCTCCGGTATCTGTCGAACTCCCACTCTTCCCCGTCCCCCATGCCCATTCGCCCCGACGTGTACCAGTCCAGGAGGACGAGGCTGCTCGTACGGTCGAGAAGATGTATGACTTGTCGTTGCGCGTATCGAGCGCGGGAAAAGCAGGTGACGGGAGCGGGGAGGAGGACGAGGGTAGCTGAAGGTGCGATGGAGAGGCGGAACAGTTGTTCTGTCGTGCTGGATTCGTTCAGGTGAGGCGCATGTAGGTAACGTCCTGGTCGCAGCTTGAAGACCTTGGTCGAACCTGTGTTCCAGAGGGAGAATTAGCGAATGAATATACGAGGAGGAGGTCGAGGGCAGCTTGCGTCTGCCCGCCTTCGCAGATGCTTGGAGTGTTCACTCACCTTGCGTCAGCATCACCAGGGTCGCGCCCTTCTCCACCTCGCCCTTCAGCCTCACTCTATCGCCGGCGACGAGTCCCCCACCATAACTCAACACGTAGACGCATTGCACGCCCGGCAAGAACCGCCGCTTGGGAACGATAAGCTTGAGAGGGTATGAGAATTGGATTGACGAGAAGTCCGCGTCCGATCGGTTGTCGAGCGAGACGGTGAGGCTTCCATCGCCGGGTGCGAGCCGGCTGTTCATTCGCTGATGGGCGATCGTGGGGGCTGGCGAGAGCGGCAGAATGTCGAGTGGACTAAGATTCGGATTCGTCAACGGCGAAGACGGAGGCCAACGAGCGTGGTTGATCGAGACGAGTAGGATGTCCAGGACAATAATAAGAGGGAAGGGAAGCTGGACCTTGTGCAACAGTACCCTTTGGCTGGTAGATGGCACAGATGCAATGCATAGGTACTGGACAACAAGCTCTATGACTCTACAGACATTTGAAGCCGCCGCCGCCACCTCGCAGTCCACTTCTCCCTCGTCCTGTCCGTCTCTGCCCCGTTCGCATTTATCTCTGCACCTTGAATGCCCATCCCGTCTCCTGCAGCTCTGTGGGTGTCTGCTTCACCCTGCGCCACCTGCCAAACGTCCTCGTCCACCTCGCCGACGTATAGCGCTCCGCTCAGAGACTCGCTTCGCCTATGGCCTCGAGCTGGTCTCGAACTACGCGGCGTGTTGGGCGGAAGGGACGCCGTCGAGCGTGCGAGGGGGTCTTCGGACGATGTGCTGAAGGGAGAGGAGGTGGGAAAACCGGCTGTTGTTGCGCGAGCGGGACGGGGGCGGATCTCAAAACCGGGAGAGGCGGCGGAGAGACCGATCGAAAAGCCGCGAGGACGCCAGACTACTGCGATGGCAGAGTGTAAGTGAGATTGTCAGAGAGCGTAGTGGGTGGAGAAGGGCGCACCTGGCTCTTCCTCGTCCGACAAGTCGTCAACGCCTGCCATCGCCAGCTCCTCGGGCTCATCCGTCCAGCCGTCTCGCGCGGCGTCCTTCTCCTCACCCTTCAACGGCCCCTTTTTGAGGCTGACCACCCAAACACCCGCTAGCAAGACGGTACAACCGAGCCCGACCATCCCGCCTTGCAAGCGAGACAGCGCATCGGTTTGGCGATAGTAGATGATGCCGGAAACGATCGAGGCGGTGTTGTAGAAGCAGAAGGAGAGGGGGCAGACGAAGGTTGGGCCGGAAAGGCGGAGTGCGCGGTTGAGGTAGGACAGCTGCGCGAACGCAAGTCAGTCTTGTGCAGTTAATGGGAAACTGCAGGGCTCGGGCGGACCTGGAAAAGTTCGCAGATGAGTAGAACGGCGAGAATTAGCCATGCTTCAATGCGGTTGAACTGCCGATAGCGAGCCAAACGGTCAGCGTGAGCGGCGAACGGAGAGCTCGCCTACACGCACCTGGTTCTTGCCCTGGATTGTCAAGATCACCAGATCCACTCCTGTCTTGGTGAATAGCAAGCACAGACCCGCCAGAGTACCGGAAGTAGCGCCATACGCTGTCGCGAGCCAGACCCGCGTCCGCTCAATTCCCTGCATCGTCTCTTCGAGGCTGACAAAGCCCAGCTTCGGGTCGTCGAAGCGCAACGACGGAGGTCGCGATTTCGTCACGCGCTCAGACGAGATGGCGGGTGGTCGAGCGGAGTGTTTCGGTAGCAGTGGTTGCCGTTCGCCCAATGCCGACTGATCTGTGGGTCGAGGCGCGCCTGCGGGAGGCATGCTCCACCGCCGCTTCCTGACAGCCTTGCTGACAGCCCGAGGCGTCTTGGGCGTCCCAGGCGGGAGATGCAGGTTCTCCAGCCGCTTGTTGAGCCGCCATTCGGCGAGGTGCGCAATGAAGAGGGTCAAAAGGAGGACGAGAGCGAGGAGAAGGAGGAAGAGCAGGAAGCCGAGACGAGTGTATAGTGCGATGAGGCGGGGAAGGGAGAGAGTCGGTTCCGGTACGACTGCGATCGCGCGAGTGAGCCTTTGAGTTGTTCGAGACTACGACTGCGCCCTCCGAAGCGAATGCGCGCACCTCCGAAGATGCCAATCAGGGTCGCTCCGCCTGCGATGAGGACTGATCCCGCGACTAGCTGCGCCGAGAAATGGTCGCCCAGAATGATGCGGGCGAAGAAGGCGTTCCAGAGGAGCGAGACGGCGCCTAGAGGTCCCAGAACCACGATGGGTAACGCTCCGAGCTGGAATAGGGTGCCTGTGAGACGACACGGTCAGTTTTTGCAGTCACATGGCTGCGGAAAGCTGGCGATGTGCCGAAAACATTGGAGACGATGAAGACGGCGAAGCCAGCCAGCCATAAAGGTCGCTGCCAGTCCCGCTTCCGCTCGTCCGCCGGCAACTTCTCGTTCGAGAGGTGACTGAGTCGCTGGACAGTCAAGCCTCCGATCGAACAAGCGAAGGTCAACAGGAGAAGGGGATTCTCACAGGCGAGTGCAACACACCGAGCGACTGAACGAAGCTCGAAACGAGTCCAACAGTGATCTGTGGGCGTGAAGGGATGGTCAATACTTTCACCGCGCCGTCCTGCTCAGCTGTGCCCGCACTCCTTGGGCTGGACGTGTGGGCATCTGCCGCCTCGCACGTCGCTCGTGAAGCGCCAATACTCCCGCGCCCTTTGAATATGTATCCCGGAGAACTTCAGACGCACCCCAGCTGCTATCGAAATGTGCGGCCCCGTCTCCTCCGCCATCGCGCCTCGAAACTGATGAAGCGATTTCCGGTCGTGTGCCGCAGGTACGGGATATCTTGGTAGTCGACAGCCTCTTCAATGCGGGCTCCGTGTAGCTGGTGGTGTCCGTAGCAGTATTGCGCCGGTGAGGTGGGCGAGGGAAACAAGGGAACAAGACCAGGGGAGCGGCGTAGCCTGGTTTGGCGCGCACAAGTGGAGCAGCTTGGGAGGGCGTCGCAGGCGATTAGGCAGTCTCTCAGACCGCTCGAGGGACTCTCCCACATCCTCCCAACTGCAACCCGCTGGACGAACTTAGCCGCTACTCGTGTTGCACAGCCTCGCTCGCTCCTGCTCTCCTTCTCCTCACTTTCGGCTTCGCTCACCGCTGGACGGCTCGCTCTTCCCGCCCGGCCACCCTTCGGAGACCTCGTCCTGACAGGCCCTTGCCGTTCTCGGACGGGAAAGGGGACATTCACAGACCAGGAGAAAGGAATGACCCACCCACCTCCCCGGAGTTGCCTCCCCTGCTTCGCTGCCCAGCCGCGATCCTTTCGCCATCCACCGTCGCGGTTGGGTTCAGCAGCTGAGATGGCCCTCGCCGCTCAACCCCCAAGAACCAAAACAACACCTTCCCTTCCTCCCCTACCCTTCCCCCTCTCCCTCCTCGGGCAACTTGAGCTCTGCCGGTTCGCTCGAGACGCCAGGTCTCAAGACACTTGCTCTCCGGCAAATTCCTGGTACGATGTATGTGTTCTGCAATCGCATCGGGTCCCTACAAGGCGCCTCTGCCGGCTTGCCAATCGTCAGATTCTGTCTCTGCGTTCGTGAAGACAAGGACTGCTCCCCGAATGCAGCATCTGCACATCAGTTTTCATGCACCGCTCCTGCAGAGCATCGCGAAGCCGCTCGCAAAGGGTGGACGTGGGTGCTGGGACTCGGACAGGTCGAAGCAAGAGTTGGGGCGCGAATCAGTCAATCGCTGTGGTTACAACACTCGCAGCGCAGATGCGAGTCGTTTAACGCCAGCAAGGCAAGTCAGCAGTAAGCCGAGCAGGTAGATAGCCGGTACAGCAGGAACTTCGGCGGTCGCAAGTGTCCCAACGAGGTGTGCCCGATGCGAAGCTGATGTATCGGAAATCACAGCGCAGGGCGATCCTCCAGCAACATCTGACTTCCGTCTGCGTAGCACGCACCCCGTCCTTCGCAGACAACCTCGGCTGGCAAGAGTCGAGTTCGGCGGGGTGCGGCGGGGAAGCCAGGCGCGCGTCGACATTGAGACAGTGGCCGGTCGCCAGAGAGTCTGTACCTTTTTTCCAGCATCACTGCGAAGCCCCAACGGCAAGATCTGACGGGCGAGCGTGCCGAGCCGATGAGAATGGCGTAGAGGCGAAGAGCGATGGCGGCGGCGTGCGATGGCTGGAGAAACGGCTGATCGTACCGAAATCTCAAAGAAAGCGTCTGGAGCAGTACAGCAGCCAGCCCGGCGGAGTGAGCGCTTCGTGGTCCAGTCAACCAAAAACGGGCACGGTTGAACCTTGTCCTCTCGCACTGCTCTCCTCCAGGACCCAGCTGCAGACTAACCAGTGCTCAGGAATGGCTGCGGCAGTGGGAAACGGCGGCTCAGTACCGCTCACGGTCAACGATGGGAACGCTTCGTCCGCCTCCTCGCTCGCTCCGAAGCCGCAAATCGACCCAAACAACCATGTGGTCATGCTCGACAACTGTGAGTGACGCCCCTACGAGCCACACAAAGGCCTGGCTAACCTTGCGACCCGCTCCCGCCTGCAGACGACAGGTGAGCACTTGCTTCCGTCGGCATCTTCCTTCGTCGGGCATTGCGCCGGGCGACGAGCTATCAGAGCATACATGAGTGCTGAGATCCTTTCTCGACTGTGCACAGCTTCACCTGGAACCTGGTACGAAACCTTTGTCTCCACTTCGTCACTCGGCTAACCCCGCTTGACTCGTGAACAGTACCAGTACCTCTGTCTCCTCGGCGCCAATATGACCGTCATCCGCTCCGACGCCCTCACCCTCGACGAGCTGCGCGCCCAGCACCCGACCATGACCCACTTGGTCATCTCGCCCGGTCCGGGACACCCTCTCAAGGACTCTGGCATCTCGGTCGACGCGATCGATTACTACGCCGGCAAGATCCCCATCCTCGGCGTCTGTATGGGCCTCCAGGCGATCACGGTCAAGTATGGCGGAGTCGTCGAGCAGGCGGGCGAGTACGTCCACGGCAAGACGAGCGCCATCTTGCACGACGGCAAGGGCCTCTTCAAGGGTCTCGCGCAGGGCGTCGCGGGGACGCGGTACCACTCGCTTGCGGCGCGCATCAATTCGCTCCCCGAAGAACTGGTCGTCACGTCGCGCACCGAAGGCGGGATCATCATGGGTCTTCGGCACAAGCAGTACTCGATCGAGGCGGTCCAGTACCACCCCGAGTCGATCTTGTCGGAGGAGGGCAAGCTCATGCTCGCCAACTTCTTGTCGTGGAAGGGCGGCAGGTGGAGCGAGTTGCCCCAGGTCCTCGAACCGGTCAAGGGTTTCTCGTCTTCGGCAACTCTCGCCAACGGCGCAGCCCCTTCGCCGAACGCCGTTCCGACAATCCTCCAGAAAATTGAGCAGCAGCGCATCCTCGACGTCGCGAAGGCCAAGGCGACTCCAGGCTACAAGCCGTCCGACCTTGAGTCGCTCATCGCCCTCCATGTCCCCCCTCCCCTCATCTCGTTCCACCAGCGTCTCCGACCTTCCGCAGCCTCGACTTCGGCGACCTCGGCCGTTCCCCACATAGCCCTCCTCGCTGAGGTCAAGCGCGCTTCGCCTTCCAAGGGCGACATCGTCGACGCGTCCTCGCCTTCTGCACCCGCCATCGCCTTGTCGTATGCTCTCGCCGGCGCATCTGTTATCTCCGTCCTGACCGAGCCGAAGTGGTTCAAAGGCTCGCTGGACGACATGCGTGCCGTCCGTGCCGCCGTCGACGCGCTCCCGAACCGCCCTGCGATCCTCCGCAAGGACTTTATCCTCGACCCATACCAGATCGACGAGGCTCGCGTCTACGGTGCCGACACCGTCCTGCTGATTGTCGCCATGCTCGACGACGCCAAGCTCGCCTCGCTCTACGCCCACTCTGTTGCGCGGGGTATGGAGCCTCTCGTCGAGGTCAACAACGCCGAGGAGCTCGAGCGCGCGCTCAAGGTTGGCGCAAAGGTTATTGGCGTCAACAACCGCAACCTGCATGACTTCAACGTCGACATGTCGACCACCTCGCGAATTGCCGATGTCATCAAGGAGAAATACCCTGAGCGCGCGGCAGAGGTTATCCTTATTGCGTTGAGTGGTATCACCGGTCGCAAGGATGTCGAGCGGTATCACGCGCAGGGTGTCAGCGCCGTCCTCGTCGGCGAGAGCTTGATGCGCGCGAACGACAAGGGCGCTTTCGTCAAAGAGCTACTCGGCCTGTCGTCTTCGGTCGCTCCCTCGTCCCTCGTCAACGGCGCCGCCCAGGCTGTACAATCGGTGGCGTCGGCAGTCGTCGGCGCGGTGAACGGCAACTCAACTTCCTCGTCTCGCAAAGCCCCGCTCGTCAAGATCTGCGGTCTCAAGACGCCCGAAGCAGCTCTCACGGCCGCCGATGCCGGTGCCGACCTCCTAGGCCTCATCTTTGTCCCCGGCAGCAAACGTAACGTCTCGCTCACCCAGGCAGGCGAGATCCTCTCGGCCGTCCGTGCACGCCACGCTGGCCCGAAGCAGGCAGAGGTTGCTACCGCCGCGCTCGACACGTCCGACTGGTTCTCGCTCCAGGCGTCGCGCATCTCGTCGCACCCGCGGAAACCCCTCTTCGTCGGCGTCTTCCAGAACCCGTCGCTCCAGACGGTTCTTTCGACTGTCGATGCTCTCGGTCTCGACCTCGTCCAGCTCCACGGCTCCGAACCGATTCATTGGGCTCGCCTTATCCCTGTGCCGGTCATCCGTGCGTTCCACGTCGACGAGAAGGCTGAGGCAGACGCAGAAGAGGCGGCGCAGTTGCGGGAGGCAACCCAACCAGGCTTCCACGCCCTTCCCTTGCTCGACACGAAAGTCAGCAAAGAGAAGGGCGCGTTGAGCGGTGGTGCAGGACGGGTGTTTGACTGGGCAGTCGCGAAGCGGCTTGTGACTTCGCGAGTGCAGGAAGGTCATCGGGACTTGCCGATTGTCCTGGCAGGCGGACTCGACGCGGCGAACGTCAGGGAGGGCGTGCAGACTGTCCGGCCGTTTGCGGTGGACGTGAGCGGAGGAGTCGAGACCAACGGCGAGAAGGACTTGGACAAGATTCGCGAGTTCATCCGGCTCGCCAAGGAGGCATAGACTTGACTGGGGTTGTATTCGCGTCTCTCGCGCAACGGTCAAGCGATGGGCAGTCAAGAGGCTATCGCATTCGGTTCAAAAGTTCAACGGCGAGAGATAAAAGCTATTGCAGCGAGTGGATGCATCACTCGTTCCCGTCGAGATTGACAAACTCGAGGAAGCCACCAGCCTCGTCGTCCACGTCTGGCGCATCGTCGTGCTCCGCTTCGCTCTCCACCTCGATGAAGCTGCGTCGACGTGGACGTCCTTTGACCGGCGAGCCATCCTCGGGTGTCGTATCTATAATCGAGTCTGCCTGAGTTGAAGGGAATGCCTGCGTCTCGGGTGCTTGCGACAGCGGCATGTCGTCATCGATCTCGTCAACGTCCATCCCATCCGTCTCGACGTGTTCGGCAGATGCCTCCGCGGGCGACGCCGTGGCCGACATGTCATCGTCCTCGTCCGTCCCGAGGATCCCCTGGCTCGCCTCGTCCTGCTGCGACTCGAGCATCTCCCTCTCAGCCTGCCTGCGCGCCTCTTCCGCTGCCTCCCGCTCCGCTCGCTTCCTCCGCTCCTCCGCTTCCGCCTCCTTCGCCCGCTGCGCCGCTAGCGCTTCCTCACGGATCCGCTCCATCTCAGTGTGCGAGAGATACGTGAGACCAGATGTGTCGGAGCCGGACGATGACTGCTGGGAGGAGTTCGAGCCGGCTCCGATCGCGGTTGTCTGCGCTTGTGTGGTCATGAGAATATTGACCACCGGCTGGACGGAGCTGCCGCCAGTGAAGGAACGTGTCGAGAGGATAGGTTGCGTGAACGGGTTGGGCTGCGAAGAAGAGGCGGTTTCAAGGCTGGAAACGATCGCCACGCTCCTGGTCCCGCTGTGCTCGCCGCCTGACAATGCCTGCGAGTCGGATGTATGATTGGACGTCGCTGAGCCGGACGAGGTCGACTGTGTGGACTGCGAGACGAGCGTGACCGATACTACTGCTTCGGTCTCGACGACAACCGCCTTCAACAGGGGTGCAGACGATTCGGGCGTGTCCGGTACGAGCTGCTTCGCGCCCTGTGCGGGTGTCGGCGCTTCGAAGGAGACTTCGATGGGCGAAGCAGTCTGGGACGCGGTGAAGCTGGTGGGAGGCGGGATGGCACCGCTGCGGTCGGCGGCGTGCTGATCCCGCGGCGGATCGTCTGCACCGTGCGGCTGCGCCTGCGACTGGGCTTGCGATTCGCCAGAGAGATCCGCCATAGCTGAGATGTCGGAAGGCAATGTTGACGGTTCGGCAGACGACCGTTCGACCGAGCCTTGCGAAGAAGCGGCGACAGGTGCAGTGATCGAGACGTTCGCGGCCGGCGACTGTGTGGAGCCTTTGCTCTTGCTCGTGGTGGGAGGTGGCGGCATGAGGATGGTGCTAGCGCTCGGACCGAGAGGCGTAGCAGGCGGCGGCGCCCGTCGAGAGGATTGTGCAGGCTTGGCCGGGTGCGCCGGCATGTCGGCTTCCACATGTTGCGGCTGCGGCGGAGCGGCCTGCTGCGGCCCAAGATTCGCTGCCACAGGCGGCGCAGGCTCGCTCATCCTGCGCGAACCCCGCAACTTCTGATCTTGCTCAGCTGCGCCTCTCGCAAGCAAGCTGAAAATGTCTGTCGGGAACGGCTTCGTCGGCGGAAGTTGCGATTCTGGCAATGATCCGGCGTCGTCGTTGGGTGAGGGTGGTGCGAGGAAGGCTGAGGGGGCTGCGAGGGGAGTGGGCGAAAGTACACGAGCGCGAGGCGATCGTCGCGGACTTGTCGCAGTCGGACCTCTACGAGGCTCGATAGCCGATTGGGGAGAAGGTGAGAGGCGCGGAGAACGTTGAGGCGATCGCAGGGGGGGCTGTTCTTGGACTGGCGCGACGGGCGGTGGACTCGTCGGAGCGGGCGACGAACCGGCATCTCGTACGATCGCGGGAGGGTTGGGCGTCTTGACGTGCTCGGCATCGACCTCCATGTCGACAACTGTCTCCTGGGCCTGATACACAACCTCAACTCGCGTTTCTTCCACCAGTTCCTCGCCTTCCGGCAACCAACTACCTCCGCCAGCGGGAGACTCGTTACGTTGCCGCTTCCTTGGCGAGGCGCGGTTGTTGAGCAGTTGCGCGGAAGTGGCTGCAGCATCGAAGCCGTTGGAGCTGGGTCCGGGTGTCGGTAGCGAATCCTGCCACTGAGACTGGCGCATCGAAGCCAGGGCAGACTGCTGGTCCTCGGGACGCATGAGATGAGGCTTGGCCTGCTGGATGTAGAATCAGCTTACGCTCCCCGGAAAGCGAAGCGAGAGGGACACTCGCCTGATGCAATAGCTTCTTCATCCGCCGCAGCTGCCTCAGCACGCACAACGCCCAGTCCTTCGACATCTTGACGAGCAACTCGGCATCAATCTTTCCGTCGTTCGGCATGCCCTCGTGCGGCCACCGAAACGCCTTCTTCCCCTTCTTGGGTGTCGCATCCGCGTTGGCGATGTACGCGTCGTAAGCGCTGGCGAATGCCAGGAGGTGCTGGAGTCCGTCAGGATGGAAGCGGTAGATCTTGCGGCGGTCGGATGTGTCGGAGGTGAAGTTGGCTTTGAGGGCGATTCGGGCATCTCCGAAGTCGCCAGCAAGGATGCACGACTCGAGGCACTGCGTGACGTGTACGCCGCTTCAGCATACCTGATCGTACTCCTCAGCAAATACGGAACGCACCAGTCTCCGCCAGGACAGGTCGATTGCGCAGAAGCGGATGTCGCCCTCGTCGCGGTTCTTCTGGCTGATGACCTCCTCGAGCCAGCGCTCGTCCCGCTCCGACAGCCCCATCCGTTCCTCCTCCATCAGCACGTACTCTGCTGTGTCCAGGAGCCACTTGCGCCGTTGCTCGAGCATCCCGAGATGGTGGAGGATGAGGAGGTAGCGGTGGTTGTCGAGAGCCTCTGGTAGCGCACGCGCGTCCCCCACTCCATCAACAGCCCATATGCGAGCATCTTCAGTCATCCTTGAGCCCTGTCGAGCTGTGTGAGCGTGTCGGCGAGTCGGTTGATGGTCAACCTGTGAAGTCGCGTCCAGATTGACCTTGTCCACCTCGCCGATCGCGCGTTATCGCTTGCTGGACTGCCAGCGTGACCCTCGTGCTATGCCAAAACGCGCCCACCTTGCCGTCACACTTGCGAAGCAGGTGTGTTCCCACGCTCACTCCGTCATGCCTCCTTTAAGCCATTGAACAGCAACACACGCTCGCAGGCCTCGCAGGTAGCGTTGGGGGACAAGCTGAGAGATTCATATGGCGCAGGGAAGGGCAAGGGCAAGTCGGTCGAGGTTCAGCTGCGGGATCAGACGTTAGCCTCATCCTCCTTTAATTGACGACGACGACGGGCTGACCTGCTTCCTTCTCTGCTCGTAGTGCGCGGCTAGATGTCCTCACGCCCAATGGATTGTCGGCAGCGCTGCGAGACTGGATCTGGACGCTCTTCGAGCGGAACATGCGGACGCTGTGCATTGTCCTTCCCTTCCCTCTTCAAAGCGTGCTCTGACCTGACTTCGGCACAAACTCGCAGATACGAAACATCTTCAGAAGGCTACAACCCGGCAGAGAAGCGGAACGAGCTGTTCCACCCCGACTCGCGCTTCCTCATTCTTTATACGCCGGCGTTGGCGGACAAGCCCATCGGCTACTGCATCTTCCGCTTCGATACGGAGGAAACGGCATCTGATGACGACGACGAGCTGTACGATGTAGCGTACTGGCGAGTCTAGGAGCTCATCTCGACGTTTCTACCGCCTCCGCTCATGTTCGCCTACTCCACACAGCTATGAACTACAAGTAGACCCTGCGGGTCAACGGCAGGGAGTCGGCCGGGTGCTCATGGAGGCGTTAGAACGGATAGCAAAGGCGTGGAAGATGGACAAGACGATGCTGACCGTGTTCAAGGGTGACCTCCACCTCTTTCCTCGACTTCTTCGCTCGCTCACTCCCGCTTTCGCCCGCAGCCAACCGCGAAGCTATTTTGTTCTACGAGAAAACTGGGTGTGTCGCAGCCTGCTGCATCTCCGACGAAGCTGACTTGACAACTCCCGCCTCGCAGATACACGGAGGACGAGGTGGACCCGGGCAACTTTGGCCTGGACGACGACGTAGACTATTGGATCATGTCAAAGACAATCTCGTAACCATCAGCAAGCTCTCCTGTGGACCTTGAGCGACTTTATTCACCTCCCGCTCCTGCTCACGCGGCCCGCTTGTTGACGACCCTCTCTCACCTGCTGGCTCGAACCGCCTGCCTGACTGCCGCCTCTGTCTGCTCTGTCTGTACCGTGTACTCGCATCCTCACGACTGCCCGCATCCCTGTGAGCCCACCTCGCCTCCCTGTCCCATCGCGTCCAACTCACGCGACCCATTGAGGCTGCGAAGGGCGTGCTGACGTGTTCGATCCGCTCACTGTGTAGCACAGCATGTCTACTAGCCCTGCACCAGCGCCCAAGTCGCCACAGCCCATCCCCGCCGACTCGGCACCTCCCCCTCCATCCGCTTCCACCGCGTCTCCCGTCCCCAGACCCACTCGCAAAGCTGCAACGACCTCGCCGTCTGGCCGCCGCAAGCCTCTCAGGCGTCGCGGTGCGCGCGTCGAGTCCGAATCGGAGGAGGAGTCGCCTGTTGCGACCGCTGGCGATGCGAGAGATGGGACCGACTCTGACTCCGACTTTGATCCGCCTTCGCCTGACTCTGCCGACGAAGACGACGACGAGGACGACTCGGACGCGATCGAAGGTGCGCCGGAGCCGAAGACGCCGGCTGCAGCCTCCGTCGAACAGCTGGCCCCCGTCGCTCACGGCGATCGCAAGGCTACCGTCTTGACCTCTCAACTGGCCCATCCGAGCTGGAGTGACATGCCGGCAACGGGTGAAGGCGGCGCGGAAGACCTCCCGACTCTCGACTTTGCGAACCTCTCGATCGACGCTGTTCAGGCGCTTCCCTCGCCTCCAGCCTCGGTCAAGGCGCCGGCAAAAAAGGCAACCGTTGCGCCAGCAGCTGCAAAGGAGGAGAAGCTGCAGTTGAGTAAGAAGCAGCTGTTGTTGCAGAAGCGGGAAGCGAAGAGTGCGGCGCTCAAGGCGAAGGATCCGGAGGCTTGGACGGCGAAGGAGAAGGAGAGGCTCGAGAAGGAGGAGGCGAAGAAGGCGGCGCGAAAGGAGCGAGTGAAGGAGAAGCGAAAGGAGAAGAAGCTGACGGAAAAGGAGAAGGCTGAGAAGGCTGCGGCTGTCGAGGGAACAGGCGAGGCGCAAGCCCTTGCACCAGCAGCAACGACCACACCTGCACCTGCGCTTGCCCAGCCCGCCAAGTCGACGCGTCCTCCCAAATCTGTACGATCCGTTGTCCCCTCGCGCCCCTCCCGCACCGCTCTCGCGCTCGGCCTTGTCAACTCCACTCCAGCATCTCCTTCTGCTCCCTCAACTCTTGCCGCTGCTCCAAAGGCGGAGTCGAAGCCTTCGGGGCCTGCCGTCCTTTTCGCCAGCGCGAGCGAAACGACCCCGATCGTCCCCCTCGCGACCCGCCTGCCCGCCTTCGTCCAGCGTGACCAAAACGGCCGACCTATCCCTCAGCCGAGCTTCTTTGGCGATCCACCTCGTCGGCGCCGCTCCTTGGGGAAGGAAGACCCCTTTGCCTCGTTCTGGCGAGGAAGCGGTCGTGGCGGAGCGGTCGGTCGTGGCCGCGGTCGAGGTGGGGGTGGGCGGCAACGTGTGATGCATGATCGTGCAGACGTGTCGACGCATGACGAGGAGGTGGCGCGAGCTTCGGATACGCAGGAGTCGGTCGCTTCGGCAGCTGGCTCGGACGCATTTGTCAGCTCGCGTGGACGTGGTCGCGGTAGGGGAGTTATGAGCGCTCGTGGAGTCATGTCTGGACGTGGTGGTACGGCAACTGGACCTCCCGGCGCGATCAACCCTCGCTACGCCCATCTTCCCTTCCATCCTCTTCACCGCTTCCCGTCGCCTGCACCTTCCTCGTCCGCCCAATCGACCTCGAAGGAGCCTGTCGCGCCCGAAGCGACGACAGCTGTTCCGGATGAGTCGCTGTTCGAGCGACCGGAACAAAGTCAGGATGAAGTGACGAGCGTCAAACTCCCCGGCAAGCAGCAGGTCTCGCTCGCCGTCAAGGGGTCGGCGGCGAAGGCTGCGGATGCGGAGGCTGCTGAAGCAAAGACTTCGGAGGCGGAGGAGCATGCGAAGAAGCTGGCCGCGGAGCACGCCGTGGCGGAGGACCTGGAGCGCCGTCGACAACAGGGTGCGAGCGTACTCTACGCGGCAGATCCGACCAGGTTCGCCTCGCCTCCCATAGAGCCGGTCACTCAGCCGGCCGTCTCGATGCCGTCGTACGAGCAGCGCGGCCCGCCCGACGCCGTCCTCCATCCGTCCATGCTTTACCAAGTCCCGCCGCACCTTCGAAGCTCCGCTGCGGCCGCGCAGCAGGCTGCCTACGTCCATCGCCAGGAAAGCCCCGCCTACTACGCCCCGCAGCCGTACTACTCGCCTGAAGCTTTCCCCCTCGTCCCCTCACCTCCGGTTCCCACCCCTCCTCCGACTTTCCTCCCGACCGCTCACGCGCCACCCAGTTCGACCTACTTCCTGCCGCCGCGGGCGAACAAGCGTGTAGAGATCAAGGCGCCTTCGCGTGACGGGCAGTCACCTGTGCCCGTCAAGACCGTCTCGAGCGCGAGTACGGACGCCTTGACTGCCGCCCAGAGGGCTCGCATCGAAGCGCTCCAGCAAGAAGAGGACCAGCGTCGCCTGCAATACGGCGACGCAGCTTCGTCGGTCGGCGCGGTAGCCGGCTCGAGCTCTCCCGTTTCGACTCGCGCTCTTTTCCCGCCTTCGCCGCAGCAGCAGCAGCAGCACCTCGCCTTCTCTCCTCCTGCCTTCTCGCCTGTCTCTGCCTTCTACCCTGTCGCGTCGCCCATGTACACTCCCTATGCGCAGCAACCTCCCCCTCCTCAAGCATTCGACCCGTCTTCGCATCCCGCTCACGCCGACCAGTACGGCTTCTACTCCCCACCGCCGACGCAGCACCACCACCACCAACAAGCCTACGCTGTCCAGCACTCGTTTCAGCCCTCGATGTCCTCTCCGCCCGGCACTACCTTCTACCACCAGCCTCACCTCGCCGATGTCGGTGTGATGTCGCCGTCCGGCTACTACGCTTTCCCCAACCAATCCACGCACTTCCCCCAGCAACATGACTGGCCTATGCATTAGTCGCCCGCCAAGCCCATTAGCCGCGTCGTTCGTTCCCTCCCTCTCTTTGTTCACGAGTAGCGTTCCCCTCGCAACGTCTTAATCTCGCAAAATTACGAGCTCAGTTCACCCGTTGTGGCGGCGGCAGCAAGTATCTCTCAACGAATCTGCACAGCGAGTACGATTTCAAGCGAGGCAAGCGGAGGAAGGCAACGACCGGGCTCAGACTTCGACAGCGATCTGTACCGGTAAGATGAGTTGGCTCGCTCGTGAGGTCCTCCACGACGTCGAGACGCACCTCGCCATACGGGTCCTTCTGCTCGACGCGGACTTCTCCCTTCATGGCGAGCGTGAGGAGGTGGTAGAAGGCTGCCGCGGCGATTGTGGGCGTCGTGACGGCCGTGGGTACGATATCGCTGAAGAAGAACTGGTCGCCGGCCGGAAGAGCGGCAGCGTGGCGGCGGGCGTAGTTGAGGAAGCGGTACGAGTCGGTCTCGGGGAGGACTTCCTCACTGTCCGCTTCGCCCGATCGTGCCATCGGCGAGCTGCCTGCTAGCGAGCCCCAATCATCAAATTCGAGCTCCTTCAGTCGCAAGAAGACGCACCTTCGAAACCGACGAGCTCTTCGCCCTCCTCGAGCAACGCTTCGACTGAACCACCTGGAAGCGGCGTGGCGTGAAGGGACGGCGTGCGGCTGCGATACTGAACCAAGCTGTTGCGAGTGCAAATTTAGCGTGCATGGTGAGAGAGCTGAGGCTCAGCGACGCACCCGCGAGGAAGTAGCGTCTCCATCGAGACCCCCGCTGCACTCGAAGGACCGCCGACCGCAAGACCGAATCCTGCACGGCGTGGGTCAAGTCAGCTCTCTTCCGCAATGACGTCAAGAGTCACTCACCGCCGGCACCGCCAGCTTCGCTCGTGGGAAGCTCAGCAGCCCAGGGAAGCATGGAGGGACGGCCGCTGGCAGTCAAGCCGGCGCCGCTCGCTGCGCGACCGATCTCGATGTCCTGTGCGCCAAATACTTTGTCAGCTAGAGCAAGCTAACAACGAGCGGGAGCCCCGACCTGGTCGAAGATTTCGTGCTCGAATCCGCCCATGTCGCTGCCGAGAACTGCGAGAGAAGCGGGTGGGTCGGTCTCTTTGGGGAGATGGACCACTCACGCACCGTGTTCCTCCCCGCCACCGAACTCCTGACCTGCGAAGAAATCTTGCGCGCCAAAGCCAAAGCCGCCGAAGGCGGCGTCGACGCCGGGTTGCTCGCTGAGACGCTTTCCCGCCTCGCGCGGCTGCTGGCCCTCGGGCGCCACGCCGATACTCCTTGCCTTACGCTTTTTCGGCGCAAGACCGGCGACGCGACGCTTCTTTTCGTCTATTAAGGCAAGGGAGGTCGATTTCCGCGAAGTTAGGAAGGCCAGGGTCGTTACGCACCGGCTGCTTTGGCGCCCTCGAACGGTGTCATCTGCCCGACGACCGTCTCCTTCCAGACTTTTGACCAGATAAAATGGGTTAGGGAGCGCGAGAGTAGCGAGAGCGAGCTCGAAACGCACATTCGGCGAGACCGGGAATCTGGACTGTCGGCAGATCGACGGAGGACAACGGTCAGGCGCTGCATCATACTGAATGAGTCGTTCAGAGAACGCACAGGCAGCAGGAACCCCGAAAATTGCGTCGACAGCCTTCTGATGAGCCTCGCGCTCCTCCCTCGCCTTGTCCGCCTTCTTGCGCTCGGCATCCATCCTGTCCGAATACGTCGCATGCATCCAGCGGAACTGGTCGTCCGTAAGCTCGGTGCTTCGGTCGATCGGGATGAGCTGGACGAAGACGGTCGAGTCAGTCTCGAAGCGTCTCGCAGACGAGGGTACAAACAGACCTTGGCACGCTTCGCCTTCTTTGCAGCCTCCTTCGTCTCCATCGCCTTCGTCTGCGCCTGTTCGAGAGCATCGGAGACGCGCTTGCGGGTGGTTGTCGAGGGAGTGCCGTCGCCAACGCTGATGAACTCGGCCGACAAGTTGACCTCGCCAAGCGGCGTAGCCGAGCGCTATGACTGCATGATCAGTGCAGAGCTGGTGAGTAAAGAAACAGAGTGACGCACCCTTCCGCCAGCCTGCTGGAGCCGCGCCTGCGCCTCCTCGTGCTCCTTTCTCACCCTCTCGGTGAACGTCTTCTCGCCTTCGTTGGGCCGCTGCTGGACCTGCGGGAAAAACTCGTCTCCGCCTCCGCCAAACTCCTGACCGGCGAAGCTGGAGAGAGAAAGTCAGGTCTCGGCAGGCTTGGGACGAGCTGCTGGAAGGCACTGGTCATTGAATCCACCGAGATCTGCACCGTACCCCACCGCGCTCGAAGACGCGCCGAAGCCGGCTGGTCCTCTTGCGGAGCCAGCTGCGCTGCCCCTGCCAGCCGAACCTGCGCGAATCGCAGCGTCGAGCTCCGGTGAGATGCCGTAGAGCAGGCCCTGCGCATCCGATAGATTAGCGGTAGCAGCTCGAAAAAGAAAGAACGAGTACGGACCTGCTCCTCTTCGCCGAAGATCGCACCCAGCTCGAGTTCACCCTCGAAGCCCGCCTGCCCGAACTCGTCGGCGCCTTCGAAGCCGCGAAGAAGGTAGTCCTGGAGGTGCGGCTCGGCGAGCGTTATGGCGGCTTCGGGAGCTTGGTGTGCGCCCTTGGACTGGCGGTCAGCAGCAGGAGCACCTGTGTCGCCGAAGAAAGCGAGATTGAGAAGGTTGTTGCACGGGCAAGGGAAGGTGTGCGTACCTGCGATAGACGGCGCTGGACTTGTGAACATGCCCTCCCCCAAAACTTCCATCTCGTCCGCATACTCCTCGCCCGGCAAACGCCAGAGGATGCCGAGGTCCCAGTCCGGGTCGAAGCCGGTGAGCGCGATACCCTGGTTGAAAGCAAGGTTGAGACCGCCTCCTCCCGCCGCTTCCTTTCCTGTCGGCTCCTGAAGGCCTTTGCGAGGTGTCAGAGGCGGCGCGATCTCGGGCTGAACGGTGATGTCGGGGCTGCGAAGGAAAACGAGGCGAGTGAGCACCCTCAGTTCGGCTTCCACGGCGAGAGGTCGTATTCACAGGTTGAATGCAGACTCGGTGATAACCTTCTTGAGCGTTGCGTGCATATGCGTGACATCGGAGGCGTAGATAGTGTACTGAACGAGCGGAAGTCAACAGATGTCAGCTTTTCTCGACGAGCGCATGAGCGGGACCGTCGTGCGCACCTGCTGCTGGTAGACCCTTGCAATCCCGACCATCAGATTCGACGAGAGACGCAAGGCGAGCGGTTCGTCCGGCGCTGCCACCTTCTCGCTGTTATCGAGGTGGACGAGGCGAGCCGGGCGGTTCGGGCGTCAGCGCGGGTCCGGAGGCGCGTCGCACGGGTGCAGACGGTGAAGATGACGCACCAGGCCTTGACGACGTTGCAGCTGAGCAACTCCTTCTTGCTGAGCTTGCGGACCGCCGTCCCTCCTCGCGACCCGACCGTCGCGGCGAGCCAGAAGATCGCGAAACCGCCCTTGCGCGACGTCAGGATCTCGGTGTTGTAAAACATCGAGTATGGACCCCGTGCGAAGCGAGCGAGCTGGTCGTCGTGAGTGGCGAGAGGGAAAGAGAACTAGGGTGGAATCTCCGCGCGCCAATTGCAGTCGAAGGGGATTCAAGCGACAACAAAGTACAGAATTGTAGAGACAAGCGGGAACAAGCGAACTACCGACACAAGCGCACCCTTCTCTCTCCTCCCTCCGCTCGCCGCTTCACCTCAAGTCGCGACGCTCCGAGTATCCACCCTAGCCGTCATCCTCGACACAGAAACCTCCAGGGTTGTCTTGCCCAGGCGAAGGCGGGGTGGGCGGCGTGTATTCGATCGTAGGGAGCGCGAGCGCCGGCTGAGCATGCTTGTCGAGAATGTGCTGGACCTGGGCGTCGCGAGAACGGGTAGTCAACTTGTACAGCGACGGTCGGAGAGTACGGGCTGGACCATTCCGGACCATCTCGCGCTGCCCTGATACCTCGCGCTCCAGACCGCCGGACCGACCGCACCATCCCTCGACTTGCAGTCGTCGCACTTGAAGGCGGTGCCGAGAGCGTACAAAGTCGTGGTAGAGGGCGGGTTGTCCTTGAAGCGATCTGGCTTGACGGCATTGACAACGGCGATGACATGCCTGGTTGCGACGATCCCCGCCACATTCGTCGAGAGCGACTTGGCCGTGAGAGGCTGGAGCCGCAGACCTTGTAGTGATCAAGGACGGCCGGGAAGGTCATGTACCTCGTGCACCAGTACGACGGGCACTTGACAGCCGACTCGACCCCCCCGACGAGCTGCTCGACGGCGGCCTGGCTGAGCGTCACCGTACCGGCGTCGTCGCACGAAAGCTCAGTGCCAGCCTCGTTGTGCGCCTTGACGAGCTGCGAGAAGAAGGAGGCCTTGGTCTCGACCGCGAACCTGCTCGCATCATCCATGATGGCGTTGCGAGCGGCAGCGGGGGCGGACGAGGACTGATCGCCGTTTTCGGGCTCGTAGAGCGCCTTGACCGACTCGAACATGAGGAAGTTGCCGACGGGCGGGAAGAGCGCGCGCGACTCGGCGGACGCGATCGACGACTGGTGCGAGACGTAGAACGGCTTGAGGGCGTCAGCGCGTTTCTTCATCACCGCCGCCAGCTCGCGAGCACGGCGGTCCTCCCTTTCCTTTCCGAGAACCCCACGGGTGTTGCGAACAGAGTCGGAGACTGACAGGTCGTCGAAAGGCAAGAGAGCGAAACGGACCCGACGAACTTGGGAGAGACGGTCGTCCACATGCGGTCGGTCAGGTAGCACGACTGCTTCATCAAGGTGTGGTCCTGGATGGCGGAGGAGCCGAGTCTGTGCACCAGAACTGCTCAGTCACAGGCTTTTCACGTAGCAACGTGCGCAGCCAAATCTGACAGGGCAGACTCACTCGGTCTCAGTGTAACCCATCTCGATGAGCTTGGCGTTGATCCTGCGTGCACAAGATAGCCTATTCGTCAGCGGCAGTTACAAGACGAGGAAGGTCGACAAGGCAGACGCACTCCTCTTTACGGCTGAGCTTCGCATTCCAGGCTTCCACGTACTTGACTGCCTGCCACGTCGTGTGCCAGCGTCCGATGGCAGCTCCATCGACGGTAGCGGCCTGCTTGATGCGCTTGCGCTCCTTCACGTACTCGTCGAAGCCGGACTTGCCGTCGAGCTCTTTCAGGCGAGCGCTGACAGCTTGGATGGTCGGGAGCCAGAAGAAGGAGTACGTCGCGCCCCGGTCAAAATACCCGGGCGACCCTACAAGGCGGATCGTAAATCCAGAACGTAAGAGGGGACGCAATGCAGACGCACATTTCGACTCGGGAACGCGTTCCCAGGCGACGCGGTGAGGGCTGTGCATGCCATACATCTTGTAGCGCTGTTTACTGTTGGCCTTCATGCACTTGGCGCAGGCGCGAACCCGGAGCGTCCAATCGGTCACCTGGGCACGAGACTTGTGGCAGAACTGCGATGACGAGGCCGAGTACTCGCGCTAGACGAGCGTCCGGCTCACCTGGCACGTTGAGTCGAACAAGAGCAAAGCGTACATCCAGTCCTCGAGATCTCCAGCCGTCAATGCGAGGATCTGGGAGGTGTTGAAGCGCGCGGCCCTCGAGACGGACGTTCCCTGCGGCGAGTGAAGCAGATGACGAAACAGCGAGCAGGTGCGGGACATGGAGAGGACCGTCCGCATGTCGAGCTCGCTCATGATGAGCGCGAGGACGTCGAGAGGCATCGACTGGAAGAGCTCGAGTTTCTTCGGCCTGCGGCTTTTGCCCTTCTTGCCAACGGTCGCGCGCTTGACCGTTTTCGCAGGCGGCTCTGCCGACTCCGCGCGCGAAGGAGTCGGCATGTGCAGCGGAATGCGAGCAGGGACACGGCGCGGATGGAGGCAGGATGGTGGACGACCTACCGAACCACTCGCTCCCGTTGTCGTCGAACTCGCCATCCGTCTCTACAGCCTTGGTCTTCCTCTTACCCAGTACCTTCTGCTTCTCCCTGGGCGGAGCCGGCATGGGTTCGAGCGAAAGGCTCCGAAAAGTCAGACTCGCAGGCCCTCCTCGTCCTCGCACTGCTGAGCCATCTGCTCGGTGGAGTGAGGTGTACCAGTCATCGCCGCTCCGTGCTTGACACAATAACGCAGTTTCTCGGTGATTCCATCACGCGGCCGTACAGAGCAAGTAGACAAGGAGAGGCAAGCGGACGTGAGCGGCGTACCGAACTCGTCGTCGCTGTCGACAGTCTCGGCTGACTTGCTCGTCTGTGCAGCCTTGCGACGAGGTCGTGCGGTCGGCGAGTCTGCTGGAAGCGCAGGAAGACGCGTCGGACGGGTCAGCTTGCGTCGCGCGAAGCCGCTCGTCCTGCTCGGGGGTATCCTGTCCTCCCCTTGTGCTCCTCAGCGTCTAATTAAAAGCCGTCAACCTGGATCCAACTTGTGGCCAGTCCGTGGTAATGTATTGACTGTTTGTTGTCATCTTTGGAGCCTCCCCAACTCGCCAAACACGCCAGACACATGAAAACGTGTGCACGCACCGGTTGCCTCGCTAGACTGTTTGCTGTCATCCTTGAAGCCCCCCAACGCGCCGGAAGAGCGGGAATGGGAGAACGCCTTGCTCAATCCCTCCAACTCTCCCTCTCTGCCGAGACCGCGCGCGCGCTGTTCGTCGGTGCCGTCAAAAGCCAATTGAGCCTGCACTGGGCCCTTGCGAGGCGGCAGCCTCCCTAGCGATGGGAGTGCGAGCGAGAGCGGTCGAAGGAGAGAGCTTCCACGCGACGCACGGGCAGGCTCGCAAGAAAAAACTTCGTGCTTGCTATTTTGTACAGTAAAGCAACATGAGAGACTGTGAGAGTACTGCATCTACTGGTAGAAGGCGCCCCATACCTGCGTCGGCGCCTCACCCTCCCTCGTGAACTTGACCTCCACGCCCGCCCTTACGAAGCCAGCCTGTCCCTTCGTGAGCGTAACCGAGTTGTCTCCTGCAGTCACAGTGACCTCGCCTTGCGTGACGACGAAGCAGAGAGGGCCGTCGAGGGGGGAGAGGCGCTCAAAGTTGCGTCCCGTCGAGAGGAAGATGGCGAGGAGGTCGAATTCGGCGATGGGAACGTTATACAGACGCGCGTAACCGTTCTCGGCCTTCGCCCACACGTCGTCGTGCGAGACGAGGAGCTTCTCGGCGGGCAGATGGCGGTAGCTGAGCATCTCGACGAACGTGCTGATGCCGCCCTGCTCCGACGTGCCGAGGCCGTGCGCGACCATGTTGTCCGAGTTGGCCATGCACTCAATGATGTCACCCTCGACGTAGGCATGTAAATCGTCGGCTGCGGAAGGAGGGTGAGTCTTGCGCTGCAATTGTCGTGAACGACTTCTGCGCACCCAGGATCCACGCTCCCTCGCCAGCCCGCAGCCTCAGAATGTTCATGAGCGCAAGCGAAGCGAGAACTCCAACATCCTCGTCGCCATACATCCTGAGTCCGATCTCAAACACCCTCTTCATCGCCGTCGCCTCCGTCTCTCCGCTCGCGTTTGCCTCGCCCTGTGGCGTAAACTCATTCGCCGCGGCAAAGACGACGTCGGCGCTGTCCTCCTTGAAGCGCGCCTGGAGAGCCTGGACGATGGATTTGACCTTCGAGGTCGGGAGGTTGATCGCTTCGTAGAAGAGTGAGCGGAGGGCGGCTTTTGATTGATCGTCGGAAGGAGAAGAGGCGGCAACTTGGTAGAAAGACTCGAGCGTCGGGTCCTTGAACATCTGCTGGAGCTCGGGTGTGCCGCGAAGGATGGTGGCGAGCTGCTGGGGAGGGCGGAAGCCAACGAACGCTGCGAGATAATGAAGGGTGAATCAGGAAAACGGGACAAGGCGAAGGCGGGCCTGAAGGCTGCGCACCGGTGAACGGGCTGAGGGCGACGCCGACTTCAGGCTTGGCGTTCGAGTCCACAAAGTCCGAGTTCTTGCCGAGCTTGCGCTTCTCCTCGTCCATCAGCTGCAGGCAGAGCGAGTCAGACCCGCTCGGAGAGCGTCAAGGCACAAGGAGGGAAAGAGTGATGCACCTTTCCTCCAAGCGTCTTGTCCGGGTGGCACTGCAAGGGCAGTGGCTTGTCGAAGCTGAGCACCTTGAAGAGGTACGGCAAGTCGTTTGGGTACTGCGACGCCATTTGCTGGTCCTTGAGAAGCTTGTCGCCCAAGTAGAACCGCGGGTCCTTCTGGATCAAGTCTTTCAACGACTCGCCCTCCTTCCCCTCGATCCCGCAAGGCCCGTTCGGGTGCGTGCTGCCAAGCCAGATCTCGCCGTACGGCTGCGACTTCTTGATTCCACCGTCCTTCTCGACACCAGCTTTGAGCGACGGAGTCGCGAGTGCGTACTGGGCCGCCCACGAGTCCATCCCTTCGCGGCCGTACGGGAACGGCTGGAGGAAGGGTTTGAGCTGGACGACAGACGGGATCTGCGACGAGGCCATGATGCGGCAGATGCGAGAGATGCGAGCGGTTGCGAGAGAGTGTCGGCGAGTAAGCAGGGACGGAGCTGGGAGGCGAGGGCAGAACCTCAAGCGGCGAATGTGAGAAAGTTGGTCAGACGCAAGCACAGCGAGCGCAGACGAGGCAACCGAGGCGAAAGCGACGAAATGATGACCGCACCGCCTCGGCTGGGCCGGGTCGGCACGCGAGGCGAACGCGTGTGGAAGTGAAGCCGAATCGCAGCAAAGCCAGCGCAAGCCAGGTGCGAGCTCCGTGAACTCGCCGACGTGTTCCACAGATTCGACTCAAGTTGCCGCAGCGACGGCGCCGACCGGCAGCATACTCTGCGCCTCCTGCACCGTTCGCTCCAACTCCTCCGCCATCTCGTGCGCCTTTGCCCGCTCCTCCTCCGCACGCCTCTCTACCGCAGCCAACTCGATGTCTCGAGCAACAAGGCGCGCCTCCATAGCCCGCAGAAGCGCCTGGATCGATTCAAGGTGTTGGGGGAGAGCGGAGCGGTCGAGAGCGGGTGCGAGCAAGGAGGGCAGAGGTGCCGTCGGGCTGATGGCTGGAGGAACCGGAGGCGAGGCAGTGGGTACCGAGGGGGAGACAGCGCCGGAGGGAGAGGGCGGCTCTACGTCGGTCGGCGATTCGGGGATGGCAGATTGGGCGAGCGAGGTGGAGAAGCTCGTCGAGCGGGCCAGTGCACCGAGGCCGACTGGTGTGCCGAGGAGACTTGCCCGCGCTGCGAGCTTGCCGCGAACTGCGGGCGAAGCAGCCGAGACGCCTGGTCGATCCGCCAAGCCTAGTTCGTCCTGCCAGTACGGCCCGTATGCACGCTCGAGGAACTCGCCCATCCGCCGCTGTCTACGCGAGCTTTCTGTAAGCACGTCTCGCCTCTGGCCACCTGAAGATAATGCCACGCACCGAGTTTTGAGTCGATCGACCTCGAGCGCCTGCTTCTCGTTCTCCTTCTGAAAACCCGCCAGCATCTGCTCCTGCACCTCAAATTCCTTCTCGAGTCTCTCCATCTGCTTGACGTCGAGAGCGGCTTTGTTTGCCAGTCCCGCATTCTCCAGCCTGTCCACCTTGGCGAGGAGATCCCTTTTCTCCCTCGCGAGAGCGGCCAGCTCCTTCCGCATCGCCGCAATCTCCTGCTCTTTGCCCTCGAGTGTCGACCTCAGCGACACAACCTCGACTAGAGGTCCTCTCGCCTCCTTGTCCGCTGTTCTCGTTAAGTTGAGGGACCGTCCAGGTTTTGGAGTCGCCTCGACGTTCGCTCCTCCTCCCCCGCTGAGGCCGAGCATCTCGCACATGGCCGCAGCCTCCTTCTTCGCCGCCTGCGAGCGGTCCTTGGCCGATGCAATCGCCGTGAAGCCGCTCGAAGCACTGTTTGCGGTGGCGCGGTAGGTGCGCTGCGGGCCGGACAGAGTGTCGGCGAGCGAGACTGGCGTATACAAAGACTTGTCTGGGGAGTCCATCGTAGCCTCAGACGCGCGTCGGGCTGGAGGGCAGTGAAGTGGGGCGGTCGAAAGATGGGTTGCAAGAGAACTGTTCACTTTGCCCTTGCTAGATCGGCTCGCAAGGCCGTTGCGCTGCTTCAGAGTCATGCTAGCAGTGCCGAAAGCCGTTACGCTCACGTTCAAGACCGTCCTCGGAGTGGACTATCAGCTTGACCTCTGGCTGCCCGAGGAGGACTCACTGGTAAAGTCCGGGCGAACGCCAGTGCTCTGCTACTTTCACGGTGCGGTCCTCTGCCATGCCAAACGGGCGAAGCTGATTCAGTGCTGGGTCGGCGCAGGAGGCGGACTCTGTGCCGGGGCACGCGACTGGAATGGCTGGGTGCCCGACTGGCTTTTCTGTGCCCTTCCTTTCGGCTCGAAAGCAACAGTGGACAAAGAAGCTAATCGTGCAAAACCCGCAGACGGCGCTCTCGAAGCTGGTCTTGCAGTTGTACGCCGCTTCTCTGCGCTCTCTCGCCCTTCCTTTCTTGCTGAGTGTCACTTTCGCCCAGATCTCCATCGACTACACTCTATTGGGCCCACACAACGGCACGCACGTCATTGAGGACGTTCGAGACGCCATGCGTTACATTCACGACGAGCTGAACTTGAAGCTTGTGGAACTGTCGAAGCCGCAGATTGACCCGAGGCGGATAGCAGTGTGCGGTTCTTCTGCAGGGGGCTATGTCTCGTACATTGCGGTGCGTCGTGGTTCGATTGGCTTGAATGCGCTCGACGCTAACGCTTTCCCATGGCAGGGCATCCACTCGCCCGTTCCTCTGAAGGCGATCATCTCGTTCTACGGAGGCGGCGGAGAGTTCCTGGTCGACTGGTATCTGAAGGAGAAGACAGGTGAGCCAACTCGGCTAGGGGGGACCAGGAGGCACGGCACACCAATGGTAGCCTCGTCCGGACCTTCCAGCTGACGACCCTGTTTCGCCCTTCTGCTCGCAGAACCATTCTTGCACGACCAGCCACTCATCACCAACGCGAGCCCTTATCGAGCGATCCTGGACGCACTGCTCGACGCGACGCCTCCAACCGTCCGCACACCCATCGACGACCCGGACCAGCTTCGCAACACGCTCTTCTACTTCCTCATTCAAACCGGCTCTTTCCTCGATACTCTCTCGGGCATAAAGGGAGTCTCAGCAGAGCTCGCCAAGCTTCCGGCAGAAGAGCGAGCTCAAGCTGTTCCCGAGCACGTCAAGCGCGTCGTTCCGCACCTCTCCGTATCGCCCTCGTTCCCGCCAACCTACCTACTGCACGGCACCCACGACTCGCTCGTCTTTCCAGCCGAGTCGCGCAACATGTATCGCGTTCTGCGGGAGGCGGGAGTCGAGGCGAAGTTGGCGGAAGTCGAGGGCGGCGAGCACGGCTTTGACACGCAGGCTGGCTGGTCGGACGGACCTGGAGGCCGGGACAAAAAATTGACGAAGAAACGGGACGAGGCACTGGCTACGGTGTTGCCGTGGTTGCTGGAGCGGATCTAGGAGACGAGTGCGTTGCAGAGAGGCTGGAACGACGGATGGAGGTGCGAAGGTGGGTCTACATGAAAGGAGCAGACAGTCGTGCAAATGCGGTCGTCATGAACGCAGCCGGGCGGGCCAGCCGCCGAATATGGATGAAGGGGTATCTTGGAAGTCGTGACCTGTTAAAGTTAAAGAGTCGTAGTCGTCCATCAGGCAATCTCCCGAACTTGGCTCCTGTCCCTCCTCACCCCATCACGAGCGCTATCCGCCGCTTCCGCCTGCGCAAACCACTTCGACTTGCTCGTCTTCTCGTGCGCACGCTTCTCGAGCCAGCGGAGGTAGAGGAGGTAGCGGTTCTTCTCGATGGGTCCGAGGTAGCAGCCTCGCTCGTCGACCACCACAACGTAACGGCTGCCGAGCTTGACGAACATCTGTCGAAGTTGACTCGCGTTAGAGGAACCGCAGCAAGGATGATGCTCAAACGTACCTCGTGGATAAGCTCCATCGGACTCCTCGCGCTGACGGTGAGCGGCGCCTGATCCGTCAACCAGCTCAAGTCGAACGTCTCGCTTTCCGCTGCTCCACCCAGTCCAGGCGTTGCAGCAGCGCTCATCTCGGCTGTCAGACCCCTCCTCGCTGCCTGCGCGACTCTGAACGTGCACGTCGTCGAGTCGGGCAGGCCTTGCGCACGGGCAAGCGAAAGGCCGTGTTCGAGCTCTTTCGAGCCGATGTAGCCAAACATGCGGGGACTGCCGGCATCGTCCGAGGCGACGAGGGGGAAGCCGCTGGACGTGCCAGAGGCGTAGAGCGCGGCAAGTTGCGAGTAGAGCGAGGAGACGGTGTTGTCGGTATCGAGCGAGATGGTCGGAGCATTGGCGTCGAGGATGTCGTGAGGTGTCGAGTCGTGGACGTATTCGGCTTTCGCGTCGAGGTAGGGCAGGTCGGCCACCCTTCGCGAGAGAACGATCGAAGGGTCAGAGCGAGCGGCAGGAGAGCCTTAGAACAGCCTAAGCTCACTCGATGACGAGGTCATCTGGGCCGGATGAGAGCGGTGAGCATCGCAATTGGAAAGAAGATCAATGAACGCCACGCACAGATTGACCGAGGCTCGATACTATCGGCGACCGTCTTGGCCAGCAAGACCGCCAACATGGTTGGAACCGAATAGGTCAGGGTGCCTACGTCGGCAAAGCGCTCGTTAACATACTAGTAGTTGAAGGAGAGGAGGCGCGCACCGGTAAGCTCGAAAACGATGACGGCAAGCGAAACCGTCGTGCGAGTCACGCCTGCCAGAGCAGCTGCCGCGCCGATCATCGCCCACTGCGAAGGCCGATATGATCAGCACAGTACAGGGTCCTCATGCTTGAGTAAGAAGACGCACCACGCCAGGCAAAACGCAAGCCTGTCCAAACGGCAGCGGCCCGCTCTCTCCGTCGATCCTGCACGCCTCGAAGACAAAACTGCGAGGGTACCTGGCGTGCAGGACCTCGACGCCGAGTCCGGCGATGCGGCCTGCGAGAGCGCCGACGGCAAGTGTCGGGATGAAGATGCCGGCTGGGAGTTTGAGGCTGCGCGCGAGAGGAGATCAGCCAGGATTCGTCACGCGAGAAGCGAGGTAGGAAACTCACCCAAAGGTGATGGTCGTCAGAGCAGCCTTGAGGACTAGCGCGGCCCCGAGTGAAAGGACAAGCGGGCCGACTTGCGAAGGCGAGGTGACGCAGAGACCGGAGAGGCGTTCCGATTTGTAGCACTCGGAGAAGAGCGAAGAAATCAGCTCGGTACCGCCCATCTTAGACCAAGGGTTGTAGAAGGCGATGCAGGCGGTGACGCTGCGAGCGGAGACTGGTCAGGGCGAAGAGGCGAGGGAGGGATGACGGAACTCACAGGGTGACGAGCGCAACCTCGACGATCGGGTGCGCTTTCAGGAAGGTGCCGTTGCGGACGTGCTTAGTCCATGCGATGTTGGCGCCGCAAAAGCAGGCGCCGTAGATACCGCCGAAGACGGCAAGGAAGAGGAAGCCGAGGAGCTCGAATGAGTGCCAGTCCTGCGGAGGCATCGCAAGTGAGTCGCACTTTTGTGACCAAACCTGCACCCCAGGAACACGCGATATCGCGAGCACGAGGACGTGGGCGCAGTCTCGTGAGGGCGACTCACCTTGTCGTACGTGACAGCGAAGAGAACAATTTTGCCGCTGCCGAACGGGTCAAACATCTTGAGCGTCATAGCGGCGATCATGGCGCACCAGAACGAGCGGAGCATCGTGCGAGGAGGGAAGTAGTACGAGACTGTGGGAGGTGAGGTATGTGAGCATCGATCTCCCAGGAAGACGCAGGAACTCGCGGATGTGGCGAGGCCAGTTCGCCGCGAGAATGAGGAGGACCACTCACCCTCTTCGAGCGAGAACAGGACTCCTCCGACAGGCGCACCGAAACTGACCGCTACGCCCGCCGCACAAGCGGCACTCAACACTTCCCTCCTCTTCCCTTCGTTCCTATCATACTTCCTCCAGAACCTCGAGACGATATTCGCGACGCACGACGCGATGTGGACGAAGGGACCTTCTTTGCCGAGCGAGAGGCCCGAGGCGACCGAGAGCGCGAGTCCAACGGATTTGACTCCGAGAGTCCAGGAACCGAGGTAGCCGCGGATGACGAAGCCGGAGAGGATGGTCTTGATCTCGGGGATGCCGGATCCTGCGGCCTGCGAGCAGAACAAGAAAAGGGCTCTATGCATCAGCGTCTCGCTCGTAGCGTTCACTATGCAGAGCCGCTCGTGCCACTCACGTAGTAGAGGGTCTTGCGCGTCCTCGGCACCACGGCCGGCTCGACAGCTCCCTGCAATGCTGTATCAAGGCTCGCCTCGCTCGTCGAAGGGGACACATCCTGGTCCGTCGCACCATACTTGCTAGTCGAAACTGGCGGTGAAGTGGACCTTTTGGGCGAATCGGCGAGCTTCGCGGTGTCGCTGAGTCGAGGCGAGGCAGGCGAGTCTTTCGAAGAGTAGACAGAGGTCGAGGCGGTGAAGTAGATCGTAAGGACCGAGGCGAGCACGGCAAAGACGAGCTAACCAAAGCGCAGCGTCAGTACTTCGACGTGGTATATATAAGGATGGAGGAAGGGAACGCACCGCAATGGCGATGTAGGCGATGTAGGACGCCGCCTCGCCGGCTCCCTCGCCTTCTCCGGTCCACCTCCTCCACACGTCAACCCACGTCGTCCACGCCTCGCACTCTCCTCCCTCCTCCACTGCACTCGCCGCCGCCCAACCGCGCATCACAAACGTTCTAAACGCCTTCTGGGGCGCGCTCTCCGCCCTACAACAAAACCTCTTTGCCCTCGTCCACCCACCCGCACAGTACCCCTCCTTCAAGTCGAACAACCACATCTCAGCTCGAATGATGCTGAATGCGATACAGGCTGTAACGAAGCCGACGATCGTGACGAGCAGCCAGCCTTGGAAGCCGTCCCAGAGGTTGATGAGTTGGCCGCGCAGGCCCTGTGTGCGCTTGAGTCGGCGAAGGCGCCGAAGGCGGAGCGAGTGCTTGATCGTGTCGTGGATCCAGTCTGCCGCGCGAGAGGTCAGAAGGGGACGCCTGGAAAAGCGAGAGACGGGACGAACCGATCGCGGTGTAGTTGTCTGTACGAGTCATAGTAACCGTCAGCGCACCCTTCGACGGCTCCTGAACGAGCAGAACAACGCACCGTACCAGCTCCTGACGCCGTTCCCCGCCTCGCCCTCCAACTCGGCCTTGAACTCGCCGTCGTACCCTCCCGCTGCCGTCCTCAAGCGACTCAAACTCCCCCTGCGACTCCCAAAGATTCCACTCCTCGTTCTCTCCAATCTCCTGCCTTCTCTCTCGTCACCTCGATCCCGCTCGACCCCGTCCAGCGCATTGAACGCCTCCTCGAGCACCCCTCCTCGGGCCTGAGCGTCCCCCTCGCCGTGGTGGAACAACAAATCCGATATCTGATGCGACCTCCGTCTCAAGTCGTCTGCTCCGAATGAGCGAGCTGTACGGAGGAGCGGTCTGCGTTCGTCGAGAGGCGAGGCGAGGGGGGTCGAAGTGGGGGAGTTGGAGGTGGAGAGGGGAGCGAGGAGGGGTGGTGGACGAGGGAGAGGGGAGCGTGGATGGGAAGGCATGCGCTTGGAAGGACGTTCTGTACGCGAATAGCTTCCAATACAAGCGTGTCGAGCTGGTTGTAGAGTGTTGGTTGATGGGAGTGAGGAGGAGAGAGGCTCTGGCTTTGGCTTGTCACCGCTGACTGCGCTGGACGGGCTTGCTGGGCGTGCTAGAGACCCATACAGACTGGCTTAACCCGAACCACTCCCCTACCAACCCATTCACCTCCCCCTCACTTCGTGCCGTCATCTCCCTCCCCATCCACCTTTCCTCTCTTCACCACCGACTAGGAACGACGAAGCTCGTCAGGATGAACATCTTCCGGCTGCTGGGAGACCTGTCCCACCTCGCATCCATTTTCATCCTCCTCAACAAGATACAAAAGTCGCGCTCGGCGAGGGGCATCTCGTTCAAGACGCAGCTCATCTACTTGATCGTCTTCTGCACGCGGTGAGTCCGCTCGTTGCTCGCCATTCTTCAGTCGACGTTCGGGCGGGCGAAGCTGGGCGTGGAGGAGGTGAACGAAGACGACTGACCATCCCGTTTCGCTTCGCAGTTACCTCGACCTGCTTACTGGGCCGTACATCTCGCTGTACAACACGGTCATGAAGCTCTTCTTCATCGGCAGCTCGGCCTACGTCCTCTACCTCATGAAGGTCAAGTACCGGTTGCGTCCCTTTTCCTCCTTCCTCTTCATCGCAAGGTCAACCGCGCTGACTGTGGCAAATGCGGGGGCAGACCAACGCAAGATCCGTCGATTGACACGCTCCGCCTCGAGTACCTCCTCGGACCGTGTGCCGTCCTCGCCCTAATCTTCAACTACTCATTGTCCGTTCCCGATCCTCCTCCCTCCTTCTCTTTCACCCCAGCTCACTCTTAGTCGCGCAGCACCCCAATGGAGATCCTCTGGTCCTTCTCGATCTACCTCGAGGCGGTCGGCATCCTTCCCCAACTGTTCATGCTTCAGCGCACGGGCGAGGCGGAGAACATCACCACGCACTACCTCTTTGCGTTGGGGGCTTACAGGGCGCTGTATATCCCTAATTGGGTCTACCGGTGCGTTCCACTAGCTCCCTCGCGCAGAGTGTGGAACACTCTGACTGGGAGCGAGAGCGCAGATACTTTACCGAAGACACGGTCGACCCGATCGCTGTCTGCGCAGGGATCGTCCAAACAGCGCTCTACAGCGACTTCTTTTACCTCTTTGTCACAAAGTGCGTTCGACACCCTTGCTCTCTCTCTCGAGACGCCTTGGGCACGCGAGCTGATGCCGAGTTGCGTGGCCAGAGTCATGCGTGGCCAAAAGTTCGAGTTGCCCGCATGAAGACCAGACGTCAACGTCGACCACGCCTCTTTCGTTCGCCTGCCCACTCGTGTCAGATTCAGTGATACCCTTTTGGCGACGAGGAGCGAGGCGCAGTTGGGCGAGTTGGGCAAGGGACAAGGAACGTGGGTTGAGCATCGCTTGTCGAGCAGGGTGGAGAAGAGGCAACACGGACATTCGACCCGAGCGTCGTCGTCGTCGGGGTGAGATGCAGCTGCGATCGCTCCTCGAGGGCGAGGGGTGCGAGCGAGCGAGCGGAGAGAGAAGAGCGAGTCCGCCGTCCGCCGCGATCGAGCTTTCGCCTGCTTGGCTGATCCGGTTCTCGCTGCTTGTTCTCTGTGTGTGTATGCGAGTGCGAGTGAGTCCGACGACTGATTTCATAAGGAACGCGGGTTGTTTGGAACGGTGCGAATATTTGCGGTTGCAATCGTAACCCTCTGTTCTGCGTCTTTCGTTCACTCGCACGCTCGACGGCGTAGTTGATCTCACCGTCGACTACTCGCACGTGCAGCTCGACACCCGACCAGGCGCAGCACCCGCTCCCGCCAGCGCGACCTCGAACGAGCACCCACTGCCGACCTCGCACTTCCCCTCGCTCGTCGTCCACCGCGCGTCGACAGACACCCAGCGCGACTCGCACAGCGGTCTACTACATCCTCGCTCTCGCCAGGTGCGTACACTCTTGCGCGCATTCGCGAGGTGAGGAACAGCCTCCGCAGTTCGAGGGTTTCAGCTCCTCGAGACGTGCTCGCCGCGTCGCCGTCACACTCGCTTGCAGCGCGCGCGGCCGGGTCTGGGTGGTCTCTACGGTGGACTCGAGTGCGCTCGAGCTTGTGCACGGGCTCGCACGCGGCGTTGGAGCGCGAGGGGGCGGGCCGCGCAGGGTCCGGTCGGGGCCCTCGTGTCAGTCACAAACGGCGACGGCGACAACTTGTCGCGCGCTTCCCGAGGCTCGTATACTCGTCGTTCACACTCTCGGGACTCGCTCTGGACTCGTACAGATCATCGCTGGACTCGTCAAAAATCGTGGCGCTGACCCTGCTTCCCTCCCCGACCTCGGCGTTTCTCTTGCCTCGCCACTCCCTCGCGCGTCCCGCAGGGAATTGCCCCTTCCCCTGCCTCTCTCCAGCCGTTGCACGCTCGACATAGAGCGGCGACCGCCCTCCCCATCGCGGCGATGTACTCGTCCTCGCACCAGAACCCCTCCTCGCCCGACTTTGGCGCCGGTTCCTCCCAGCCCGCAGCAGCCACGTACTCGCGCCCAGGAGCTTATGGGTCCAGCGCAGACCCCTCACCGACAGGTTCGCACGACGACCTCGACCCGAACCTCTCGCGCGAACGCGAACGCGAGTCGTACATGGACTCGGACCTCGAGATGCGCAAGTACCAGGGTTTGTCGGCCTCAGGCGTCGCGGGATACCAGGCTGTCGGCGACGTCTCCGAGCCCGGAAGTCCCGTCCATGAGGGGTCGTACGAGCGCAGCCATGAGAGCGGCTCGTCCGGGACCAAGGTCGACGCGCCGAGCAACTCGCGCATGGCTCGTCCAGAGACCATGAGCAGCGAAGGGAGCTTCGACGCCAAGCACATGGTGAGTCGGCGTCCGCACTCGTCGCGGTCACTCGAAGGCTGACGAGGTCGTTCTTGCAGTCCGAGTCGGGCCACGGCCACTATGGCGCGTACGGCGCCGACGGCATGTTCCATCCTGGCTCACCGACGGGCCACTTTGGTCGCTACCGCGAAGGGTCGTTCGGGCAGCACTCTGGGCTCGAGTCGGGTCGCGCGTCGACGATCGGGACCGACCACCTCCCGTCGCACAACATGCCGCAGAACTCGTCGCGCGTCGCGCTCAACTCGGACTGGCGCAACTCGTACGACCAAGGCTCCGACATGAGCCGCAACATGACCATTGCCGAGATCGCGCCAGGCAAGGAGGGCTACGGCCGTGCCGACTCGAACTACGGCGACGAGAAGAAGGACCCGGCGTTCGTCGGCGGCGGGTCGAGCTACGCCCCGCTCGCTCCTGGCTCGCCCGCGCTCGGCGGACCGCCCAAGTCGGGCGCGCGCGACCCACCCGCCGTCATCATCTCGCGCACCAACCGCCTCGACTGGATCGACGGCCTCCGCGGCCTCGCGTCCATCATCATCTTCACCCACCATTTCTCCGACCTCACCTGGGCCCAGACGCACCCCAACACGCTCGCCGTCGGCTCACTCCAGGGCTTCCTCCGCAACGGTCAGCTCGCCGTCGGGATGTACTTCCTCGTCGGCGGCCGCGTCCTCGCCGCGTCGTTCCTCAAGTCGGCATTCACGGTGCCCAAGGCCCCCGTCGTCCACGGCGACGACGAGCCCGAGAAGCCAGTCGTGCCGCGCAAGGCGCCCGGCCCCCGCTGGCTCACTCTCTCGTCGTCCCTCTTCCGCCGCTCGATCCGCCTCGCCTTCCCCGCCGTCATCGTCGGCTTCATCCAGTGGAAGGTTTGTGTTGACGGGCTCATGACCAAGGCTATCGAGGCCGAGGAGCGCTTCCTCGCGCCCTCGGCGCTGTGGGAGCCGACCTGGTGCCAGATCGGCGACTTTGCAGGATTCCTCCAGTTCTGCCTCGACCTCTTCACCAACCCGAACCACCAGTACATACTCATCGTCGGCTCGGCGCTCTGGACCACGTACGACCAGTTCTGGGGATCCGTCCTCGTCTACCTCGTCGCCGCCACCCTCACCCCGCTCCCGTTCCGCGGCCGGTACTCGCTCTACTTCATCATCTGCGTCGCCCTTTGGTGGATCAACTCGTCGAACATGCTGTGGGTGGCGCCCCCTTGTTCGGCGTCAGATGTCTTCGGCTGAACCTTGACTTTCCCTCGCAGCTACATGATCGGTCTCTGGCTCGCCGACTTCTACGCCTCGGGTTTCGTCCGCAAGGTTCAGGACCACTGGAAGTGGACGGTCGCCATCGAGGTATGCGCCATGGCTCTCGCGCTCGCCTTCATCGCCGGCGGAGAGTACGTCGCCGGACCCGCTGACCGAGCCATGGGCGCCGTCACTGTCTACGGCGGCAAGTTCTCGTGGAACCCGTCGTACGTGTGGCCGCAGTACATGCTCATGAGCAACTGGTGCGTCGCGAGTTCCTCGAGCTTCCCAAGCCGAGTTCCGAAGCCGAGTCGAGCTGACGATTCTCCTCCGTCGCGCAGGATCCCGCCCACGATGATCCTCATCTGGGTCGAGTTGTCGCACGCGATGCAGTGGTTCATGAGCTGGGGCATCTTCACCTGGGTCGGCAAGGTCTCGTACGGGTTCTACCTGATGCAGTTCCTCACCATCTACGGCATCATGCCACACATCCTCCTCCACTTTGCCGACCAGGACCGCTCGTCGTACTGGAACGTCGTCACGCCCACCTACATCCTCTGCCTCATGTTCAACTTTGCCGTCGCATGGTGCGTCTGCCGTCCCTCACACTCCCACCCTGACTCGCGCTGACACGCTTCGTCCGCACCCGCAGGGTCTCGTACCACCTCCTCGACCGCGTCGGCCTCAAGCTTGGCAAGTGGATTTGGGACGGCCTCTTCGTCACGAAGCCCAACACGGCCGGCTCACTCCCCGCCAAGATGGGCCGCCACGCCTTCTGGTGCGTCACCAAGGGCCCGATCGTCGTCGCGCGCGGCTGGGCCAAGAACGTCGCCGAGTTCGGCAAGAAGACGAAGCACGGCATCCACATGGTGCTCCACTGGCGCACGCCGACTACTCGCCCGCACGTCCCCGACCCCACCGACCCCGAAGTCCTCGCCCAGCTCCACTCGACGAGGTGGACGTCTGACCTCAGTCACGACAAGGAGGCGATGCGCACGCGCAAGCTCCTCCGCCTCCAGTCGTACATGTGGATCCCGCACCTGTTCCTCATCCCCGGCCTCACCGCGGTCTGGGTCGTCTACCACCCGATGGGCGCCTGGACGTACGACGCCCTCACGTTCTCGTCGCTCTGGCGCTTCATCTGGGTCCTCTCGTTGCCCAACTGCTTCTTCGCCTGGCTCGGTTTCATCACGCCCGACATCTCGCCCGAACCCGGATCGCTCGACAACAAGCCCGTCTGCCGCGAGTACATCCGCAACTTCTTCGTCGTCCTCGTCACCAAGGGTTCGAACGAGTCGGCCGTCCGCCGCGGTTACAACAAGCTCATCCGCCTCGAGAAGTTCCACCCCGCCGTCAAGGTCGTCGTCCTCACCGACGAACCGTACGTCTACCCGGACCTCCAGAACATCGTCTGCCCCAAGTCGTACAAGTCGCCGCTCGGCAAGGCCAAGTACAAGGCGCGCGCGCTCGACTACTTCCGCTACCACGTCTCGCTCGGCGTCTACGACTGGATCCTGCACATGGACGAGGAATCCGTCACCGACGCCGAGTCGCTCCGCCACTGCCTCGAGTTCATCCGCTACACGCCGCACCACTTCGGACAGGGCATCATCCTGTACAACGGCACGGGTTACTGGGACAACTGGTACTTCACCGTCGCAGACGGCATTCGTGTCGGCGACGACCTCGCGCGTTTCCACCTCCAGAACACGATCATCAAGCGCCCTGTCTTCGGTGTCCACGGATCGTTCCTCATGACGAACGGCGAGCTCGAGAACGAGTGCACGTGGGACTTTGGCTCGCTCGCCGAGGACTTTGAGTTCTCCCAGGACGCCTGGCGCCGAGGCTTCACCTGCGGCCGCATTCACGGCATCGTCCGCGAGCAGTCGCCGACGACTCTCCGCGACTTCCTCAAGCAGCGTCGCCGTTGGTTCATGGTGCGTGGGCGTCGTTGCCTGTCTCGGTCGCCTCGCTGACCTCCTCTTCGCCTCGCAGGGTATCCGCGACATCAAGGGTCTCTACGGGCTCCCTCACCTCGCCATCAACCTTTGGATCGTCGGTGTCTTCACGCTCGGCGCGACCATCATCAACTTGCCGCTCGGCTTCATCGAACACTCGCTCACGCCCATCTGGATCGCTGTTTGCGCCAACTTCTGCTTCATCACGTTCTTTGTGAGTCGACTCGTTCCGTCTCCGCGTTGGCTTCGGGATGGCAGGTCAAAGGTTGGGCGGAGGATCGAGCGAGCCGAGATCTTGGGGTTTAGCGGGCCGCCAGCTAGCGAAGGCTTCGGCGTTGGAGGGCGTGTGAAGACTTCGGAGCTCGACGCTGACCCCTCGTCCTGCCCGCAGACCCTCTACCTGTGGGGCCTGTTCTTCCAGGAACTGGACTTTGGCCAGACGTGGTGGAAGATTCCTGTGCGTGACCCGGTCACCGTCTTCGGTGTCGAGCGACGAAGCTCACCCTTGCATCGCTTGGGCAGATCCACCTGGTGTGCGCGATCCTCATCCAGCCGTTCGCGTCGATCGCCGAGGGCCTCTCCGCCATCTGGGGTGCGTTTGACTATTCACACTACTGTCAAGGAATGCACAAAGACGGGAGGGAGGCGGGGACGAGGAGCGAATGGAGAATGGGAGGACTTCTCGGAAGCGGACCGGCGACTTTGCCCTCCTAGAGCTGCCAGAACTGACCTCGATGCTCCCCTACGTCCACAGCCATGGCATCAGAAGATTTCGGCCTGTTCGAGGTCATCGTCAAGAAGTAGTCGTCTCGCTTCTATCCTCCCCCGCATGGACCCTTTCTTTTTCTCACCGACTTGCCGCCGCCACCCCTCGTCGTCCGACCGTCGACAGCACCGGCTCTCCCCTCCGCATACCCTTTCCTCTTCCCTTTTCACGCTCACCCTACTCAAACGGACACTCGTATTCTTTTCTTCTTGCAAACGTCCCTCTCATCGTCACGTCGGCGCCACCGCGCGCCTCACCCTCGTTTTTTACCCACTCCAGTGGACCCTGGCTTCCCTTCTTCGCCGCTAGACGCCATCTCCCCTGTGCACAGTTCTCGCCTCATTTCTGCTCCCGAAATACCATACACATTCACCGGGCGCGGGTGCAGAGTCTTTTATCGCGAGGGTGAGGATGAGGATGTCGCCTTTCCTTACCGCTCATTGCCCCCGTAGCTCGTGCAAACTTTGCGCGCGCGGGAGGGACTCGAGCAGCCGCCCGCCGCCCGCTTCCGCCTACTTGACCTCCCCACACTGCCACACTCCTCATCGCTCTTGCACGCTTGCACCCGTCCCGCTCACTTCGCTATGGCTACGCAACCCTTTGCCGGCCTGGCATCAAAGATCAAAGCCCAGTACGCTGCTGCGCTCAAGGCTGGCTCTTTGCTGTTCACCGAGAGCGAGGTAGTCGAGTTGGACGACGAGCAAACTGGGATCCCAGTGCGTGCGCACGCCCGCTTCGAGTCTTGCGTGGAGGACCGCGCTGACCCTGGGTTGCGCAGTTTGAGGTCCGCTTCGCACCGGCGCTCGCAAAGAAGCCAACGCACCAGGCCAAGGGCGACCAGCAGGACGAACGGCGAGATGCTCCGTCCGACCCATTCGCACCGCCGTACCAGCAGGACTTGTATGTGGCTGAGGACATCGTGAAGGAGGACGAGCACGATGCGGGCGAGGGATTCGTGGTGCTGGTGAGTCGCACTTCGTTCCCTACCGTTCTCTCACCGTTTCGCTTCGCGACGTTCCTGGCCTATCGAGCGTCTCATGCGTCCCTTTGAGCTCTAACGAGTACTCGCCACCTGCTTTCGCAGCTCAACAAGTTCTGCGTGACGCCCCGGCATTTCCTCCTGGTCACGAAGCAGTTCGTCAAGCAGACGATGCCCCTCTCGCCTGTCGAAATCTACACGGCATGGTCAATTCTCAAGCAGCTGAGCTCGCGGGAGAAGCACCTCGCCTTCTTCAATTGTGGGGCGGACAGTGGAGCCTCGTGAGTTGGCCGGAAACAAGCACTTCTCGGTTTTGCGCATGCTGACCTGCTCTGCGTCCCAGTCAACCACACAAGCAGTTCGTCAAGGGTCGCAAATACACCAGCGTCATCCAATTACTGACGCTGTCCTCGCTCTGCAGCCTCCAGTTCATCCCGCTGTCGAACGGTGTCGCTCCTTTCGATTCCTTCATAGACGCCTACAAGCCGAAGAACGAGAGTGAGTACTCTTTGCTCGCTCATGTGACGGTTACGGGCGATTCACATTCGGTTGCCCCACAGAATCGTGCTTCCAACTCCCCCTTCCGTATGCCAACTTCACCGCTCTCCTCGACGTTCCCTCAACTTCCAGCGCGGCGCCCGCCTACCTCGGACACCGCTTCCTCGAGCTACTCGACCTCATGGTTGACCACCGGCGACGACTAGCGGAAGACGAGCCCTTGCTGGCGAACGGCCCAGTCCGGCTGTCCGAACTGTCCTACAACGTCGTCATGACCGCCTCGTACATCCACCTCGTACCCCGAAGACGGGAAAAGTTCACGACGTTGACGGGACGAGCGATCTCGATCAACTCGCTCGGTTTTGCGGGAATGATCCTAGTCAAGGAGCAGGAGGCACTGGACGAGGTGAAGGAGGTCGGCGTGCTGAAGGTCTTGGAGGACGTTGCGTTGAAGCCGGTGGAGCTCGGAGATACGCACGCCGCGGATGCCATCGTCGCGGGCGGCGGTCTGGCGTGATAGAACGCCGTGTCGTGGAAGCAGCTGCTCGGGCCAAAGGGGCCTTCGCGTTGCCAGTTCGTCGATTACTCACCAACGACCTGACAGCGACGAGCGCGAGAGCAAAGCTCTTGCTCGCTTGAAGGCAGCGCCAGCACAGAAATGCGCTCGAAGGAGCGAGCGACACCCCCCTCGCCGTCGGCCCTCGCGAAAGCAGACTCCGCGAGTGCCCCGGTGAATTTTCATGGGTTTTCGGGAGCATGATGGAGGCGAAAATTGCGCAAGGGGAGATGGCGTCTGGCGGCGAAGAAGGGAAGCCAGGGTTCACTTGGGAGGGGATAAAAACGAGGGTGAGGTGCGCGGTGGCGCCGACGTGACGATGAGAGGGACGTTTGCAAGAAGAAAAGAATACGAGTGTCCGTTTGAGTAGGGTGAGCGTGAAAAGGGAGGAGAAGGGCTCGAGGGGAAGACCGGGAGGCGCTTGGTCGAGATCGCGGCGGCGAGTGACTACGAGACGACGACGACGGCGTGACGTGAAAGAAAAAGGGCCCATGCTCGGGAGAAGACTACCTTTTGAAGATGGTATCTCTCTCCGAACTATCGAGGTTGCTTCGGAGTCTTGAGTGACGAAGAGGCGTAAAGTGAATGTTCTTTGCCGAAGTCTTTCGATGCCATGGCTGTGGACGCAAAGGAGCATGGCCGTCAGTCTGGGAGCTCGAAAAAGTCGCTGTTCCGCTCCCAAACTGAGTCCTCAGACCCTTCCTTCCTACCGTCTTGCTGCCAAGGCTTTCCGCTCCTCCGGCCTCGAGCTGTATGAAATCCGTCGTTACGTACCCCAGACGGTAGACAGCCCTCGGCGATTGACGCGAACGGCTGGATCAGAATCGCGCACACCAGGCAGGTGGATCTGCCAAGCGAGGCGAGCGAGGCAACCAAGCCGAATTGCCGCCTCCAGTAGCTGAACTTGCTTCGTAGCGACGCTTCTGTCACACTGGCGTCCCAGCACTCCAATTGCTCCTTCGAGCGAGAGCGGAAGCGCTCGAGGCAGGGCAAACTCGTCTGCAGCAGCCAGAGGGGCAAACGTCCAGAAACCACACGACTTTGCATACCTCGCAGGCCTCATCGGCTGCGACAGAGACGCCCAGCGTCGAGCTGGACAGGCGGCGGGTGTCCATCTCGCCAAAAACTCACTGAGCGATGAAGACGAGCGACGTCTCCACGACCACGGGGGGCGCGGTAAGCTCCGGGGCTTGCATTATAGCATACGAGTCCAGCTGTGACAACCCTCAACATCCCGCCTCGAGCGGTTGAGCGATGTGACTTGTCCGAACGCCATCGTCGGGCTTCCCCTCGTCGCTCAACTCGCTCACGGCTATACGGCTCTTGCTCGCTTGCCAACTCCCTAGAACAGCCACAGAAGCCAGAAACAAAGCACCATGTCCTCCATCTTCGGCGCCGTCCGCAACTACGCCCGCTCGCTCTTCTCGACGCCTGCGATCAGTCAGGAGCAGGTGGCGCTTGCTAAGGAGACTGTCGAGGTGCGCTGTGCTCTCCGCAACGCTCATCTCGTGCATTGGTGACTGTACCCTTCGCTGCAGTCCCTCATCGAGTCGCCCGTTGTCGTCTTCTCCAAGTCCTACTGCCCGTACTGTACGTTGTGTGCTCCGTGAACGTCTACAGGAACAAGTTAGCTAATCGCATTGACGTCTTCCGCAGGCACAGAAGCCAAGAACATCCTCAGCTCGCTCGGTCAGAGTTCTCGTATGAAGGCGAGTTCCTTGCGATTGCCGCCTCCCCTCTCCCAGCTGACTGAGCCCTGTTCACCCGCAGGTACTTGAGCTCAATTATGAGCAGAATGGCTCGGCAATTCAGCAGTACCTTGCGGAGCGAGTCGGCGCGGCCAGGGTCACGGTTCCTCAGGCGAGCGAGCTTTCCTCTGCACTCGCTCGTTACGGACAACTCACGTCGGATTTCTGCCGCAGGTCTACATCAAGGGAAAGCCTGTCGGCGGATGCAGCGATCTCAAGAAGCTGCAGGCCGAGGGCAAGCTCTCCAGCCTCCTCGCCTAGACCGCTCCTCGGACTCTCACATAGAACTCGCTATCCACTCGTTCTGTAGCCTTGTAACAACACACTCGTTCGCACCTCGAGCTCGAAACACTATTGGTACTCAATAATCGGCCGGCGCCTTGGTCGCTCCTCCTCTTCGTCCTCTTCGTCGTCCTCTTCGTCGTCCTCTTCGCGAGCCTCCGCTCCATGTCGCCGATTGGCGGCACGTCCATCTTCCGCTTGCCCTCCGTCCCCAAGTCCCTCAATCTCGACTTCGTCGCCGTCGCCGCCTGCTTCGCCTTCCTCTTCTTCCCGCGCCTGGGCATTCAACGCTTCTCGCTCCTTCTGCTTCGCGATGAGCTTCGTCGCGCTGCACAGAGAAGCCTGTCAGCACACTGTCTTGTCACGGACTCGGGAAAAGGGAGACGTACCGGTTGAAGACGCCGTTCGTGCTCGCGCCGCAAGCGAAACATTTGCCCGTCTTCGCAAACCGCTTTATCGCACATGCCGAGTCGAAGTAGTGGCCACACAGGGTGACGACGGGTTCCGGTCCGAACGGCTTGCGGCAGATCAGGCAGGCGAAGGGCAGCTCGTCGTCCGAGTCAGAGTCCGAGTCGCCCTGGTCGCCGTCTCGGGCACGCTGTTTCGCCATGAAGGAGCCGGAGGCGGCCGAATTGGAGAGGAATGAGTTGTCGAGCTGCCAGCCGTGAAGGTAATCGCCTCGGTCATGCAAGAACTGCGAGGAAAGGAGGGTCAGCGGAGACTTAACAAAGATCACCCCGAAACCACTGTGCACTCACCTTGCAAGTATCGCCGTAGCCACAGAATCCGGTCTCTACGATCGATCGAAGCAAGCGTCAACCAAGGAACAAGAACAGCGAGCTGAAGCAGGAACGCACCTTTGTAATCCTTGCAGACGTCTGGCTGGTAGTCGACGAGCGTGATCGTCCGCACGTTCGAAGGACCGCCCTTGACCGGTCCGACAGCCTTCGGCAACTGGTTCTTCTGTTTGTTGGCGCCGCGATACAGCCCGTCGTCCGGGACCTCCTCCGCCTTTGCGTTCTTGTCGCGCGCCATCTCCTTAGCCTGCTCCGTGCTGACCCATGCCGGCGGACTCTCGCTGCGCCTGCCCTCCGCCCGTCGCTCGGTCGAATGGCGCACGGCGAACGCCTTGCGCTCCATGTCCTCCTCCTCGTCCAAGTCGTCCTGGGCCTCCGCCGCAGCGTCCTGGAGCTTCCGGCGCTTGTAGCCGCCCGTTCCCTGGACCAGGTGGCTCTTCACTTGCCGCTTGGCCGCCTGTACGACCTCGGAAGTGGCTGGAGTCGAGTCGATTGATGAGGAAGCAGTGTCGACGTCCTTCTTGCGGAGGCCGGCGGGCGGGCCCTTGCGCTTCTTGATGAAGGTGACAGGTGCATCAGAGCTCATCGTGGACAGTGGTAGCAAGCGAGAGACGACGCGAGAGAGTGGTGAGAGCGAGAGAACTGGAAGTGGCGCTGGCGGCTAAAGTCAGCAAAGTCGCTCTCAGAATTGCTCGCTGCTGAGATGCGATGGCAAACACTGCAGTATAGTGCTATGACGACTTTGCTACGCTATGAGAGCTGACAACAGGGGAAAGCGCGACAGCAGGTGTACGTCCTCCTCCTCACCCCGACTGCGACGACGACGAGCCTTCCTCCTCCTCTATCGTCTCGATCATGACGAGGTCCTCTGTCCTCGCCCAGCCCAACTTGCCGACGCCATCCTTCCTGCAGAGCAGCCATCCCGCGCCGCCCTCCGCGCTGTCTGCCTCCTCGAGCTCGATCATGAGGCGGTCGCCGACTGCGAGACTCCAGATGGGGTACCCAGAGCGGTAGCCGGACGAGCGGCACGCGTTGACGGCTTCAGCGACGTATAACGGGCCGTCGGCGCCAAAGTCGTCCTCGTCGCCGCCCTCGTCGGCCGGCACGTATACGCTGTATGTCGAGAGGTAGCGCTCGCGTAGCTCCTGCGCGGTACGACCGGCCGTTTCGCGCGGGCGGGCGACGCTAGAATCGTTGCTCTGCGCGGGCGAGTCGTACTTGTGCGACAAGGACGTGGTTGGCTGGGCGCTAGGCGCAGGTGGAAGAGGCGCATCGTACCGCAAAGCCATCGAGTGGCGGTCGTGGCCGTTGAGCGGCTCGTGGATGACCTTTGACAGGTGTCCTTCGGTGTTCTTGACTACAACGTAGCGCGACGGGAGAGGTGGCGGCGTGACCGGCTCGGTAGTCTTTGAAGAGCCAGAACCGTCTGCTGAGGAAGGGCGGAGGGACGGCGCGGACGAGTTGGACGTCACACTGCTCCGGTAGGTCGAGCCGAGACTACCTCGACTGACGTGTTCGGACGAGTACTCGGTTGTGCTGGAGAGGTAAGACCGGCGCTTGGAATGGCGTGGCTCGTCGGGCGTCGTAGGTTGCGAGGGTAACGGGCGAGACGGCGTCGGAAGGGACGATGGGCCCGAGGCTTGCGAGATGCGCGAGAACCGCTGGTGACCGGCAGGAGAAGACGCGATCGATTCTGCATATGGATGACTCCGTCAGCAAAGTGGACGATTGGCGAAAGGAGGCGGAGTAAGGCGGAACGCACGAGCGGCGGAAATGCCGAGACCAGCCGCGAGCGTCTCCATCATTTGCGCGAGGGGTTGATGGGCCGCATCGAAAGCTGCCTCGATGTCCTCGTACGAGCCGTCCGGCACCTGGACGAGCCACTGCTCGGCGAATGCGCTCCAGCGCTCCTGGACCGTCTCGTGGTATGCCGCCTGCGCGCCCGCAAAGTGGCCGACGATGATATTGAAGTAGCGCGAGACCGAGCCGAGGAAGCGAGGGAGCTCCTCGAGCAGCTGCGACGAGAGGAGGAGAAACTCCTCCGATCCGCGTCGGTCGGCTGGCAGCTTCTTGGCGAGGTAGCGAGAGTGGTCGAGCATCTTGTCGTTGCGCTTCGCGATGACTTGGCGAGGGTTCTCGAAGAGACTGAGGAGGTGGTCGGTTTTGAGGATGAGCGAGTGCCGGACCTCGTAGTCCTGCGAAAAAAAATTATCAGCACGGATTGGCGGGCGGGCTCAACGGAGCGTACTCACGAGTTCTCGCCAGGGACCCTCGATGATGGGGATGAGCACCTCGTCGAGGAAGATACACAGCCGGCGGTGGCTGATGCTCGCAGGCGTGTGCCGCTCACCAGCCATGGGCGCATACATGTTGATCCAGCCCTCGACCATACCGACCTGCGCCTCAAGCGCAGTCTTCGTGCTCTTGGTCCAGTCGCGCATCTCGTTGGAGAAGCGCAGGGCGCCGCTGCGGGTGCTGTCGACAAGGGCGACGAGCGTATCGAACATCTCGTCTCCGCCGTTCTCAGCGAAGCCGAGCGCCGTCTTGGCCTTCTGCGACGAACGCAAGAGCTTCTTGGTCACGGTCGACGAGATCGAGCGAGTCGACTCGCGCCGCTGAGACGACTTGTCCTTGGCGACGACACGGGCGACAGCATCGTTGCGCTTCTTGTACTCGTTGATATGCTCCGCGACCATCAGGACGTCGGTGTTGGCGCGCTGAAGGCTGACTCGGTCGGGATGGTCGTCGGGTGTGAGGGCGAGAATCTGGTCGAGGAGGAGCGGGTACTTGAGACATCGCTGGACCGGCTTGATGAGCAGAGAGGCAAGGTCCCAAGCATTCGTCCGGCCGTGCGAGAGCGTCTTGCATTCGGACAAATAGGTGCGAAGTGTCGGCTCGAGCTCTTGCAGGCGGATAATGGCGCGGTGATGACGGACGCAGTAGGTCGAATAGACTTGCTGGATGCGCGGGATCATCTCGACGAAGACCTCGCCAATCCGGTCATCCATTGCGTCCGGGTCGTCGCCTCCAGATGCGCTGTCAAGGAGGTTGGCGAAACCTTCCGCGAGAGCGGCGATCTCCTCGAGGTTGGCGAAGACAATGTGGAGGTCCTTCGGCGACATGAGCGGCTGGCCAGGCATAAGGTTCGGCATGGCCGCCACCGTTGTTCGTCGCAACTCGTTGCGGCCAGTGACGCTCGGGGCGGACGAGACGCGGCGGTTGACGTCTGGTCGATGCGGAGCTCGTCGAGGTGCGAGACTGGGGGAAGGCGGGCTCGCGGCAGGAGCCTTTGCGAGACCAAGACCAGTACTCATGACATGATCTGCAATCTGCGCCATGTCTGCGGCAGCAAGAGTATGTGAGCAGGCGGATCTGAGGTGGAACCAGCTGGAAAGGACTCACGCGCTCCTCGTGCCCGAGCGAGGTAGATGTCGCGAACAACAGCCATGTCGACCGCGTACGTCATCTCCGTCTCGACGAGCTCCTGGATGATCCGCCTGCGCTTCTCGAAGTTCCGCAACTTCCGCTCCGTCTCCACCGACCTTTCCGCCGCCAAGGCCGTTTGCTCGGCAGGTTCGGGAGCCGGCACAAAGGCTGGTGAGCCGGCCCGGACAGTGGAAGGAGAGTGCTCCGAGATGGAGCGAGTCGAGGGCGTCCGCAATTCGACGCTGCCGAGACCAAGGCCGGTGGCAGTCGGGACGTCCAGCGATGGGTCTTCCTTCGAGGCGGTCGTCTCTCCGGCTTCGTGCTCGTCGCTTGATTGGCCGGCTTTGGGCGTGAAGTAGACGGTGTGGCGATCTTGCGCCGAGTCAGCTCGAGGAGGTTGCTCGGGCGAGGATGCGGAGTCTGGGAAGTTGGTAGTGTCTGGGGACGTCGGTGACTGGGAGACCTCAAGAGAAGGCGCCGCAGACGCTGGTCGACCATCGAAAGGGTGGCGGTACTCGACGCGTTCCGATGAGCGCGAGCTCGAGCGTCCGGGACTCGCGCACTCTTCTGCGAGTTCTGACAGCGTCTTTGGCTGTGGTGCGGTCGGTCGCGACTCGGGCAGGACCATTGCAAGCGACTTTCCGCCTTCCATCGCCGATGCGGTCTCGTCGAGGAACGCTGCGAGACGCTTGCGCTTCTCCGCTGTATCCGGGACTGCCTCGGCAATGGGCGGGAAGGTTGGCGAGACGGGAGAAAGGCGAGACCCATACCCGTAACTCGACCCACCGCTCGTGTAGGAGTTGCCGGAGAGGATGGAGGCCATCGAGGGACGGCGACCGTCGATAGAGCTGCTGAGATGGCTCGACAAGTAATCCGAGTGTTCGCCGGGCGAGTGCACACTGCTGCGAAGAGTCATGGCGGACTCTGTCGAGATGCGACGAGGATTCTTTGGTCGCGAGGGGAAGGGGAGACTGCTGCCGGATTGGCGAAGGCTGACGCTGGAACTGACGGAGTCGCGCTTGGAGGCTGTCGAGGACGGGAGGTCAGCCGACGGGTTACTTGTGCGTCAAGCGAAGAGCTCACATGGCAAGGCATCGCTCATCCTCGAAAGGCTGAAGTAGTCCTCCTCACGTCCAGCAGGTTTCCGCCGAAGATCGACCGAAGACCGCCGCAGCGCTCCATACGCCGACGTAGCCCTGGGAGGCGGCTCGTCGTCTAGGAAGGAGAAATCGAGGTTGAAGTAGTTGGCGACGGCAGAACCAGGAACGAGACCGGAACGAGCGCGGGCATGAGGATCCTCATCCGAAGAAGAGGCGTCGTCGAAGATGCGGTGCGCGGTACGGTTTGCCGGTGCGGAGCGAGGGATGGGACGATCAGTCGGAATCGACGAGCCGGTCATCACGATGGAAGGCGGGCGACGTTTGCGCGAGCCGTCGAAGGACAAGGGAGGAGGCCGCGAGCGAAAGGTGTCAGAGCGTCGCACCGTGATGTCGTCCGACAAAGGCGGCAATCGCGAGTTCGGGGAACGTCGAGAATTCGTCGAGGACGAGCGACCCGCATCCCGTCCACCGAGTGCGTGCGGTCGAGGAGAGACCGACCGACAGCGGTCAGTTCCACCGACGTTCGTAGAGAGTGACGGCGCGTGGCGCCGTGGCGAGTAGGCGTCCATCGAGGGCGGTCAAGGAGAAAGGCGAGCGTCGATCGACGACGCGAGCACCAAAAATCGTCAGGGAGCGCGGCGGTGAGGTTCGAAGAGGGAGAAGGAGGGGAAGGAGGGGAAGAATAGGTCTGGGTCAGCGTCTGGTCGAATCGACGCCGCAGCAACGGTGCTGTTGTGTCTACAGGCAGGCTGTACGACGCTGTGGCCAGCGAGCGAGATGTCCGGCAAGAGTCTCGTTGTTCCCAGCGCCGACGACGGCGACGCCCGACGCTAGACAGGCGGTCGAGAGGTTTGGAACACGCGAGCAGGCCATCCCTCGCCCCAGGCACCTTCCCTGCTCGCGACGACAAGCTAATCAGAAGTGATGGACAGCACAGGGCGAGGCTGGAACCACCTTCCGCGTTCGGCTTGCGGTCTCCGGCAGCGCGCTCGTCGCTGAAAAGCCTCCTGCCTTTTTTCCGCTCTTTTGCTGCGCCAGCCAGGATAAGCATAGGCACGGCTCTGCGGCCGTGCCCGAGCGTGCTCGTCGGCATTTCGGTGCGGGGCTGGACCCGTCTGCGTCGTATTCGTTCTCTAGCTTCGGCCTGTACCGGTACCAAACTGAAGGCGACAGTCCTTCACAGAGGGGGCACCCTGCGGATCGAGTCTCGCGAGGTGAACGTCGCCCTTCGACAACTCGTCGAATTGTCGTGCTGCCGAACGCAGGCGACTCGGGAGGGGCGGAGAGGACAGGCGTTCGGCAGGCTTACCGGAAACGTGGCTTCCGTCACTCGTGGTCTGCGAAGCATGGCGAGTCGATCAGCGAAACCTTGCTGAACTGAGAATCGCAGGCAACTTCTGCCGCAAGGGATGGAAGCGGCGAGGGTCCCTGTGCGGATAAAGACGTACAGCATCGTCGGCGAAGCCAGATCCCCGGTGGCCTTGAGCCCACCTCGTCCTCAACAGGTCGCTGATCTCGCGCAGGAGGGCAGCGTCTCCCGGCGTGAGCGTCGAGCCCGATGCGAGCGTGCAGATAGAGGCGACTCGAGTATTCCTGCTCCGTGACTCCTCGCGTAGTGCACTCGTCCGCGCGTAGCTTGCGGCGACTGGCAGATGAGGCGGAGTTCGAGGAGGAGGAGGAGGAGGAATGTGGACCTCGTCAGTCCGGCGTTCTGGCGGCTTGAAGCTCAGCTTGGAAACAGCCTGAAGCAGTTCGTAGAAAGACGGAGCCATGCGTGCGGGAACGGATCCATTGCAGGGGAATGAACGGCGTCAGCGGGCGATGAGGAGAACAAGGGGAGGGTGCTCAGGCCTCTCTTCTGCGCGAAGTTTCTCATCGGTCTGATGCGCAGCGGAGAAGTACAGAGGGCAGCGGGACAGGCGCTGGGAACCAACGATGAGCGAGGCACGACGAACGACCAGCGACGAGAACGTCTCGGTTAGAGGAGATACGGCTGGACGATCCGCTGCCCGAGTGCAAGCCCCTTCCCGCCCAGCGTTCACAGACGAGGTATCAACAGCAGTAAGCGTCGTTCTACAGGAGGAAAGGCGTAGGGAAGGCAGGAAGGTTCGTTTGAGAAGGTTGAGATGGCCGCGCGGTCGCCGGGCAAGCGCGAAACTTCACGACGAGTGTTCGCCGACAGGTGAGTCGGCCGTGAGCGAGTTACGGCGCTCCTGGACGAGAAGAGCCAGTGTCCTACGAGAGACGACCGTCAGCGCCAGCCCCGGATCTGGAGGAAGCAGGGTTTCGACGAACTGCTTCAATTGCTCGACGTCATTCTTAACCAGGCGCACGTCGCTGTTCGTCTGCAGCGACGTCGAATAGATGAGCTGCGGCGGGCCGATGCGGCGTTTCTGCGTTGAGCGTCGTGAGGAAAAAGGTACGCGTTAGCTCGGTCTCGCCGCAAGCAGTGAAGGTGGAACGCACCGACAAGAGGCGTCTCCTTCCATGCCCTCGTTTTGTTGGCCAAACTACGGCCGGAACCATCTCTGCAGGGTCAATCTCCTGCCACGAAGCGTCGGCATCGAGGTCGCTCTGTGGAGGCAAGAAGTCAGTCTAGCTCGCTTTCTCTACATCGCATCATCGCCAAGTGCGGTTGCAGCAGTCACCTCCTCGCGCCCATCCAGCTGGCGGAACATTGTACTGTCGATCAGCGCTGCGAAGCGAGGTGGACATAACGAACGCACTTCTTCCTCCGGCACAACCTCGCCGCAGCGCCGCTTATACTCGTTAAGCTGAGGATAGCAAGATTCAGACTGGATTCGACAATGACGAAGGAGCGAAGTGGACGGACCTCGCTCAGAGCAGCCTCATACGCAAGTTCGAGCTTCTCCTGCTCTTCCATCAACTGCATGCACGCGTCGTGCTGTTCCTCCTGGTCGACCTGGTTCACAAACGTCAGCATCAGCGACGCCGCTGATTGCGGGAGGAATCGGCCGAGAGTCGGACGCACCTGCGTCTGCGCAAGCTCGTCTTCAACCTTCTTCAGCCGGCCCGAGAGCTTGACAAGCTCGTTGGTGAGATCTTGCTGTTCCAGCGCGTGCTGGGCCTGTCAGATGACATTGGTCAGCGACGCCTCGTCCGCACATCTGGAGGTTTCTTTTAGCAAAAAAATGCACCTTGAGCTGCGAGAGCGAGTCGAGAGCGACGGCGCGCTACCGTGGAGGCAAGAATTAGTTCCGCGCACACGCCTTCTCCTTCAGGTACACAGCGACGACACGAGAAGAGGGCCGACGCACCTCGACTTCGGCAAACTCCTTCGCCTTTCGCAGATCCGCAGCTTCACTCGCATGCTCCGTATGGGTCTGCCTGAGAATATGAAGCTCGTCTTCGTGTTGCGCGACGTCGAGCTGCGAGGTAGTGGGCGTCAGCTCGGATTCAGGCAACGGCGAATGTGACGGAACATCACCTTTGCAGCGTCGCGCTCGGCAGCGACAGTCGAGAGCGTGTAGCGCAAGTCGTGCTGCGTACGGAAAGCACGAGCGAAGGCTCAAGCCGACGGCCACCGTACCAGACCAGACTCACCATGTTGCGCTTCACAACGTCTCGCTCAGCTTGCATCTCCGCGAGCTCCTGCTTCAGCCGCTTGTTCTCGTCGACGATGTGCTTCGGAATTCTCTCGGTCAGTAACTCGCGTAGGAGGGAGAACTGCGGGATGCGGGCGCACTTTGACTTTCCCAGTAGGTCCCGCGTCACCCTCGCTCGTAGACGACAGCGTCTCGATAACCACGGGGTTCTCTGGCGCATGCTTTTTCTGCATTCACACTGGTCAGTTTGTTGAAGAGCGGCTTAGTCAGCGAAACGAGCGACGCACCCTCAGCCCCTTCAACACCTTCCTCCCTTCTGCCCACGGATGAGCGTCCAGCTCCCCCGCTCCTTTTGCGCACAACGAGAGCCTGTTGAGTGAGGAGGCGGTGCTGGAGGGCAAGGTCAGGGTGTGCTGGTTGAGGAGGGAGGAGGTCAACTTGGGCAGGTCTGGTGAGAGTAAACGGAACGCACCGTGTTCTCGTCGCTCATACTTGTTCAACGAGGATAACCCAAGACGAGGGAAGGCAGGAAGGCGCAGCAAGACGCGTCGCTCGATTCGGCGACGAGGACGAGGTCAGAGCGTTCGCAAGTCACGTGAAGCATCGTCGCGACTGTCCCAAGACCCATGCTGAGCGTCGTAGAGGGTCGTATGCAAGCGAGGGGGCGCTGGGCTGGAAAGCGAGGACGAGCGCACTGGGCGGACCTTCGGAACTTGGCCTCGACCCGAAAAACCTCATTGCGCCGCTCCTCCTAGTCGTCCAATCCTCGTTCTACGTATCCGGCACGAGAACCTGTGCCACAAGCTGCTTTCTCGGCGTTAACAAGCTGTCCCGCAGCCCGTCCACTCGACCTGCAACTCCTCCCGCACATTCCATTTCCTCGTCGCTGTCGTACGCGACCTCGCCCGCCTCTTCGTCCAGTTCCAGCAGCTTCGACTTGCTCGACCGCTTGACGCCGAAAGGCGGAGGCGAAGGCACATCAAACGGATTCGGCAATCGAGGTGCCTCTGCTGCACCCGCTCGGAAGGCTGCGCCAAGTGCAGCGAACGAGGGCATCGACGTCGCGCGCGAGAACGGTTTGCGGAAGGATGCGGAGGTCGAGAGGGACTTCGAGGGGGTGTCGGGGACGAGGGTGAGAGAATGGGCGGCACGGTCGGCGGCGGTCGATTCTGCGATAAACGAAATGAGCTCGCCTTGTTCGCCTGAATCGGAGCGAAGGGACACACTCTTCGGACTGACGGCTTTTCGTTTCCGCTTCAGCCCATCCCCATCCACCTTGCCCGCCCCAGTCACGACCTCCTTCTTCACCGCAACCGAACTCGCGCTCGGCTTCTTCGACAGGGAGACAACCCGTCTCTTGAGGACGTCCGGCACGCCAGCCATGTTGTCGCCGCGCGGGAGCGGTCGAGGACGCTCCTGTTTGCGAGGAAGGCGGGGTCGGGGAGCGGTCGTTGAAGGGTAGTCGGCGGGCGCTTCGCCGCTGTCCTTGCGGTTGAGCGGCACTCCAGGAACCTTGAAGACGTCGTATTCGTCGCCCGCAACCGCCTTGACCTTCTCCTTCTCCTTTCCCTTATCACCCAAGCCCTTCAACCCCATCAACCTCTTCATAGTCGGACTCTGCGCAACCCGTCTCTCATCCTCCCTCATCTCCCTCTTCCTAGCCGACTTCTCGAGCGACAACAACGAGCGGATTTTGAATGGTGAAGGGGCGGGTTCGAGGCGTTGTGCGAGGCGGGCGGCTTGGGTTGCGGAGGAGGGGAAGAGCTTGAGGCGGTGGTGCGAGAGGATTGTGGTGTCGACGCGGGTATGGTAGCTGCACGCGACGGCAACATGTCAGCGAAAAAGAATCGGGTGGGAGCAGGCGAAGCTGACGCACAGAGGCTCGACAATGTCCAGCCACCACAGCTGCACCAGATCCTTTTCCTCCACAACCTCAAAGCGCTCCTTCGCCTCCCGCTCCTTCCCCTCACCCACAATGCCGATCCCTCCCACATCCCTCATGACGCGCCAAATCTGCATACGGTCCGTGAGGAAGTCGAGCAGCATCGCTGGGTCGAGCGTGTCGCTGAAGAGCTCGGGGTGCTTCTTCTTCTTGCCTTTGCGCGGTTTGGGGGGTATGTAGGTTGCGGGAAGGGAGAGGAGGGAGAGGAGGATGAGCGATTGAAGGCGGGTTCTGCGGGCGGAGAATGAGCTCAAGCGGACGAGACTTCGGTGGACGAGATCGCCACGCACTCGAGAAGCTCCTTCTCCGACAGCCAGTCGTCGGGTCGTACGACGATCTCCTTTGGCGCCGCGGCGTCGTCATCTTCGTCCATCAGCTCCGCCGCACCGTCCTGGTCGGCCGCCCGCTGTTTTCCCTTCCTCCGCTTCTCGTCTGCCTTTCTCCGCTCCTCTTCCAGCCGTGCCTTCTCCTTCACAGCCCATCGCGCATACTCCGCTCTCGCTCGACGCGCTTCCTCCCCGCCCAGACCGTCACTCGAGTCTAACCCGTCCTCTTCACTATCCTCTACAGCACCAGGAACGTTAACCCTCCACCGCTTGTCAAAGTCTTGCAACGGCAGCACGAGTTCACGCGCAAGCGAGTCGAAGTCGGCGGGCAAGCGGTCTGCGAGCAGCGCCAACAGCGAGAGAGCGAACTCCTCGAGGGTTGCCTGCGTCCCAAACCATCAGTTCGCGCTTCGCCTGACTCGTTACGCATGCACACACCTGCTCCGACTGCTTGTTGTCTGCTGGGGGCCACAGTGTGTCGGTGTACGCCTGCTTGATGTCGCGTTTCGGGACGTGGATGGGGTAGGATGGCTGGGCGGGGAAGGGGATGGGCGGGCGGCACGGGAGCGAGTAGACGAGTCGCCGCTTGGTTGTCGTGGTCTGTGTGGCCATCCTCAAGCCTAGACGAGGCAGGAGAAGCTCCTGTTCGAGGTAGTTGAGCGAGATTGAGCCGCGTCGGGCCACGCTGATGAGGAGACGAGGTGGGTGCGAGTGCGAGTGGGACAGCGGAGGACTCGGTTGTGCTGTGCCGTTGATGCTGCTATCAAAGCAGAGCTTACTGGCGACATGGAGACTTGCAATCATTTGCTGCAAGAGTGGAGGTGGGGCTACTTATCCCCGCTCTCCTCTCTCGCCATTCAGGCTTCGACGCCATGGCACCGACAAAGATCCCAGTCACGCTCGGACTGATGACCTGGGGCGAGGAGGGGACGCCCATGTCCCGAATCCACGATCTCGAGACCTGCGAGAAGTGCGTCCGGCATTCGCTTTTTAGCTCGAGCGTGCACGGCTTGCGGCTTGCATGGAAGTGGACGACGGGGCGAGGAGGGGTAAAATCGAGCCTGACACTCGCGGCGTCCGCACGCTCGCAGGATGCTCGACGTCTTCGTCTCCCACGGTCACCGCGAAGTTGACTCGGCCCTTGCTTACTGCAACGGGACCTCAGAAGAATACCTCGGCAAGCTCGACTGGAAGTCGCGCGGTGTCCTCGTTGATACCAAGCTGTGGCCGATGGAGTACAAGGGCGAAAAGGCGACGTTCACGCTTGACAAGATGCGCAAGTTCCTCGACATTCAGCTTGCAGCTGTCAAGACCGATTGCTTGAGCCTGTGGTACCTCCGTGAGTCATGCTCCCGGCGTCTCGGACGATGCATGAACTTTTCCCGGTTCACACTCGTCTCCGCGCAGACGCTCCCGACTACGGCACGCCCATCGCCGAGACGCTCGAGGCCGCCAACACGCTCTACAAAGAGGGCAAGTTCAAGCGATTTGGTATCTCGAACTACGCCGCGAAGGACGTCCAGGAGTTCTGCGACCTCGCTGACAAGCACGGATGGGTCAAGCCGAGTGCATATCAGGTGCGTTCTCCTGTTCTCCTCGCCTGCGGACAGCTACTGACGTACCAGATGACCGCTCGGCAGGGCATCTACAACGCCCTCCATCGCACAGTCGAGACCGAGCTCTTCCCGATCCTCCGCAAGCACAACATCTCGTTCTACGAGTTCAACCCGCTCGGTGGAGGGTTCTTCGTCGGGCACCTCAAGAAGGAGGACGGTGTCGAGAAGGGGTCGAGGTTTGACCCGAACACGGCGCAGGGGAAGAACTGTGAGTTCTGCTTCCTCTCCTCTCCTCCTTCGCTCAATCCTCCGATTCTGGGCCCTCGCTCAACCCACCCGTCGCCACAGATCGCAACCGCTACTGGCGCGACGAATACTTCCAAGCCCTCGACCTCATCCAACCGGTCGCCGCCTCTCACTCCCTCACACTCGCCGAGATCGCCCTCCGGTGGATCGAGAACCACTCGCAGCTCTCGCGCGAGAAGGGCGACAACATACTCATTGGCGCGTCGTCGGTCAAGCACCTCGAGCAGAATTTGATGGATTTGGAGAAGGGGCCGTTGCCGAAGGACGGTGCGTTTCAAGTTCGGCTCGTTTTCGTGTTCCTCGTTCCCCCCCTCTGAGTCGTCCCCGACCTCACTCGCGCGATCGATCGATGCAGTACTCGACGCGCTCGACAAAGCATGGGAAATCGTCAAGCCCGTCGCTTCGCTCGTGAGTCGCCTTATCTCTTGCCTCCACTCCTCCTCGTTCCCCCCCCCCCTTCCCACCCTCGTTCACGCTCTCTCTCTCTCTCTCTCACGCGTCACGTGCAGTACTACCGGTCGCCCGACAACATCAAGATCTGAACGTTCGTGTGCTAGAGCAGCAGACGAAGCAATGAGAGAGTAATCAATATTGGTCGTGTTTGCCAGAACGCACTCACTCGCGACGAGCGAGCGAGGGGAGGATACGATCTCCCGCCGCAAGGGGAGGGCGAGGATTCGTGACGGTCTACGAGTTACAACACCAGCTAGAGCGGCAACCTCGGAGACGCAACGAGCAAATACACAGCGCGATCCTTCCGCTCCCCTTGGAAATGAGAGCCCAGTTACCCCACCCCGCTCGTCGCTTCCGCACCGGCTCACTGCCCGTCCTCCTCCTCCCAAATGTCCCTCAACTTGTCCATGTCCGCCTCGGTCGCGACACTCACGACCTCTGTCTCTCCCTCTCCGTCCTTTGTCGCGCCACCCACCTCCTGGAGCGCCTTCGCGTCCCTCCTCGCGAGGTTCGCCAACGCCTGACCGGGTCCGAGGAAGATCAACCTCTTCACCCCGTGCACAGCAGGGAGCGAGGCGAGACAAGTCGACCACCTGACGGGGAGGGAGATCTGAGCGACGAGGTTCGAGATGAGTGAGGACGGAGTCGTGATTAGGCTCGCGTCGAGGCCAGAGACGAGTGGGGAAGCCGGCGTGTGGAGTCTCGTGAGGGGAGAGGAGAGGGCAGCTTGCATCCCCGAGGCGGCGGGGGCCATGAAGGAGCAGTGGAACGGGGCGCTGCGAGGTCGCGATCAAAAAAAAAACCCCGAGTCAGCGAACTGCCGTGCCGAAAGCGCGCAGCGACTCACGAAACCGGCAAATCCGCCGCGCGACTCGCCATCTCCAGCTCCCTCAACTCCTCGCTAGCCTTCATGATCCCCTCCCTCGTCCCCGCCAACACCACCTGGGTACTCGAGTTGAAACTCGCCACTTCAACCGTCCCTTCCGCGCCTTCGCGGTCGGCTCGCTCCGCACGGACGCGGCGGATCACGTCGGCGATCTCGGCGTGTGAGTGGCCTGGGTTCAAGACGAGGGCGGACATCTGACCGCGTCGAGAGGGAGGCGCATCAAAGTCGGGCGAGAGGCCGATCGAGGGTAGAGAGAGGGCGTAGTGGGTGAGGAGACCGTGAAGGCGGGTTAGGCGGACGCCATCGGAGAGCGAGAGAGCGCCAGTTGCGACGGCGGCAGAGTATTCGCCGGATGAGTGACCGAGGATGAGCGAGGCCGTGCGTGCGATCGGAAGGCTGTATTCGCGCTGCAGGCGAGAGCGAGGGCGGGGTCAGCGCGGGTCGAGGAGGCTGCAGGGACGAGGAACGGGTGGCCCACCTCGAGTGTCCGCAAGAGCGAGATGGACGTGATGAGAATAGCCGGCTGAGCGTTCGACGATCGCGTCAACTCGTCCTGCGGCCCTTCAAACACGACCTCCTTCAAGCCCGACTCTTTCCTCCTCGCGTTCTCTGTGTCGTCCAACATCCTCCCCAGCACGCCCGCCTCCCCCTCGAGCTCGTGCAGCCCCAAGCGCTTCCTCCACTCCTCGAATCCCGCGAGTGCACCCTCGGCTTCGTCCCAGACGTCGCTCGCGGGCTGCTTCTCGCGGAGGTAGTGGTGCATGCCGACGTACTGCGACCCTGACCCGGGGAAGAGCAGAGCGTGGCGCGGACGGGTCGTCTGGGCGCGGTACGACTCGAGCGGGATCGGAGGGGAGAAGTCGCCGCCGGACCAGAGGGCTTCCATCTCGAGGCGGTTCCTCCGCGAGCGCTGCGTCCTCACGCCGTTGTTGGCCGCCTCGACGCCCTTGCCCTTTGCGTCTGCGGTGGAGACATGGCGCGCGCCGCTCCCCGACGACCTCGCGACCGTCTCTAGTGCCCGCCGGGAAGGGACGAGGACGTCATGCCTGGCCGGGTCGCGGTACTTTTTGAGAAACACGGGGTCGTGCCACGCCGCATCTGGGTTCACGAGTGCGCGGGTCGAGGGTTGCTGTGCGTAGAGCGAGGAGGAGGGGAGGGGCGACGACGGAGGCGGAGCGGTGGACGAGGTTGAGAGGGCGTGGGAGGCGGAGGGGAGGTGCGAGGCCTGGCGGGCGCACGAACAGCCTGCTTGGGGAGGTGGCTGGAGCAAGGCGGAGCGTGGGAGCGCCGCGCGGATCATGGTCGAGTCTTGAAAGCGCGAGTACGAAGAGTCAGCTGAGAAGCGGAACCGCGGCCGATCCGGCGACCCTCGTGGTGCGATGGCGACGGCGTGTTGGGCGTTGTCGAGTGGTGCGAGCGGAAGAGTACACGCACACGAGTTTAGGCGAGGTGAACCGGGCAGTATGCGAGGCGGGTGCGGAGGAGAGGCGAGAGACGGCGTCGAGGTGGGGGAGGGGGGGGGAGTGGTCGCTCGTGAGATGGCGCGGGGTTTGCGGGAGAGAGTGGGTGGGTGTGTCGTGTGTGGAATAGTCCCACTGTAATGCCAGACCCGGCAGGACGAGAGCAGCGGGACGAGGGCACCGCCGGCTCGCTCACTCGGCTCAAATCACTCCGACTCGGGCCATCTCGCACAACGTAACCCGCCCACACTCACCCGCTCCAGTCGACACCACCACCCGACTTGAACACTCCGTTTCGCTGCGAAGCAGGCTCGTATGATCTCGCTCGCTGCGACAGGTCGATCCGAGATCGGTAACGCTGTCTTCATGCCGACCTCGTCCCTGTCTCGACTCCGTCGGTCGTGCTTTGACAAGGTCGACTTGGCGGCGTTCACTCACGAGCGAGCGCTCCATGTTTTGGCTGCATCGACGTTGGAGCGTCAAGATTCAGCCATCTGGAGAGTAGCAGTCCCGTACAGGGATGTCGAGACCGCGAGCGAGACCCGGACAGTTTGCGAAAGCCCGCCGGCCCGCTCTGCTTCTCACTCTCCTCCTCCCGCTCGCTCGTCCTCCGAAAGCCAATCGCGACGTGTCTCGACGCTGCCAACGTCGCCGCACGATCGCAAACGACTTTGCCGTCCTCGATTCGCGGCAAAGTCAACATTTCTCGTGAGACCAACCTCGCGGCGAGCGGGGTTGGGACGTCACCTTCACCTTGACAACGACCTCGCATCCGTCACCTTTCTCGCTGTCTCGCTGCTGTTCGCCCCCAGGCCACCTCTCACTCGATCCCCGTCCCACACTCGCACTCGAACCAGTCACGTACGCATCGTTCTCCCCTCTTCGCGACTGTGTGCGTCAACTCACTTCGCGCCTCCGTCGCTCTCTCTTCTCACAGCTGGTCCTGCCCACCCTGTCGCCCTCAGCCTCGGCCTCTGCCTCTGTCTTTGTCTCTGCTTCCCCGTCCGCCTCCTCAGCCACCCCCCAAAAGCGCGACTCGTCCGACCCGTCCACTTCCTCCTCCTCCCTCTCGCCACCCTCGAAGAAACCGAAAACGATGGGCGGCGCACACGAGCAAGCAGACAAGAACCACACTCCCGACTCCTTCCCTGACCTCGCACCCTACAACACTCCAGCCGACGCCTTTGAAGGGAAATACCACGCGAGTTGTCACTGCGGCGCGGTGAGGTACGAAGCCAAGGGCGAGCCAGAGTTGAGCGTGTGTTGCCATTGCCATACGTGTCAGATTGTCCATGGCGCGACGAGTCAGCGCGCATTGATCTACAAGAAGGACCACATCAAGTTCCCCAAGGAGTGCCTCGACTCGGTCGCGTTCTACCAGGTGCGCCACAAGCTCTCTTCGTGGCGCCCTTGATCCGCGCCGACCCTTGCCGTCGACTCTTGCTGCAGACCCACGACAAGAAGGTCGGACGACACCTGCCGTGCAAAGTCCGCTGCAAGGTCCCGTCCTTCCTTCCTCCTTCTCCATTTCCCTTTCCTTCCTAAACCCTCTCTCTCTCTCTCTCTCCTCGCAACAGACCTGCGGCACCATCATCGCCGACGAAGGCCGAAACATGTGGATGGCGATGCCCGCACTCTTCCGCTTCGACGACCACAAAGAACCCGCGTCGTGGGCACCCAAGCACCACATCTTTTACAAAGAACGCGCGCTCGACTTGGAGAAGAAGGAGGGCGTGACGTACTGGGAAGGCGCGCAGGAGAAGAGCGAGAAGCTGTAGGTAGCTCGGTGCTTGGAGTAAAACGAGGGAATTGTACAGTCTCTCGAGGCGGCAGTGGCGGGACGAGAGCGCGAGGGCCCGTCCTTGCGTTCAGTTGGCCGAGTTGGCTTCGGCGCTTACGAGATGCTTTCGGGCTCTCGGGTCCGACGCCGTGCTCCACGTGAGAGGCAGAACTGCAACTGCGATGCAGAGGATGGGGCGACTAAGAAGGCAACAACAAAAGGAGCGCGAGTCTACAGCTGCTTCTCTACAGTCCTACGTTCCCCCGGCGACAGTCTGCAACAGCTTGGCCATTCCCAAAAAGTGCTCCTCGCACATCGCGGAGAAGTAGAAGCTGAACTGCGAGTCGTGCGGTTTGACGAGGCTGTCTCGTGTCTCGTTGGTCAGCCCAGGGTCGAGCGAGGAGCGAGGGAAGGGAAAGGGAAAGGGACGGACTTGTGGCTGAGCTCGTGGGCGATCGTGTGGAAGGTCGAGATGAGTGGCTCGGCGAGGTCGCCGTTCGCGACGAGCTCGTCGTGCCTGCGGAACCCAACGTGGACGGTCAGTGACGGATCCTTCCACTCACCCGGCGTCCGGCGTTCCCAAACGCACCAGCTCTGGTAGAACCGGAAATTGAGGTACAGCGACCCATTGCGGTTGAAAGCAATGAGTGGTCCCTCGAGGTCGTGGAAGACGTGGAGCGCGCGTGGGTCGAGGCGGAAGACTTCGCCGACTGGACGGATCACTTGCGTCACGAAGCGCAGGAGGGCGTCGTGATGTTCGGCGACAAAGGTGGTGCTTCGAGGAGGAGCGGGTGAGCGAGAGCGGGATGCGGAGAGGCCTGGAGGAGACGCACGGGTTTGGCACGTCCCGACTGGCAAAGAACCGCATGCCTCCGACTTCGGCAACGAACGACAAGTTCGAAGCGGCCGTCGCATCGCAGTACGCCTCGCTCTCCTTGATGTCCGTCTTCTCGACTGCGTTCGAGACGTTAGAGGCAGTCTCCGGTCGGGAGGCTTGGATCGCCCGCGTGAGGTTTGCGCGGATCGCGTCGGTCGAGGTGGGCGTCGCGCCTGGTCGTTGCGGCTGGGGAGCCATGCCAGGTGGACGCTGCGAGGCGGCCTGCGGGTTGGGCGAAGTCGGAGGCGGGCTGAGGCTTGGCGGAGGAGGAAGAGGAGAAGCCGAGCGCGTCTCGCCCGTTCTGCCGAATTGGCGACGCAAGTTGGAGAAGAGACCGCCGGAGGGCGCCTGGTGAGGGTGCTGGTGACCCTGCGCCGAGACAGACTGCGAGTAAGGCGGAGGATGGTCTGCCGAAGAAGCTTGTGGCCGCTTCTTCGGGTACTGCGGGCTGGTGAGTAGCTGGTTGACGGCGTTGTCGAGGTGAGGTGGGTCCTGCGTCTGCAGCAGGGTGCGGAGGAAGTCGGTATCGGCGTCGGGGAACATCGACGAGAGCTTCGCGAGCGCCGACTCGAGCTCCTTCGAGTGCTGCGCATAGCGGGCGATCAGTACTGATGGGTAAGTCGGACGAGAGGTCGAACACACCATGGTAGACTGCGCCTTAAGCTGCGCTTGCAGCCGTTCCTCCCTCGCTCTCTGCTCGGCCGCTTCGCGCTCCGCTTTGCGCGCCGTGATGATCCGGTCGACGTTGAAGCCGCGCCGCTTGAGGTTCTTGAGTCTGCGAGCTCGACAGCTCAGCGCCGCACTCGTGATTGATGTGTGACCTAGTCCCGGAACTCACGTCGTCTGCAGAATCGTCAGGAGAAGGAGTGCATCGTTCGGGCGCAGCTTCGACAGCAAGAGCTTGCACATGGCGACGGCAATCTCGTAGTAGTCGGCCTCGATGGTCTGCGACACGTAGAGCGTGATGTCGCCGTTCGGTGCCGTCTTCGCGCACGCCGATGCGACAGCCACATGCTTCTTAAGGCCTTGCGGACTCTTGAGCGTCCGGACGAGCTCGATTGAGCGAACCTCAAGGACCTCAAGGTGCTTCTGCACCCAATCGGGGTCATGCTTGAGCTCGCCTTTGCCGTACTGCTGACGGCGCTCAGACAGGAAGAGGGATGTCCGCTCAGCGACCGATCGCTGCAGGTCCTGCGCACGCTTCGACTTGTCCGGCTCGCCGCTCGTGTGGTAGTTTTCGGTCACGAGTTTCGAAATCCGGCGAGCACCGAGCTGTTCGGCAAAGATTTCAAGCGCGTCTTCCTGCGGGCAGGCGAGGATGTCGCCTTGGAAGACATGGAAAGCTGCGTCGCAAAGCTGGTTAGGCGGGCGAGATCGCGTAGTAGCAACATCAAGAGTCGATGCGCACCGGCAGGCTCATCGTTGACAGCCAGATCGCTCGCGCGAGCCAGCTGATAGACGAGAGTCGTGTCCGATCCTTCCTCGTCATCGTCATCGTCCTGGACGAGAAGCATCTGGCCCTTGCCGGAAGACGAGCCATTCACCGCGATGCGCTTCGTGCCGAGGAAGAAGGCGCTCAGTCTCATGCGGCTGCGAAGCGACGAGGACAGGCTGGTATAGTTGAGGGCGACGAGGCGGAGGACTATGAGCAAAGGGGAAGTCAGCTGGTTGTACGAGTGACTTTGCGGCTAGACCTACCGGAGAGGTAGCGATCAGACGAGCCGGCGAGGTCATAAAAGCGTGCCGGATCCGCAAGGAGCATCGTCGCAATCTCCGGCGTGGTCGGACTCTCCTTGACGCCGCACGCGACCAAGAAGGGGCGGGCGGCCGGTCCGAAGTCGGGAATAGTGGCGAAGAGGCTCTTCACGCCTGACGGCAGCGACGTATCCAAGGTTGAGAAGTACAAGTTGAGTGGCGGGACGACGTCGGATTTGCCGTCTGGCCTGCGAACGGGAACGATTGAAGCCCAGCGGAGGGTGTCGAGGTCGGCGGAAGCGAATGTCGAGACTTGCGTTGACAGGTAGGCGAAGATCTTGCTGGCCTCTGCGACTGTTGAAGGCGGGTGGCTGATGAGGGCCGAGACGAGCGCCTTCGGGGGAGGGTCGCGACGCAAGCCGAACCTCGTCTCTTCCGCTGCGAAGCGGGGCGCGAGAACGGGGAAGCCGAGCAGCGCTGCTTCAGGGTTGCTGTACACTTCGGTCGGCTTGACGCGGATCTCCTGGTCCTTGGCGATGGCGGGTACGAACGGAAGGGCATGCTTAGAGGGCGAGTCTACGGAAGGCAAAGTCAGCTCGTTTGTAGGTTGTGGAGGACTGCAAGGGCGACTCACACGACATGCTATAGCTGTGCGTAACGCAACCGTCGAGGAAGTAACGCAACGCCTTGTCCTGCCTCACCGGATCAGACGGGTTTGCGGCGATCTCGAGTACGGTCGCGACGGTCGGAACCCGTTGAAGGCCGAGGTCGTAGAGGAACTTGGCTGCGGACGGCGCTGGTCAGCGTGCGACAGAACAGCAGCGAATAGAGCGCACCCTCATCCGACGTGGACCTCCACCTCGCCTGCGATTCCGTCCAGTCGACGAGAGGCAGACCAAGCTCCCGCAGGACGTCTGTCGGCTCGTAAAGCTCGGAAGTTCGGTAACGGACCGTTCTCGGCTTCGGCTTGACACCATCGGGACCAGGTGGCTGCTCGACCTTGCCCTCGCCCTCGCGCGGCAAGAAAGCGGTCTTGCGAAGCCGGTCTTGCTCAGCCGGCGTGAGCGTGTTCCGCACCGAGATGAGGTAGCGAACGAGCTGGATGTGTGACCAATCGCCAGCACCGAGCAGCCGAGTGAAGACGAGTTGGAGCTGTTGAGCGGTGCGAGAGTCAGCCACAACGAACCGAACGAACGACGGAAAGTGAGGCTCACCTCGACGTGCCGTCGCACTCCCAGCGCCGCCAACAAACGCTCCATGTTGCCCTTGACAGCTGCACCACTAGGCAGCGCGACGACTGCCAAGTCATCGAAGAGCGAGACGTTCGGGAAGTAGCTCTCGTTCGGCTGCTTGAGGCCGTTTCTTGTCGGGACGAATGCGAGCTTCGACGTGAGCTCGACGATATTCCGCTGAGCGACAGCTGGGACCTGCTGCCATCCCTTTGCGAAGACGGCGAGGACCTTCTCGGCGAAAGGCGGCGAGGCGAGGAGGTTGGTGTCGACGGAGGCGGACTTTCCGGTCATCGACTGCGAGGTGAGGTAGTTGAGCCACTCAAGGAGCGAGAGCTCCTTCCAGCCGAACACGCGGCCGAGATCTGAGTGCGAGAGTTGGCGCGAGAGCTCGAAAGGGAGGGTATGCTCCGGCAGAGGCATGTCGACGGGGACGACCTTTGGGTTGACGTAGGTCTCGAACGCGCCGAGAGGAAAGATGCGAGTGCCGTCCGGCGAGGACGAGTCTGGCACGGAGAGCATGGCGACGTCCTTGAGACGGGTGAGGAGACGAGGGTCGTAAGATGGGTTTGAGGCGAGGCTGGTCCACCACTTGAAGCACCCCACCGCTTCATTGGCCGTCAAGGAATGCGATGAGAGGTCGACGAAGATATCTTCGAGCGAGATATCGCGGATGAAGCCCTTGTCGCGCAGGACGAAGAGGAAGCGAGGTGCACCCTCTGCGACCAGAGGCGGAACGACAGGAGTCGACTTGATGAAGCCGGCGAGGTGAGGTGAGGGAAGCCGAAGCTTGTGCGCTGCTGTCGGGCCGACGGTTGAAAGGAGGGTGATCGAAGTGCCCGAGTTGGACGAGAAGAACGACTCTTCCTGCGTGCCGCCCACGATTTCTTGCGGTGTCGACTTGTAGAACGTGAAAAAGCTGCTCAGAAAACACATGAGTGCGCTGCTGAATGAAGGGAGGACAGCGTACGCACCGGATGAGGTGCAGCGCCCGCTGCTCCAAGTTCTCCCGCTGCTCCTTCTCGAGCTCCTTGCCCGCCCTCTTCCAGATTCGCCCAATCTCCTCCATCTCCTCCTCAAACACCGTCCTCGCGAGCACTCCGCCAGCCCAGAGCAACTCCTGATTCCACTGCGCGACGTATTTGCTCTGAAAATCGAGCGATTCGCGCTCGACCGTCGAGATAAACCTCGCTCCGACAGATCCCGCAAAGCCTGACGTCTGATGCGTCGCAAAGCCTATCGCGACACGGCCCTGGACGCTCGAGATGTCCGCCGGCAAGAGGCCGGAGAAGACCTTTCGAGCGGACGCTTCGTCCTCGTCGTCCGTGCCGACACCCGTCTTCCCGCCATGACTCGCATCGTACTCGTCCTTGCCGGTCCAGACGAGCGAGTACTTCGTGATAGACGGCAAGGCTTTCTTCGTCGCTCGAAGCATCTCGTTGGCGAAGTGAGGCGAAGGCGAAACGGCGAGCGAGGCGGCGACAGTGCGGAGGAAGAGCAGGACGCAAACGTAATCGAAGGGATCTTTTGTGGCGGCGGAAGGTTGAGGCGGAGGTGTCGGCACGGGAGACGGCTGATGTGACGGTGTCGAGCGGCTCGAGAAAGCGGCGAGCATCTTCGAGGCGAAAGAGGTAGTGCTCGATGCTGCGGCGCTCGTGATGGAGGCGACGGTCGGTTTCGGCTTGGCTGTGTAGCGGAGCATCCAATTCGAGACTTCGGCCTTGAGCTGGAAGGGCGCTTCCTCGACGCCAGTCATGCGAAGGAGCTTTTGCGGCGACGTCGCCTGCAGGTTGTGCCGTAAGGGAAGCGTGCGAGCTGGCGCGAGAGTCTTCTGAACGCGGAAAAGGAGGTGGCCGTCGAAGTAGAGGGAGAGGGAGCGGAGATTCTGGGTGAACCCGAGGCAGGAGGTGAGGAAGCGGGCGAAGTCGTTGGGTTCTGGCATGGGGGCGGGCTCGCGAAGGTCCATCAAGAACGTCGTCCAAGGCTTGCCGTCCGCCGAGGTGTTCTTGAGGCCCGAATCGTCCGTCGCCGACTTGACATGCAGCTGGTCGCCGCGCCAGTGAAACTGGATGATCTTCTTGCCTGACAAGACGACTGGGCCGTCGGTCACCGAGAAGAGACTGTAGAAGCCCACGCCGAACGCTCCGATCTTCTGCTCGTCCGGATTGCCTGAAGCGATCTCGGTAAGTCGCTGCCAGTCCTCCTGTCGGAAGACAAATCCGTCGTTGCGGACCATGAGAGTGGCGCATTTGGTTGTGAGGAGGTTAGGCAGGGACTCGGGCGAATAAGTCGGCTGCGAGTCTTCAAGGCCGGCGGCACCGGATGTCGTCCTAAAATGCAGTTCGACCGAGGTCGCCCCTGCGTCGTCCGAGTTCTGCAACAGTTCTCGAAAAACGGTGTGCTCGCCAGAGTACCTGTGATAATGCGCAGGGTCAGCAAAGAGGCGGGAGCGGCGTCGCAGTTCGGACGCAAGCGAAGACAAAGGCTGCTCACCTTGCCAGGATCTTCTCGACAAGCGCCCGCTGGTTCACAGTGACCTGTTCGTCCTGTCCCTCCGCCAACAGCGCATTCAGGTTGACCATTCCGGTCGGGAGTTGCGTGGGCGTTTCGGCCGAGGTAGTAGCAGTCTCTAACTGGCGTACAAACACAGCAACAGCCCACTCTGCGATGAGAGTCGAGGTGGAAAGAGCCGAAGTCATCGTCTCCCTCTCTCGCTCCGACTAACGACAACGAACAGCACGCACAGCAAGGTGAGGCGCACTGACGAGCTCAGACTGCTGCTGGACATGATTCTTAGTAAAAGGTTCGAGGACGCGTCCGTCTACCCCAAACTCGGGCGACCACATCTCGCCCTAATCGCTCCTCGCCGACTCGCTCGTCTCGCGTCCCAAACGTCGCATCATTGGCACTGTCCACGCTGCTGGAGCTTTCTCTGGCGTATCTCACGAGGATAGCGCTCGTTCTGCGACCCACACGCACCCACACCCCGCTGCTCCGTACCCTCTCGACTCGTCCGCATCCCCGGCTCGACCGCCTCCCAGTCATGTCCCTTTCGCTCGAAACCGCTCGCAATGGGCTGAGTATCGGTCGAAATGGCAGGCTGGGAGGCACGAGCGGGCTGCGCGAGGCGAGGGAGTGCATTCGCCTCCTCGAGGCGGGTGTAGGGGTCGAGGGGTGGACTCTATTCTGACCCGCTGCTCTAGAGTCTCCTCGAGCGCGGCGTAAAGGCAGAGTCGATATCACTTGCCCGAGGCACAGCCAGACCCGTCCAGACCAAGTCTTCATTCTGGAAGGTGGTGACCTGCCAATTCTCAACTACACATGGGCACACCGACACGACCGCTCAGCCTAACCAGCGGGTCCTTCTCCCACTCCTAGTGAGAACTTTCAGAGGAGGTCCCGAGGTGGCTTTGTGGACAGCCGGGATGCGGCCGGCGAGTCGGCGATGGGCCGAGGGCTTACGAGATGTTGGCTCGAGGGACGGAGGGCGTCTCCTGAGAACGCGCGTGGCTGCGCTTAAACAGCTTCTGATCCGCTATTGCCAAGCAGGGTACCCAGACCCATCTTTTCGACCCGTACTGACTCTGATTCGAATGCGACCGGAGCAACAGTTCCTACGACGATGGCTGGTTCGCGACCGTCTAGCGGTGTCGGCGGGCTCAGCGCGAATCTGATATCCGTCTTCGGCTGGTCGACTCTCCCGTCCCTCTTGACAAGCGCCCTCCTCACCGTCTTCTACCGACTCTTCCCTTCGTCTCGCCCGACTGTCCAGCCTCGGGCCGCCCCTCAGCACGTGGTTGCCGCCAATGCTCGTGCTCAACGACACTATCGCCGCGTCCGCATCACTCTCATCGCCGCCTACCTCGCCTACTCGGTCCTCTCCATCTACTGGTCCCAGTCCCGCGGCGCCGAGCAGAACTACTACGCTCTCCTTGGTCTCTCGCGCGACCTCGTCGACCGCGAGGGCGCGAGCGTCGTCAAGTCTCAATGGCGACGACTTGCAAGGGTGTACCACCCCGACAAGGTCGGGAAGGAAGGCGAGGCGTTTTTCGTCCTGTTGCGGAGGGGAGTTGAGATCCTGGAGGACGAGAACAAGCGCTGGGCGTACGAGCGGTTTGGGTCGGGCGTGCACGAGTGGGGAGACAAGTTCGTCACGAAGCGCGAATTTCTCGCCAACGGCTCACTCTACGCCGGGATCTTCTGGGCGTTTGCGTTCGGCTCGATCGCCGTCTTTACCTTCTTTCGCAAGAGCGAGCGGAGGTACAACTTCGTATGTCGGGCCGCAAAACTTTCCGGCCACAACTCGCTGACGACTCGTTCGCGCAGTGGCGATACCTGAGCCTGGCGCTCTGCCTCTCCCTCGAGGTCCACCTTCTCTTCCGCTCTTCTCCCTCGCCGACGTTCTCTTTTGTCTTCCCGCACCGTCTGCCGTACCAGCACATCGCCCTCCTCCGCCAGCTCTTCATCTCGACCTCGATGGCAATGTCGCAAGTCGGACCGCTCCTCTTCCCCGACACGGCCACACCCTTCGATAGCTCCTCCTTCTACTCGTCAGAAACCGAGCAGTACGCTCGCGCTATCGCCGACGCCGACAGCATCAAGCCCCTCATCGAGCGTCTTATGCGCCTGACAGCCCAAGCTGAACTCGAAGCTTCGGTACTCCAGTCGCTCGAGCTTCGACCGTTGATGGATTCGATCAAGCCGGACCCGGATGCGGCCGGCATCGAGGAGAGGAAGGTGATTAGGACGCTGCTGGATGAGATGATCAAGGCGTGGGAGGACTCGCAGCTCAAGAGTGATCCAAGAATGGCGCGGGTCTGGGACGAAGCGCTCGACGGACGAGCTTCGGAGGAGGCGAAGGCGACGATCAAGAAGGAAGGTGCAGAGAATGAAGGTGGCGGGTCGAACGAGGAGGTCGATATCGAGAAGCCGGAGGATACAACTTCGGATACCGATGACGGCTACGACGGGGCGTCGACATACGGAGACAAGCCTGCAACAGCAGCCACGGCGGATGATTCACCTCTGACCCTTGATTCGGCTGTCATTCCTCCTCCTGTCACGCTTCTCGCCTCTCCTCCAGCCTCGCCCCGAACAGGGTCTGCGAGGGCAACTATTCCTTTGGCTGATCTCGGAGCGGTCGTCGGTACCGTGCGAGGGGACAAAGATGCCCCGGTCCACTCGGTGGACGAGAAGAACAATTCGGGTCGAGGGGAAGAGAATGACGCCAAGCGGAAGGTAGAGACGACCTCGCAGCTCCCGACGAAACAGCTCGACTACCGCCTGCCAACTCCACCGCCGGACGAGTAGGCTGTACCATGCGTGCATATTTGCAATGCGAGCCCGCTCGTAATCAATGAGAGAGTGCTACTGTGGGCTACACCCGCTTCACACTGCGGATAGAAGGGCGTTGCCTGCGGCCGCCGCCACCGTTCGACGACAGCAGAAGCGGGAGGTGACTGAGCGCACTGTTGACGCCTTCGCTGTCGACGCAAGGGTCAAGTCGGCGATAGGCGTTGCTGCCGACGGTGTCGAAGTCCCGGCTGTCAGAGTTGTACTCTTCTCCAGATGTGTAGTCGTCCTTCTTGTCGTCCTTCTCGCGTTTCGAATGCCGGCCGGCTGATCACAAGCCGTGTCAGGGTCTTCGTTTATAGACGCGGTCGAGGGAAAGCGGAAGACGCACATCGACGGTCACCACGCGCCTTGATGTCGGAAACGAGCTGCTGGTTCTTGAGGTAGTCCTTGCGCGTGACGGCATGAGCGTGGAGGCGGCGCTTGTACTCCTTGTTGCTCTCGCCCTCCTTCTGCTTCGGTGCTGGCCCGTACGCTTCCACGTGCATGTCCTGAACCTCCCACTCCTCCACGAGGTCCGCCTTCTCCTCGTCCAGCTTGGCGAGACTCGCTGCTCGTTCCGCGTCCTTCTCTGCGCCGGTCTCGCCGTCTGCGCCCTTGCGCGCCTTCCAGCGCTTCTGCCAGGCGGCGATACGCCAGACGAGGACGCCGTCGAGGAAGATGGAGAGGGAGGAGCCTCCGATCCATGGAGACTGGATCAGGAGGTACTGCGAGTTGGTAGAGAGAATGAGGATGGACAGGATATTGAAGAAACTGTGGGATTGAGGCAATAAGTACAAGGAAGCGCTCGGGAAGATCGGATGTACCTGCTTTTCGGCGATGAGGAAGTAGAACAGAGGGTCGTCGAGCTCGTGCTGAGGCTTGACACCTGCGGGTGGTCGGCTTCAGCCGAGTAGAGAACGACTTGTTGGCTTCAGTGACCGTACCTGCTTTTGAGCGATTCTCTCCGCTTCTCATCTCCGGGAAGCGGGCGATGCAGAACGTCAATCTGATCAACGGAAGTTAGCCTTCCCTTGGTCGAAGACGGGGATCAGACGCTTACGCGGAGACGATGCCGAAGGCTTGCCCATAAAAACCGTCAGGCCAGGAGAAAGGATCGAACGAAGAAGGTACGCACCCAGAGACTTGGGGTCCAGCTTGCGCGGCTCCTCGATAACGAAGTGCTCGGGATTATTGTGCAGGCCGAGTGTGAGGTAGAGACCGCCCGCGGCAAGTCCAGCTGAGGAAGGTAGTAATCAGCGAGAGAGGGCGGAAGGAAAGTGCGCGAAAACGAGCGCACCGGCAATGCAGAACAGCAGGAGCTTGATGTCGTCCCATGCCGAGAAGGACATGAAAGCGACAGTCACCTTGTACCAGCGTGGGTGTTTCTTCTTACGTTCTCGCAGCCTGGCGAAGACCTCGGTCGGCTTCGGGTCTGGCGCAAGAGGATCGAGGTGGCCATAGAGTCCGAGTTGAATTAGCATCGTCACGTCGACGGCTGTATACCAGCTGGCGAGGCCCAACTGGGTTGGCGGAAGCTTGCCGATGATTGCACCGAGGAGATTGGTCTGCGTCCGCAGGGCGTCAGCTCGGGTCAACTTAGGGTGAAAGCCGCCGTACTCACGATGTCGCCAAACAACCAAGTCCACAAGAAGCCTGGTGAGCTACCCACTCGCATGCGGGCTCCGTTCATTACGATAACGGGCACGAACGCAGCACAGGTCGTTGCGAGAGCGAGCCAGCCAAAGAGCGACGAAACGATCATCCGGAGGGTGAGCTCCTGCATAGCCATGGCGTATCGTTGACACCAGACACGCTGTGCTAGGGAAAGAAGGAGACGCAGGAGAAAGACAGGAAGAAGCCCCTCTCGCCCTCCGACGGAGGTCCGTGGAGAAGGGTCGCGTGCGCGGCTCCTACCTTCCGCTTCGCACGCGTCGTCGAGAGACTGCGAGAGGGCGCAGTGAGGTGGATCCAGCGCGTGGCGCCACCGATCACAATTGCAACATCTCGATATCCGTCCCGTCCGCTGCGAAGTTGAGAATTTCGAAGCGCCGTCCTTCGCCTGCCACAGTCGCGACGAGCGACACGTCGTCCGTATAGCGGGAGAAGGCGACAGCGGTCGGTGGGAAGTGCTCGTCGAGAGGAGACTGCCGAGCGAGCGGGAGAAGGCTGCCGGACTGCGGTTCATGGAGCACGTCACTTGCACGTATCACTGAGTGTGGAAGCGGAGGACTTACTGCTGCAGGCGAGGTATCCCAGGCGAGTGCGGAAAGGTCGACAATGGCGAGGAAGGGCGAACTGGAAGTGCCTATGCAAGCAGGCTCAACGTCGTTACCAAGGCGACAGTAAGAGCGTAACTTACCGTCTGTCGGACGCCTGAAAGCGAAGATGGCCTCCTGGGTGCCGGAGAAATCGAACTGCATCGGACGTAGGGCGACGCCCTCCGGGGTGGCAAGCTTGCACAAGACCCGCTGAGGCGAGCCCGAGCCGAAGGGGAGGTCACGCCTTGAGAAGTAGACTGTGCGAGCAAAGTATGTAAGCGGGAGGCAAGCCCAGGAGGCGAGCGGAAGAGTCTAACCGGTATCACCAGCGCTGCACATCTCGCAGAGTACCTCACGCTCCTGATCCTGCGTGAGCATCACACGCACAGCTATACTTGAGTCATCATCGCCTAATACGATGTCGGGTACTTCCGCAACACTGCGGGCGGCACGGTCTCCAGTAGCTCTGCGAACTGCGCGGTCCATCAGGCCGGCGGCTATCTGAACGGCGAGATGCAGGAAGACGGGGATGCTCCGCGTCGGTGCCGATTCGACCTGCGTCGACGCAGTCGCACCGACAGGGAAGCGCGACGGCAACCGGACCTCGTACTCCGGATCGAGCGCCGATGCTGCGTGGCTGGCGGCGAAAGCAGGCGTTGGCAAGACCGGTTGGGTATCGGAGAAGAGGTCGTGTCCTTGGCTTCTCGAAGTTGCATGCGGCGATGCGTCATCGGCAAGATCCAGGTGGTGGTCCAGGCGGCGACCCTCGAGCTCGCTGGCATCGATCTGACCCCGCAGTTCCTCCCCCATCCGCTTGAGCATCTCCCTGAGCGACTGATCTGCATCTCGTGCCGGGGAGTGCTGATCCGCATGGTCCGACGGAGTTGAATGCGCCGCAAGCGAGTCGAGCCACACCTGAACCGCCCGCAGATCGCCGTTCGCCGACAGCGGTGCCGTGGCGGGACCGAAAGAGACGTACGGCGAGATCTGCGAGTCGGCGGAGGACAGGCAGTGGCGGATGTAGTGCGAAACGGGCATAGGAAGGAAGTCGGCAAGCGGCCGAATCTCGGATCCTTCTTGCTGAGCGACCTTGTCGAGCTCTGTACGACGACAAACTCGTCAGACGTCTTCGTTACATCGAGATTGTCGGCGTCACGCACCAAAACGAAGCCACACGCTAAATTGCTTGAAACACCGTTCCTCCTCCTCCACCTCGCGCTGCATCCGAGCCGTTGCCGCAATCGCTTCTCGGGCAAGACGGCTGACCTGAAGAATCTCAGTTCGCGAGAAGTCGTACGTGGCGAACTTGTCGGGCCTGTATGGCAGCGAATCGTCAGCAGGCCGAGCGAGCGTGTCGGAAGGTTTCTTGCGGGCCGAGCATTGGCGCACCATATGGACCAAGCCTCGACCTCCTTGAGCATCACGATGACCCTTTCAAGCGCAGGAGTGATGCTCATCCAGGCGACCTTCCGCAAGCGTTCGAGCGCCGCCCCCATCGCTTGTTCCCACTTGACGAGGACGCGCTCGTTCATCTTTGAGGCGAGAAAATCGTGCAGTGAGCGAGTTGGTCTGCCGGTAAGCAGGAGAAGGTGGAGCTGTGTAGTTGGAGGTGTTTTGACTGGTGGACGGGTTCACATTAGCTCGAAGTTCTGGCTTCAGTGGGCAAAACGACGAGGGATGGACGAACCTCCATGCGGCCGACTAACGTCTGCAATCCTCTGCAACCAACCTTTCCCAATCCGCCTCGCTTCGTCCCACATGTTCCGGGCGCCCTGCAGCGCTTCGAAAGCGTGCTCGAAGTGTGCGCTGAGTGCGGTAGATAGGTGCAAGACGGCTGCAAGAGTCGAAGGCGTAGGGATGGTGAGGCGGCTGATGGTGAGAGGAGCGAAAGAGGTAGAGTGGTGGACGAGCAAAGAGATGGCCGGCTCCGCGAGATCTGAAGCTGAGTAGGGGAAGACGGTGATGGCGTAAACCTTTCCGTTGACGTCGAGTGTTCCGAGGTAAACGCTTCCGCCCAGGAAGACGTCGACGGCGCCGTTCGCACCGCCCACGCACAAGACGCTGTTTTCGTCCAAAAACCGGCCGCCCTCACCCTCTCGCAACCGCAGTGCAGTCTTCACCGCTTCGTCGCCGAACTCAGGAACATCCGTTCCAACCGTTGTCCCGCCCGTCGCCGCCAACCTCGGAAAGCGTGCTCCTCCACCGATTGCGCTTGGCAGATTCAACGCCCGCTGCGCCTCCTTCGCTCGTTCTCGTTCAAGCATCGCTTGTTTCGCTCCGAAGACGCCACCACCACCACCGCCTCCCGGTCCACCTATTCGCGCACCGCCTAGTCCGATGCCAGGAGCTATCGCGTCGCCGGCAGACGGCAGAGTCTCCTTCGCGATCTTCGGCAGTGCTGGTAGGCGACGTATCAGATCGAGGGAGAAGGATGAGAGGAGAGTGTCGCGTGAAGAAGCGGTCCCCGGGAGAGCCTGCCAGGAGAGGTAGGAAGACCCGCTTGCTGGCGCGTCGGACGAGACGGCCGGCAGAGGTATGGGAGGTAAGATAGGCGTCCCGGTCTGTACCGAGAGAAGAGCAACTGAAGGGTTAGACGGAGCAGAGGCGGAAGCGGGCGAGACGAGGGCGACGACGGCGGTCCCTGCAGCAGACCCGGATCAGAGGGGAATCTTTCCGCGAGCTCGATCGGCGTTCACGCACCTGTAGGACTCCAAGCAACGTGCTCAATCTTCCCGCTAGCACCCTGAGGGGCCTTCCCCTTTCCCTTCAAACCCAGGCCAAGCCTTCCACCGGGCTTCGCACCTCCCGCAGAGGGATCTACCGGTGAAGGCGGTGGCGTCCACTCCCATACGAGATCCGCGGTCGTCGATGTACGGTATAAGGCGAGCTTCGAGTCGGACGAGGAGGGGGAGGAAGTGAGCAGGGCCAGTCTCGAGGTGGAAGCGCATGGTGGGAGCGTATTCGCAGGCAATTCAAATGCCGTAGGTAGCGTCTTGCTCGAGACGACCTGCAATGTCCCGCCCATAGTGCGTGTGTCGTGCGTGAGCGAAAGAGAGATGAGGTTGAGGGTGAGGCCGAGGGTGGATAAGACGGCTTGTGGCGCCGTGTGGGCTGGCTGGGCGGTGTTCTGACACCTCGACAGATACAACAGGCGCAAGATCAGCCAGCTTGAGCCCGTGCGGCGTGGTGGTCTTCGCTCAACAGGTCGGCCGACGGATGGAGCCTCCCATCTGGACGCTAGACGTAACGAGCGCTATAGACACGATGCGGCATACGAAGACGTAACATTCTTGCTTACAACCCCCCTGTCCGTACTCGTTTGCCATCTACCTACGCTTCGTTCGGTCCGTCCGCCTCGCGATGCTGGATGAGTACTGCCTCCCGCTAGCGTTTGAGCGAGGTCGGAGGAGGAAGTCACGAGTAGTCGCGTCTTGCTCGCCGGCAATCAGGACGTCGCGATGGGTGTGTGAGGGCAGGGAGAGGTCGAGGCGACGGCGGGACTCGCCAAGGTCAGGAATTACCGGAGACCGCCGAGCGTTTTCAGGCTCCTCGAGGTCGTCTCGCTTCTCACGCCGACCAGCTGAGAATGACATCCCGTCAGCTCCCAATACCAGATCGAAGGGGAGGTCGGACACACCCCTGCGATTGCCTCGCTCCTTCACACCGGCGACAAGGTGCTGGTTCTTGAGGTAGTCCTTGCGCGCGACGGCATGAGCGTGGAGGCGGCGCTTGTACTCCTTGTTGCTCTCGCCCTCCTTCTGCTTCGGTGCTGGCCCGTACGCTTCCACGTGCATGTCCAGAACCTCCCACTCCTCCACGAGGTCCGCCTTCTCCTCGTCCAGCTTGGCGAGACTCGCTGCTCGTTCCGCGTCCTTCTCTGCGCCGGTCTCGCCGTCTGCGCCCTTGCGCGCCTTCCAGCGCTTCTGCCAGGCGGCAATACGCCAGACGAGGACGCCGTCGAGGACGATCATGAGCGCGCCTCCGCCGATCCAGGGCGACTGGACCAGCAGGTACCGCGACTCCTGCGACAGGATGGAGATCGAGAGGAGGTTGAAGGACTGCAAAGGGGCAGCAGAGACATTTGCGAGCAGGCGAGGAGGAAAGTTGTGAGCGAGGCGCAGCAAGAGCCACGTGAAAGCTCACGTTTTCGGCACTGAGGAACCAGAACAAGGGGTCGTCCACAGCATGCTCCGGCCTGATACCTGCTCAGGATGCGTGAGGTCCTTTGAGGTAGCTGTGACGAATGAAGCACTCACCTGCTTTCGATCGACTCTCGCCACTCCCCAGCTCGGGTATACGAGCCAGACACACAGTCGACCTGCGGCGACAGGTGATCAGCATCCAGTCGCTGCTGAATGCGTCGAAGAGCTCACTGAGCAACGAGGCCTAGGACTGCAGACAAGAAGCGGAGTGAGCGTCTCCGGAAAGGTCTATGCGTTGGGCGGGCAAAAATGAAGAGGGGCTCACTGAAAGATTTGAGGTCGAGTACGTGCGGTACCTCGATAGCAAAGTGCTCGGAGTCTTGGTAGAGGCCAAGAGTAAGGTAGATGCCGCCGGCGGCGAGTCCAGCTGCGAAAGCTGGGTGATCAGCGACGGAAGCGAAATGCGGGTCACAAGTCAACGGACCGGCGATGCAGAATAGCAGAAGCTTGACATCGTCCCAGAGGGAGAAGGACATGAAGGCGACAGTCAGCTTGTACCAGCGAGGATGTTTCTTCTTGCGCTCCCGCAACTTGTTGAAAGCCCTGGTCGGCTGGGGATCGGGCGCAAAGGGGTCGAGATGGCCGAAGAACGAGAGCTGGGGAACGAGGGCGGGGATAAGCTAAAGGTTCAGAAGTTTGCGGCAACGGAAAAACTCGCCTGCACAAGGAGGATGCAATCCGTCGTCACGTACCAGATTCCCAGGGCGAGTTGTGTAGGCGGAAGCTTGCCGAGGATGACGCCGAGTAGGTTGGTCTGCAACTCAAGCCGGTCAGCCTGGTAGTCCTGGGGGAGCCCGTGGTACTTGCGAAGTCGCCGAAGAGATAGATGTAGATGAAGCGCGGCGAGGCCGAGACGCGCAATCTTGCCGCGTTCATGATGATGAGCGGCGTCCACACGGCGCAAGTCGTCGCCAGGGCAAGCCAGCCAAACATCGAAGACACAATCATTCGCAGCGTGAGGTCCTGCGTGGTCATGGCTGTGTTGTCTCAAGAGAAGGAGATGCGAGATGGAAAGAGTAGTCAAGCGACGAGAGGCGCAAGCATCTCGCCGGACAGCGCGAACAAGAGAAAAGGTGAACAGGAGTAGGCGAAAAGTGCGCGCGGGAAGAGCGAAAAGTCGCAGAGCCGCATGGGACCTTGGCGCTTCGCTGATGTTCCAGTAGGCAGAAGCAATCTTTCGTGAGGAAGAGGAAGCCATGACGAGAGGGAAGGAAGAAAAAGGCCGTTGTCCGACTACCGCGCATAACCTGGGCGGACGTCGAATGAATCCACATCCCGCTGACAGCACAAGGTGCTCATTCGTGACCGAGCAAGCGCTTGTCAGTCGTGGTGGACTTGTTGGGCGAGTGAGGGGGTGAACGCTGAAAGGTGATGATCGTAGGGCCGGTAACGCTGGCATACCCCGTTGAATAGCCTAATCATGGACTCATCTCAACTGCCGCAGCTCGTCTCGTGCGACTGTCGCCGTTCTGTCGTCGAAAGGAGATGAAGTCGGTACTATACAACAACCGCATTCGCGAAGTCCTGAACAGCTGCATCGGCCTTCAGAGGCCCCCAAAGCCTCAGTACAAGCCCATCCAGCCACCTGGGGAAATGGATAGTGTGCTGGGAGAGGCAGACGAGGACCACCTCACGCTCGCTCGCGCCCATCCAACTACACTTCTCGACGCCTGGGTGCCTTGTTGAGACGGTCTGAGGGACGCCATTGCGTCAGCTAGGGCATCTCAAGGTCACCAAGGTGCGCAAGGGGTCGTTGGAGCGGGTGCGGGCTTCCTCCCCCTTTCCCTCCAAGCAGGCCTAAGCACCTGCTCGTCTTCGCTTGAGTGAGAGGCTGACTTCTCCTTGACTCGCAGAGCCGTGCAAGTGCCGCCAGATCATCAACTCACCCTTCCAACCTCTTTCCCGCGTTCACTCCCTTCTCCCCCTGCGCCAGCAATCTATCTTTCTCAGCGCCATGTACCTCGCGAACGGTTGTGAGGGCTTCCGGAACAACGAGGACGAGCAGTCGCGTGCGACCACCGGTCCCGCCACTTCTCCTCTGCCCGCACTCCCCAACGAGCTTCTCGCCGCACTCGCACGAGAACCGCCTCCCGCCGGCTCAACACGGACAAGCCTCGTCTACGATCGTTCTGAGCCCCATCTCGAGCCCACGTCGCATAGCCCCTTCAGCTTTTCCTACTCCCTATCGTCCTCCACCTCGCCGTCGCCGGCACCTGCATCCCAGAATTCTGCATCTCACGGTTCGCCAGTCCCGCCAGCACCTTCGCCGTCGAGAACCCGAAGCATGTTCCGCTCTATGGCGTTTGGTACTGGTGCTGGAACAAAGGCCTCGGCTCCGCCGGCAATATTAACGCCTGCTCCGCAACACGTCGTCTCTTCACCGCGCACCTACCATCTCCTGCCAAACCTCTCCTCTGCGCAGGAAGAAGCCTTCGATTTCGACCGAATACCGCCCATGACGAGTCGCCACCAAACGAGCACTTTCAGCAAGTTGCACGAGCTTAATTCCGCGCCCGCCGCATGCCCTCCCCCCTCCCTGCCAGCAGATGACGGGGCATTGGAATCTCGCTCATCACGTTCTCGGACGCGGACGGGCTCTTCCAGCATTTCCAACACGCCCTCTTCCGGCTCGATCAACTCACGAATGCCCCCTCCCATTGTCCTCGCTGCCGAGATGTCCCGAGCAAGTTCGTCTAGCAGCGCAAGGTTGGAAAGGTCTCCGATCGACGGCGAAGGGTCAGCGGAAGAGCCGTGGCGAACGATTGCTGCGGCTGGCGGGCGGAGAGGCAGCGCGCTCGCGGAGGGATACACGGGGGATCTGTCGCTCAGTCGTGGCGAGCCTGAGGACGCTGGGTTGATCGAAGAGACTGGCAAAGGCGAGGAAGTTGACGTGGACGGACATCTGCGTGACCTACAGCGCGAACTCGCCGAGCTTGCGATGCAGCCCGCGATTCCGATCCCGACCCGTCGACCCAGCGTCTTCTCATTGCGACATCAGCTCGCTACGCTCTCCGTCGACCCGCTGCAGTACAAGTCGACGGCCGCCCAGCCCGCGTCTAGTGCGGAGGTTGACGGAGGCGTCCTTGCACCGCTTACCACCGAACCTGCCGTCCTGCAGGACCAGCATGCCTTCGATCCGGTCTCACCAGTCTCTGCCGCCGACTTTATCGTCGCTGTCGTCGGCCCTCGCTGTGTCGGCAAGTCGTCGGTCATTCGACGCGGTCTTAAGCGACCGCTTGCCGACCCGATCGTCCTCCACGAAGATGAGCAAGGGAACCGAGTCACGACGAGCACGACGTCCTTCAGCATTGGCGGACAGAGACGGACTATCGAAGTTCTCGAGATCGACGAGGGCCTGCTGCGGTACAGCGAGGAAGGCGTCGTCTGGCCAGATGGGTTGCCGCAGTGCGAAGCGGCGATGCTCTGGTGCGGCAGTTCCTCCCTTCTCGTGGCTTTGTGCGCTAACCCATTCTTCGAGCAGCTACGACGCCTCGAACGCCGACTCGCTCGAGTCTCTTTCGACGCTCCTCAAAGCCTTCTGGACTCGCGGATCCGACGTTCCCCTCATCGTCCTCGCCTGCAAGTCTGGCGGTCCCAGCGCCCCTCAGGCTGACGCGGCAGACCCTCGACTCGCGGCAAGCATCTGCAACGTGTACGGCGCCGGGATTGTGCAGCTCGATGGCGGTCTCGACGATCCTCAGCGGAAGGCGAAGGAATGCTTCAACTGGACAATTCGGCAGATCATGGACAACCGAGGTTCGTACTAAATTCCTGACGATACCCCACGCCAAAACTCACCCTTCATCCCGCAGGCGAAACTATTTCGTTAGCTCCCGACTTGCCGTCGAGCATTCGCCAAAATTCCGCCACGCGAGGAACGACATCTTTCGCCTACGCAGCTTCGACAGACGCCTCCGCGCGACGAGCATCTGCAACCGCGTCTGGCGCTCTCTCGCTTTCCGTCGTTGAAGAGTCACCTGTGTCGGCGGAGGTGCATCGGAGCGCACGCGAGCAGGCCGAACTTGAGGCGGCAGATGCCGAAGCAGACGCTGCCGTTGCAGTACTTCTCGCCGCGACAGGTGCCGTTGATGACGAGGAAATGCTTTCCGCCGAGCCTCGAACGGACACGCGGACCGCTCGACCTCGGACACCCTTGTACGTGTCCGCCACACCCGCCGAGCTGGAAGGAAAGCTGCATGTGGAAGATCTTCCGCCTCCGCCTATCGAGCGTCGCGCATCCAAGACGAACTCCATGGACCTCTTCTTCCGGCAAGAAGACCTTATCGACAAGTTTCTCTTCGCTTCTGTTGCTGGAAACGGTGCGTGTTGTCACAGGATTGCTTCGAAGCCTTGCTGAGGGGCTTCGCCGCAGACGAACAATTCGTCACGCTCTTCCTCATCACCTTCCGACGCTTTGCTCGCCCTTTCGATGTTCTCGAACGACTCATCGAGCACTTCGAAATCGTTGCTCAGCAGCAGCAGACGGATCCTCTCCTTTGCCGTTACGGCCAGATGCGGTACGTCAGTTGAGTCACATCGCGGACTTCCTCCGCTGATAATAACCACCTCAGGCTATGCGGCATTCTATCGACCTGGATGCAGACCTCTCCCGGCGATTTCACAGCCCCCACAACTTTCGGCCTCCTCCAACCCTTTCTCGAGAGCCTCTTGCCACGCGGCGCGACCTGGGTCGCCCATTACGCGTTCGAGCTTGTTCCGTTACTCGCGCCGATCTCGTCTATGTCGGATCCCGAGTCTGGCTGGGCCATTCCCGACAACACGGACTCACCCAGCTTGTCGCCCGTCACGCCTCGTCCAATGCTGTCTGAACGGCGACCTTCGTGCGCTCCGTCATTCGGCTCGTCCGGCAGCTTCGTACCGTCTCGACCTGACTCTGGTCCGGCAGCGAACACCTTTTCGCGCTCCTCCGCCCGCGAGTCAGTGGAGGCATTACCGTACGGCGGCTCGCCGATGAGTCGGCAGCCCACGTCTTCAGATGTCGGAACGGTCGAGATGCAGGCTTCGAGTGTGGACACCGGCGCCAGCGCCGAGGCATTGACGAGGACGATACCATCGAGCGCCGTGCTCGTCGATCTCTCGAACGCAATCCTCGAGATGCGCGATCAGGTTATCGCGATGCAGATCACGCGGATCACCTGGAAAGCCTTCTCCTGCATGACAGTGCGTCGCTCTTCCGGCGAGCGAGGCTGCTGATGGCTGATCTTCCCCCTCGTCTCGCAGCCTCGCGACCTGATGCGGCACGTACTCGCTCCGCGTGACCCAGCAAACCCCTTGGTCGCCTTCCGCGATGCCAACGGCTGCGTCGCGCGGTCTATCAGCTTCGTCAACGTTGGTTCATCTCGACATGCTTCACCCATACCGGACTGATGGCTCCTCTACAGCACCTCGCCAACTGGACTTCGACGCTCATCCTCGTTCAAAGCCGCGTCAAGGCTCGCGCCCGCATGATTGAGAAGCTTCTCTCGGTTGCCATCGAACTGCGCCAGCAGGAGAACTTCGACGCGCTCATGGGCGTTCTCGCTGGTCTCAACTCGCAACCTATCTTCCGGCTCTCCGAAACTTACGACCTTGTGACCAGCAAGCTCGACGGCGATGCTCGTCTCCAGCCTCAGCGAGCGATCCAGCCAGACGTCGACTCGCAGCGACTGCCGAAGAAGCTACGCTCGCTGAACCGGCTCATGTCGACGTCTAAGGCCTTCGCGGCTTACCGCCTCGCTCTCGCCAACTCGGGCATCACCATGATCCCTTACCTCGGCGTCCACCTGCAAGACCTGACCATTGCCAACGAGTCCAGGTCAGACCGGCGCGACGGACTCGTCAATTGGTCAAAGTTTAGCCAGCTCGGCAAGTCCGCCGCCATCGTCCTCGACTGCGCAAAAGTCGCCCCCAAGCTCCCCGTCGATAAGACCATCGAGCGCTGCATCCTGGACGTCCCGCTTCTAGACGAAGACGTGCGTCTCGCGAGCGGGTTCAATAGACTTGTTCGAGCCTGATGCTGACATGTTGCCTGCAAAACAGCGCCAGTATACCCTTTCATACGCCCACCAGCCGCGAGGCGAAGGCAAGACTGGCACGCGCAGCAGGCTCCGCGATCTTGCCAAGTTCAACTAACCGCGGCTCCCCTGCATTAGCATCGATATCTACTGTTGCCATACCATTCTGCGTTCATCGAGCTTGCCTCTCCTTGCTGCTCTCCGAGAGACCTGCTTGAGGTTGAGACAATGTGTTCGTTCGAGATGACAACAAGTGAGAACTATAACGAGCTAAGCAGACCGCCGTCCTAGTCTTCCTCCTCGATGTCCGCCTCGTCGCCAGGACTCGCCTCCCGTCTCTTCCCCCGCTCGTCGTCCAACTTCTGCTCGAGACGCGAGACGGTCGAGACGAGACCCTGGATGAGCGCCATCATGTCGCCCGGTGTCGGCTCGTCCGCCTTGTCAACGCTAGCCGCGGTCGCCGCAAGCCAAGCGTTCGTCCGCGCACTCGCTCCCTCAGCGCGAGTCCCGTTCGCCTGAGGCCCCATGCTCAACCGCCTGCCGATGCCACCGGCTCGAGGACCGCCAGAACTGAAAACATCGTCGGCCTGACGAAGACTGTAAAGTCTGGCAAGCGGGCTCTCCTTGGTCGGCGCCGAGCTTGAGAGGTCAATACGCGAAATGGCGCCGTAGTCGCTGGCAATGCTCGAGCGGCGGCGTCTGTGACGAGTTCCGGTCGCGTTTGCCGGAAGACGATCATCAACCGTGTGGAAGCGTCGCAGCTCGCGGCCTGTTGGTGCGACGACCGGTTGAGGGCGGCTAGGCAGGGCGGCGAAGTGGGTGCGAGGGGAGGCCGGAGGCGATGTGGAAAGGTCTCCTGTAGGCGAATGGTCGACGGTTTGAGGAGGTATGGACGGGAACGGCTTCGCTTGGGCGCCTGAAGAGGTGGACGGTTCTTCCGGGCTACTCGGAAGAAGAGCGCTATAGCGCGCGGACGACACGCGGCTGGGCTTCGCGCGGATGGTGGACGTCTCCGAAACGCCTGCGAAAGACGCTTGGCGAGAAAGCGGTACGGCCGCAGAGGGCGTGGGCGTCAAGGCGGGAGGTCGCGGTTGGCCGGTCTGTCCTTCGCGCTGCGCCTCCGCCATCATCTCTTGCTGGAGGGCATACACCTTGGCCGGGTCGAGAGCTGTCGAGGCGCGACTGCTGATCCGCTTGTCCGCCTGCCCCGCTTCGAGGACCGCCTCCTCGACATCGTCCGGCCCGCCGAACGACTCCTCTTCGTCAAACCCCTCTTCGGACGAGCTCTTCTCGTCGCCAGACGGAGTGTACTCGAAGATCGCTTCACACTCCCAATGCGCGCCTTCGAGCAGGCTCAGCTTTTCGGACCACTTTCGTGGCAGCCTTGCGATTATTGCCACCTTTACGTCGCCCCACCAGTCGAGGAAGTAGCTGCCACCAGCGCTTTGGCGCTCGTAGAGCGCGATGATGAGGAGGATTGGTAGCGACAGCATCTGAGTCGCGAAGACGTTCACCTTGTGGAACCAGCGGGGCGAGAGTGCGTGCGACAGCGGCCACATCACGCACAAGGCGATCAGGTTGAGCGGCGGAACATCTACGTTGCAACCGATCAGCGTGCCTTCCTGCCGAAGAGCGAGAATGACGCACAATCGAACAGGCTGTTTCCCTTGACGCCTTCGAAGCAGCCGACCGCCTTGCGGAACATGTCTTCAGCGGCCTGCATCGCGAAACGTTAGCACACAGAGTCCTTTGAGCGCGAAAGTGAACGTACCGCATCGTTGGCGATGTTAGCGTAGGTCGTCGAAAGGATGGCCACAAGGACGGAAGTGAGGAGGGTGTTCGAGAGTGCGGCGAACGAGACGAAGAGGATCGGCCCGAGGACGTGGTCGAACTTAGGCGACTCGTCAATGCCGGAACCGTCCAGGCCGAAGAAGATAAAGATGAGCCTGGCGAAGATTCGCGTTAGATGCGCAGGCGCGACCTTCGCGGCGTGACGCACCATTCGCTGATGCGAGTAACCGAGTAGGCGCCTTCCGAAAGGTGATTGAGCGCGAAGACGAAGCCGATGAAGCTGACAAGCTCGACTGTCAGCGCTGTACAAGGTGAGGATGGTTGGCACGCACCAGAAGACGGTTATGCTCATCAGGAAGAAGAAGTCCAACAGCATCGCCCGCAGACTTAGGATGAGCAGGTTGTTCGAGATGGCGGTGAAGGCGAGCCTGTCGTTCAGACGAGGGGTCAACATCAGCGCCTTTCGAGCGTTGGAAGGAAGACTCGCCTCGGGAACAGCAGACAGGCAGCGAGGCTGAGGATAGCGTAGGACCGCTCGCTCATTCTGGCGTCATTGGTGTAGACGCTGTGGGCGCGAAGAACGAACGCCGCACAATAGATGGGCAGGCTGACCGCGTCGAGGCCGTTGGTCAGGCCGGCAGCGTAGACGGACCATCCATGCTCAGCGATGGAAGTGATCTTGTCGAGCGTGTAGCCGATCGAGTAGAAGAAGAACCAGAGTTCCATCCACGAAAGCTTCGAGACTGGCGTGCCGTCGTATCGACTGTGGCGGTCGACGATGACAAGGAGGAACGAGACGAAGAGGACGAGGAAGGTGCAGAATTCGATGACGGCGCGGTACTTGGGCACGCGCAGACGGTAATGGTCGAGCATTGGAGCCTTGTGCACCTCGTATAGCGAGACCTCCCGCGTCTTGTACCGGTCGCCAAGGAAGTCGATAAAGGACGAGCTTGTGTAGGTGATGCGACCGTCGTAGATCGCGTTGATGACGCGCTGGCAGGTCTGGCTCTTGATGAAATGGCGGGCCTTCCCAAGGATGGCCAGCTCGAGTGCGTTCGTCTTGGACGCCCCCTGTGCAGCGACCCGACTCGAGTACCCTTCTCGCTCCCTGATGCGCTCGATGACTTCCTCGCTCGCGCCCTGAAAAGCATGAAAGCCTCCGACGAGCGCCCTCGCCATCGCTAACAACCCTTGGTTCGGGCCCTTCGCCAAGGCTGCCTGATGCCGCAAGAGCTTGACAGCCATGATCTCGCACAGTCGCGCGCGAGTTTCGTTGATTGACGAGGAGGCGAGTGCCGAGTCTCGCTCGCGGATGAACTGGAGGCGGCAGAGGAGGAGGACGTAGACGATTGAGGGGTCGCAGCGGTCGGCCAGATCGGCCTCGAGCGGTCGCATGGTTGTGAAGTGAAATTCGGGACTACGAAAAAATGCACAGCGTGAGTGAGGAGCGGAAACTGGCGGCGAGGAGGAGAGCAACCCGGCCTCACGTAAAAAACTGGCTCTCCGAGACTGCCACGTCCACGTCCCTCCTGATACGCTTCATCAGCCAGTGTCTGCGCGCAAGCCAAGGCAGCGCGTGTGAGTTTCGACTTCATCAGTACACCGCCTCCGCCCACACCTCGAATGTCAACTGGGCGGACTGGGCGGCGAGGGCTGAACGCACGCGTTACCAAAGACGTCGCACGCAGCGAGCTGCTCCATGCGATCAGCTCCAGGTCCCATCAAGCCATTGCAGTGCTCGGAGGGTCGGAGGCCGGAGGCGCCGCGAATGGTCGAGTCGGGCGAGACGAGCGCCGTCCGCTCCGTGGCCATGGCGAGAAACCTTTCAGAAAGCGCTGTGGAGAGCTAGCAGCGCGAACGAGCGAGGAAGGGGAGGCGATGAGGAAGAAGGGCAGTAGGAGGAGACAGGGACGACATCATGTCACTATTCACTTGCTCTTTCGCCTCTCTTCCAATCAGATGCGATGTACAATGGCGTCCTTGCGCAGACCCACTCAGCAAAGCTCGTGCTCGACGCAACGACGTCGTTCAAGCGCCCTACCGCGACTCGTCTCAGCGAGTCTTCCCCCCGTCCCCCCCGTCCTCGATCGAGAACTGGAACCGTCCAGTCGCCTCGAGCCGCTCGACAAGGACGTTCCCGAGTGCAGTCGAAGGGGTGAGGAAGCCGCCGTGCTTGGCGATGGGCGGGAGGCGGTCGTAGTCCTTGAGAAGGCAGAGGGCGCAGGATGAGATCAGGACGGAGGTCGCGAGGTATCCCTGCGCGCCCAGCGATGTCAGTCAGACCACTACATACAATCAGGTGCAGAAGCAGAACGCACAGGGTCGCCCTTCGCCTTCTGCACCACCCGCGACTCGAATCGACCATCCTCGCTCTTCGCGACCGTAGTCGTCTGGTACCAGCCGTTCTGTTGCACTTCCGGACTTGGTCCCTCACCCGATTTGGGACCGAAGCGCTTGACGAGCCATCGAATAGGCGAGATGAGAACTGCGGAGAAGGCAGGTCAGCGAGGTTGCCAGCTTCAAGAGGCGGAGCAACTCACGGATCGAGCCAAAGACGGTGAAGAAGGTGAGACTGGCGAAAAAGGACGAAATGGGGCCGGGCATCTTGAGGAACTCGTCGTAGTGAAAGCGGGGTCCATAGGCGACGACGCGAGAAGAAGGGTCCGCAGACTCGAGGATGCCCCAGGAGCGGTGTACGACGGCGGTGTTGACTGGCGCCATCATGAAGAAGGCGCCCCACGTCGTCTTCCCCTGGAAGGTCTGCGAGCCGACGACAACCGGTCGTCCCTTGTGGACACCCCGAATCGGCGAGAGAGCGTAAGTGTCCGCCGCAACTTTCAGGGCGTCCTTATCCTCCGTCTCACGCATGTTGACGATGGACGCGAGCGTTCCGCCTGACATGCCGCCCTTGGCCTTGAAAGCTGTCCTGACCTTGCCGGCGCGGACCTCGTCTCCACCGACCTGCTTGAGACGCTGGACGGCGAGGAAAGCGCCAATGTCGGACGGGATCGAGTCAAAGCCGCAGCAGTGGATGATGGTCGCTTTGTTTTCGAGAGCGATGCGCCCGTACTTCTGGTTCGTCTTGTAGATGAAGGGGTTCTCGCCGGTCAAATCGACGTAGTGGACGCCCTCCTCAGCGCAGACCTGCGTACAACTCGTATCGTCAGTAAGGGTTCTGCTCGAGCATTACGGATGAACGCGCCTTGACGAGCGGCTCGCCATGGATGAGGTAGGGGCCAATCAACGAGATGACGACCTTGACCTGCTTGACGGCCTTGCGGAGCGCCTCTTCGTCCGAAGAGTCCGCAATGAGGACGGCAGCCGGCTCGACGCCAATCTCCCTCATTTTTTCCTCGATCTTCTGACGGTTGCGGCCGCCGACGGCAAAGGTGAAGTTCTGGAGGGGCGCTTGGGTAGCGAGGTACTTGGAGACGAGCTGTGCGGGGTAGTCGAGGGCATTAGCAAGCGAAAAGTGGCGAGACAAGGGCCAAAATGTCGCACCTGTCCCGTGAAACCCGACGCGCCCATCACCAAGATGTCGTAGGTCTTCGTAGCTGACATGGCAACGCAGTAGACTGTCCACGAAGGTCAGCACGAGGCCAGAAGAGGCACAGCTCGATATCATGACGAACCTGGAAAGGCGGTTCGAGGTGGAGAGGGAAGCAGGGGTAACGGTTCAGGGAGGTCGCAGAGCCTCGTAGATGGATTTGGTAAGACTGCACGAATACAGCAAAGCCAGCAAGGGTGGCAGTCAGTCGATGGCAGGAGTCGAAGCGTCGGAGAGAGCGATCGCCTTGTCCGGCCACTGGGACCGCCGTCACCGTGCCGTCCTGCGCCCGAAGAACACGTGCGCCGTCCTGCTACAACTGCTCGCAAGCCCGACAACATCGCCCGATAGCGTCTCTCGTCGCGCGACCCGAAATAAACGCCAACTCCATCTTCATCAGCTCACGGCAAGCATCGACGCTGTCCTGCTTATCTCGAAACTTGCGAAGGCATGGGATGAGCTTGAAGCACTTCCGCTGGTAGGAACATGGCTGTCACGGCGGTTCAGGGGCGTCTCAAGGTGGTGGGCATCGACACGGTGGCATAAGAGCGGAGAGGAGGAGAGGGACGCGGCTGCGCGACTTGCTGTCAAGCTGTGTTTACTTGAAGCGGTTGATAGGCTGAACAGCGACTCGTTGAGACGCGGGGCGAGCGGACAGACCGCTTTTTCGAGCGATCCACAACTCCTCTCCGGGACCTCCTCGCCGCCTCGCTCGGCTCACTCGAGCTCACTGTTTGCGCCAACGAAGAACGAACTGGACAGCGCTGACGCTATTACGACCGTCACGAGGTTTTCTACTGGCCTGGAACGACCGCACGATCCGTCAGGGCCCGTCCCCTCTGCGTCTGCTCGCCTGAGGCAATTCCGCAAACCCATCACTCAACCTTTCGCTGCTCCTCCTCAACACAACTCTGAACGGCGATGGACGCATCGGTGCTGTATTTGACGCTCGCACTGGCTCTGTTCTCGTAGGTCCCGTTCGCTTCTGTCTTTTTTCGATCTTGCGATGACCACCATAGTTCCGCAGCTTCTTCTGCTCGACTTACACGACACTTCGAACTCTCCTGCCCCTCCTACCTGATCACCCTCTAAACCGGCGCACAGCAGGATCAGCCATCGGCTCTTTCGCCCCCGCCGCTTCGCCTTCTGAAACGACACCACGGCTGAAGTCGGCGCAGCGCTTCGCCGCCTATCTCTCGGTCGTTGACATCTGTGAGTCTGTGCGGCGCTAGCGTTAGGAGGATGAAGCTGACCGCGCTTTCGTCGCAGTCGCGGCCGTCGTCCTCGTCTGGGAGATGTCGACAGCCGTCTCGGGCCACTCACAACTCGGCGACTCGAAACTCGCAGCGGCACGCATCTACCTGGCGACTACAGCAAGGCCGACACTCCTACTCGTCGTCGCGATCCTTTCCTACACGAACGTGTGCCTCGGTCGGTCGATTGCGCTCGGGAAGGCTGACTCGTACGTCTCGCCCCTTCGCTTCAGGAAGATGCGCACTGATCGACGCGGCCCGGACGCAGGATCGTGTGGGCACCCGCGCTTGCCGTCTATGCAGTTGGAGGCGGCCTTGCGGCGCTTCCGAAAGTCGGCGGCTCGAACGTTTGGATCGGCCTCATTTCCTGGCTCTCGCTCGTTACCGCTGTCGGTATGTGCCCCTCACGCGGAAGGTGCATCCGACATCTCGGCTGACTTTCGTTCCGCAGTCACGGTCTGCTTCGGCCGCCTACTCGTCGCGATCCTGCGAGTCCGTCGGATCACTCAGTGCGAAAAAATCTCTCGTTTTGCCGTCGAACAGGACAAGATGGTCTCGCCTGCCGACTTACCATACGGCAACTACTTGTCAACATTCCACAACAACTTTTCCGGCCTGTCGACCTCTTTCGTCAACTCAATCGGTCGTTCGTCCTCGACCATCAACCTGCCAACCCAGCCAAAGAACGCCCCATCGATCTTCGAAGGGAAGGCTTCGACACCTTCTCGCGCTTCGACGGAAGACGGCGACTTCGACTATCGCCACGACTTCCGTTCGCCCACTCCAGGCTCAACTTATGGACTAATCGACCAGTCCGCCTCTGCCCTCTCAGGCCGCTCAACGCCGCAACTCGGTCCCCGCTTGCACATCTACGAGGACGCGCGCGAAATTCTTGACTATGACAAGGCGGACAGCCAGACGACCACCTCGCGCCGCTCGATGAGCTCCATCGCCTCTCGGGCGTCGACGTACCTCTCGCCGGGCGGCTTGGTCGCTGGCTCAACCGTGCGGAACGCGGTCAAGGTGCAAGAAGCATGGGGAGGACAAACGCCGCCTGGAACGGGCCATTCGCCGGCTGTTGAGCTGTCCTCGAAGGAAGCGAGGGGCGCTCTCATTCGTATCGGTGGCCATCTAGCATCGTGCCTGCTCGGATACGCCTTCGTCGCGCCCTTCGTCATATTCCGCCTTGTCCACCCCTCCAGCTCGGTCCCGCTTGTCGCCTCACTCCTCCTCGTCATCGGTGTCTGCCAACCTGGCGTAATCCTTGCCTGGCAATGCTGGTCAAGCGAAGGCTTCTGGTTACGTCGCCAGCAGCCGCCTATCCCGAAGTCATCATCCGCACTCGCGCTCGAAAAACTAGAGGTGGTCGTCGAGAACGAGAAGGGCGACTTCCGGGTGGAAAGTCGAGCTTCGACAGTCAGGACGTACAAAGATTCGCTGCCGGGGATCGTGCCGGACGGCGTGGATTGCAACCCGACGCAGCGCGGCAAGCTTGGTGTGTCCTTCTCATGCAACTCGCGAGATGTCTTGCTAACCAGCTCACATCCGTAGGGCGCGCCATCTCGATGCTCGAGGCACATCCGAAGCTCCAGCTTCTCCCCTCACCTACCGCCCAGGTCTCGATTACCTCGGCCGTCAAATCCGCTTCGACTGGTCACGCCCGCCTTCGGTCACTCAAGCTGTCCAAGGCGACCACCGGCTCGTTCGGCGAGACAGGGAAGACCCCTCCTCGCACTGGAAGCGGTGCCAGCAGGAAGACGGTCTGCGGGTTTGAGCATCACGCTCGCCACGTCTCGGCGCCGCTCGACCCCACGGACACTTCGCTCATCGTTTCGCTGCTCAAAGCGAAGAAGCGCGCGAGCGACTCGCACCGTCAGCCGAGTCGAGAACGCATTCCGTTCGGCTTCAAAGATTCGAATGCGCGCGAACGGCCTGCCTCGACAGGCTTTTGCAGCAAACCGCCCCTCGCTTCGCCTTCCTTCGCCCCTTCTGCCAACTTTAACGCCCTCATTCGCGAGCTCACCCTCTCCTCGGTCGATTCGAGACCGCACATGGATTCGCCACCCCCTGTTCCCCCTCTTCCTCAGGAGATCGACTACCTAAGCGCTCAAGTTCTCCCCAAGCTCGTTCCCTCGATCAAACTCGGCAACAGTGTAACTGTGGCTTCGAAGAACGCGCCGCTTCCTCGCCCCTCGTTGATGGGTCCAGCGCCGATAGACGAATATCGCTTTGGGTCGTTCGCCTCGAGAAGGTCTCGCTTGTCAGGACGGTTCTCGTTCGCGGGTGTGTCGAAGCCCGAGCCGGCAAAGGTCACAGATGCATCGGAAGTGTGGGTCTCGGTCGACACGCCGGAGGTGGACGAACTAAGCCTGCCGTCCGTCTCGCCAGCCTCGATTCGAGCCGACAAGTCCGTACGACTCTCAAGTCCCACTGCTGAACACCTTCCGCATGGCGACGAGAAGACAACCCATACTTGCACCGCGTCGAGTGGAACTCGCCTCGACATCTCGTTCGAGTGGGAGGACGGCGCGAGCGAGGTCCTTGATGCCGGGACACTGGCCGATGACTCGTCTTCCGACGACAACGGGGATAGCGACGCTGAGATTGCCGCATTCGAAGCACATCGACGCGCTCGTCAGGCTCTTCCCCCCCTCTCGCCGACTTTCGCCACCAGTATCTCGCAAGGCGTCTACCTCAAATCTTCGCCCTTTATCCGCCATCCTCACTCGCCGAATGGCTCGGTCGTCCTGCGCAGGTCGCAGGTCTTCAGCGAGGAAGAGGATGTGCGCACCGGCAGGATCCAGTGCGCTACCGTTCGTCCGATCCCGCGAGAGTCCGACTCATCGTCGACCGAGATGATGCACTCGTACGGCTTGCGACCGACGCATGCCCCCGTCGCATCCGTCACCTCGTCTCGCTCGTTCGCCTCGCTGTCGTCGCTCACCTCGCAAGGTTTCCACAACATGATGGCGTCGCAGTGTGCGTCAACAGTCCAGCGTATCAGAAGTCGGTCACTGACCTTCCTCTCTACGCAGCTTGGCACGGCGGGAACAGCGACTCCGCCCTCAGTTCCGATGAGCAGCAGCGGCGCAGTCAGCCCAACTCGCGTTCGCTCTCGCTCCTCAGTCAGCGCGACGTCAACGTGATGTCGTCCGACGAAAGCAGCGAGCGCGAGTTGCAGAAGGTCTCGCACCATCGCGCCGCAACCGGTCTTCGCGACTCGAACTCGCACTCTGCCCTACCTCGCCTCCCTCTTCCGCCGATCCCAGCGGAATGCGACGAGGACCACAACGAGGTGCTCAAGACGCCCACATCGAGGCCTTCGAATCGCCAACGTCGCCCGTCTCGCACGCCTTGCGACGTCGATCTTTCCAAGCCGACTTCTGCCACGTCCTCGTCTAGAGTCCCGGCTCGTACGCCACCGAATGCCACATCACGTTCCCGAGCCCGCGCCGAGTTCGTCAAGAGCCCTGTTCACGCCGACGAGAACCGGCCTTTTTTCCTTCCATCTCGCCCCCTTCCTCAGCCGCCGACTCGCCGGCTCGAGCCCACCCGTCCTCTACGCACGCTTCGCTAGACAGGAGGAGCCGGATTCCTCTCCCGGTCCACTTGCAGGTTCACCTTGTCTATTAAGCCTCTGTCTGTTCACCAGCTCGTCCCTTCGTCTTTCTCGACTCCTAGCTTTTCGCAGCGTGTAATGGTACCAAGACTTTTCGTCCGTGTCTTCACCGCTGCGAACGAGCCGAGCGAAGACTCCGCGCGACCGTCTCGCGCTCTTTCCCTCCTCTATGACGCTTACATCTGCGGCAACGCGTCGTGGCCTGCTAACGCTGAGCTATTGCCCTCGAAGAACTGCTTTCGACAACTTGCGACCTTCCCTCGCGGGCCCAAGCCCTCGCTACCTTTCCTCATACTCCCCGACCCGTTCATCGCCCACGGAGGCCCCTACCCGGGAATATTTCTACGATGTTGACGTCCACGGCCAACTGTTCCTCTCGACGACCAAGCAGCGCAACATAGCCACCGCTTACCGCGACCCTCGCTTCTTGTCGACGCTCTATACGCGCATCCGACGGAACTTGAGCGAGGACGAGCGGTCGCAGGCTGTTCGGCAGCAGGGCTACGAGTTTCAGAGTGATTGCATGGGGGAGCGCAACTGGGTGAGGCCGGCTAGGGACGGGACGGTGCTGGTCTTCCAGTCTCTCGAGGAAGGAGGTGCGTTGCCTCGCGTCGATTTTGACGCACCCTCATCTTGCTGACCCTGCAGCGTGCAGAACTACATTACGGAGGCTCTCTCACGACGCCCTTCAATCCTGCCACACTACGGGTCGACCCCGAGTCGGGATACCTTTTCCACCCTTCACCCCTTCCTTCCCGCCGGCGAGCAGCCGAGACCTCTCACTACGGCCCTTACTCGCTCCTTAAGTCGTCTCTCGTCCTCGAGCACTTCGCCAGCAGCCTTGAATACGATGACGACGGGCGAGGGAGCTTCGAGTATCAGGGGAAGAGGTTCGACCTTGAAAAGCTCGAGGAGTGCGACGTCTGGAGGCGCGCGGATTGACGCGGACGCTTTTGGTGAGCTGGAGGTTGCAGCTAGCCTGTTGTTATGTAATTCGCGCATCTTTATAACCCGGCCTCATCGCCTTTGGTTCATCCTCGACCACACACTCGCTTCCCGCTTTCATGGTCCGGGTCTCGCCGGACGCTGCCGGGGTCTCATCTGAGCTTTTCAGCAGGGTCGCTGACCGCCCAGCTGACCGACCGGCGAAACGACAGAGAACTTCGTCCCTCCCGACAGCGAGCGACTTCTGGATTGACAGCTTGCCGGGCTTCCGTGCGTGTTGCTCTGCATTACCTTCTGCTCGAGCAAGCTGATAGTGCCCTCCGATAGGCGGCGACTTCCGCTTGTCCCTTTACGGCGGCAATCTCCTCTCCGCAACCCACACGACCCCACCTGCTCCTGCCGCCGACGGCGACGCGCACCTGTACTTCTTGCTGGCGCGGAACAAGCACATTCCGAAGCGAGAACGACTGGTCATCTGGTGCGGCGCGCTGTCCTTGAGGGAGAGCAGGAGCTGGCCTTCTCGCTGTCTCCCACTGCTAACCCTCTCACCTCGTGCAACAGGCTAAATGGCGGTCCTGGGTGCTCATCTTTCGACGGAGCATTAATAGAGCTCGGTCCGTTGCGGATAGACGAGACGGGAACCCCGCGAATCGTGGAGGGCACAGCTTGGAACGAGTATGCGAATGTCCTCTTCCGTGAGTTCGCCTCTGCTCCTCCTATCAACACGTTCGGCTCATGCTGACAACGGAAATCGACATACAGTTGACCAGCCTGCCGGCACAGGCTTCTCCTACGTGCGTTGGACGGACTCGCATCTTCACGAAGACCGCCTCTCACGCTTCGGTCCGCAGGTTACGAAGAACGACAACGTGCGCGAGCTCGCAGACGCCGCGGACCAGGTCGTCAACTTCCTCGCCAACTTTTATCGCGTCTTTCCCGAGTTCAGGAGCATGGACACGTACATCGCCGGCGAGAGTTACGCCGGGCAATACATCCCGTACATCGCGGACGCAATAGAGAAGACGACGATCGTCAACACGCCCCTCAAGGGACTCTTGATAGGCAATGGCTGGATCTCGCCGCGAGAACAGTACCCTGCCTACCTCGACTACCTCCTCGACCAGCGGCTCGTCAAGGAGAACTCGCAGGCGCACCGCAATATTCGCAAGGTGCTCGACAAGTGCGAGGAGAAGCTTTCGCAGCTTCACAAGGAAAAGGGGGGGAAGGGAATGGTCCTTGTCGTCGAGTGCGAGCAGATCTTGGGTGCGATGGGTGCGGTAACGGGGAAAGAGTGAGCGTGCGGTTTCGCGAGCTCGAAACGCCGACGTGGCTGACAGTCGTTCGTTCTCAGCGGCCTCTGCTTGAACCTCTACGACACGCGCGAGTACCACGCTTGCGGAACCGAGTGGCCGCCCGCTCTCAAACAAGTTTCGGGTTTCCTGCGGGTAGGTCCCGACGCTCCCTAGCGCACCGCTTTCCGCTCACAATCCTCGGCGCGCGTTCATAGAGTCGGAACGTCGTCAAGGCTCTGCATGCCGCGAAGGGTCCCGAATCTCACGGCCCTTGGACGCAGTGCTCGCCAGCTATCGGCGCCAAGTTCTGGACGCCCAACTCGGTCCCTTCGGTCGTCTTGCTTCCTCAACTACTGGAGAAGATGCCTATCTTGCTGTATAACGGCGACAAGGACGCGATGTGTCCCGGTATTGGCATCGTGAAGATGATTGACAAGCTCGAATGGAACGGCGCGACAGGCTTCGTAGGTCTCCACCTGGTCCGACCCGCCCTTCGAATGCTGACGCTCTCGTCTGCCTCGCAGGACGGTGCCGAACCGCTCGACTGGTCCGTTGACGGCGAGTCTGCCGGCCGCTGGACTACCGCCCGGAACTTGACCTACGTCGAAGTCTTCAACTCGTCGCACATGGTGCGTTGCGGGCGAGCGAGGTCGTTTCACCCTGTCGCTGACTGTTCGCTCGCGCAGGTTCCGATGGATAGGCCTCTTGCCGCGCACGACATGCTTCGTTCGTCTCGCTCGTTCCGTTGCAGTCAGGCTCCAAAGCTAACCGGCTTTTGGCCATGCAGTCCGCTTCATGCAAGTCGACACGCTCCATTCCGCCGGCTCAGCCGCCAAGATCCCTTCCCGCATAGGCGCTTCACCCGAAGCCGTCCTCGCCCCGACCCATCCCAACGGTACCGCCCTCGTTGCTCCCTCGGTCCTCGATACAACGCACGACGGCTCAGAAGCTGACGGTCCGGCCGAAAAGGTGATTGAGAATGGATACGACGTGGAGCATGAGCGGCAATTTGGGCCAAGGAGGACGGCCGCGCTGGTCATCCTCCTCTTGCTGATTGTCGGAGCGCTGTGGGGCATCGTCCATTGGCGGAAGGCGGCGAGGAGGGAACGTTATCGGCGCTTGAAGGGGAAGGGGCGGGCGGCTGTACCGCTCGACGAAAGGCGGGAACGGAGGCAGTCGAGTCGTGCGAGTAGGCGGACTGACGGCGCGTACCATGACGACCGACCTGAACCGACGCCAGATGAGGCGCCGGAGACGGTTGCGGTCTTTGATATCGGCGAGGAGGACGAATATGACGAGGAGGAGCGGGGAGTCGGGCGGCAGTACGAGGACGACGATGACGAAGACGGAAAGGGAGATCTGGGGAAGGCGGCGGAGGATGCGAATCCTTGGAGAGTAGACTCGGCAAGGCAGTACTAGCAGGCTTCAGCAGACGGAGTAAGCTGTCATCTATTCAAGGGATCCGCCCAAGTCCAGCCCGCTCAGGGACCCTCAATCGAGGAGCGAGACAACAACAGCCTGTTCCGCGACACTGGTACTGATACGCCCGGACCCTGATCATTTCTCACCTCCCTACCGCTTCACTTCCGCAGCTCGCTCAGCGTCCCCGCCCCTCCACCTCTTCCACCCCGCTTCCAGTTCTTCCTCCAAAACGATCCTCTCCCACTCGCTCAGCCCTTCATCCATCTTCCCGACCCGGTCGAGCACCTTTTCCCTCGCCTTGACGCCGCGAGACTGGTCCGCCAAGACGAGCAAGTCGGAGGGTGAGCTGCAGCCGAGGGCGTGGAAATGTGATGTTAGGCGCGCTAGGGAAGGGAGTGGGAGGGAGGAGAGGAAGCTGGAGATATCGGGCACGGCGAAGGCGCGAGAGTTCGGTACTAACGGACGCGAGGAGTTGGACGAGCGAGAAGAAGTGGGTGGCGGGACAGCAACGGGATGAAGGATGGGAGAGACGGTCGAGGGGCTCGAAGGCGTCGGGAGGTAGCCTGGGCCTGGAGGTGCTGCAGGTCGACGCGAGGGCCAAGGCGGAGCTTTGACAACTGTTCGCTTCGAAGGCGCCGCGAGTATCATCGGCTCGTCTTCTTCCTCCTCCGCATCCGGCTCGACCTTGATCCGCATGCGTTCCTGCTCCTCGCTCGCTTCCTTCTCCAGCCGCCGCTTCTCGAGCGCAACAAGCCTCGCGTCCTGCAACTGCGCCCTCTGTCTCGCTCGCTCTTCTCGTGCGTCTGAAGTATGAGAAGAGGTCGTGGAAGCGGCAGGAAGCTTGAGAGTGAGAGAGGTGCGTCGGCGTTTCTTCGAGGGCGAGGCGGAGGGGGAAGAACGGTCTCGGGTGTTGGGGTCGGGGTCGGGGTCGGCTGAGGCAGTTGAGGCTGCTCGTCGTGGTTTTCGTGTCGTCGCGTCTGTTCGGACCGACGGACTAGCCGCCCGCGGGCGCCTGTCGATTTGCGTCACATCCTCCTCCTCGTCCCGCAAGTCGCGCTTGCTCGCGCTTCTCGTCGCCCCTCCCGAGGTGTTTTCCTCATCCAGGCGTGACCGTCCGTCACCCTTCCGCCTCGGGCTCGCCGCTGCACCCTCAATGGCCCCCATCCGCTTCGCTCCTCGCGCCAGACTCGGCTTCGCTCGCTTGGTTGGTGACGGGCCACGTGGAGTCGATGCAGCAGCAAGCGGAGGCGGCAGGCAGTCGAGCTCGTCGTCCTCAGCCGATGCAACGGGTGGATGTCGGTCGACTCGGCGGGGAGACCACGACGGCGACCTCTTGAAGATGAGGGGCATCCCCTGTGCAGTTTGGCAGTGATCAGCAGCGCAATTCAGCCAGTACCAGCGTGTCGTTATCCCGTTCAGCGAGTTGTAAGCCGATTGTATTCTGGTAAGCTTGCGAGGTAAAGGTTGACTCTTGTTTGACTCGACGCGGACGACTCGAGGCTTTGCGAGTTAGGCCAGTGCATGCTGCAGAGCGCTCTGCGAACAGTCTTGAACCGCACGACTCGTCCACCCCGCCCGCTCGCTCTTTCTCTCCAACTCTTGTCGCCAACCCGCACAATGTCGACCTCTCCCGCTCCTTCCGCCCAGCCAGTCCCAAATATGACCGAGGAAGGCCCCCAGCAGCCCGCAGGAGACGTTCCGCTCGACGCCAACGATCAGCCGCTGACCAAGTCGGCGTTGAAGCGCCTCCAGAAGGAAAGGGACCTCGCGGCGAAGAAGGCGCTCAAGCAGGCGCAGAACCAGGGCAAGCCTGTTCCGGCGGCTCATGCAGGCGAGGGAAAGAAGAAGGAGAAGCCCGCGAAGAAGGAGGAGGTCGTCGAGGAGCCTCCGTACGGCGAGACCCAGGATGGCGACAAGAAGGGTGCGTTCGCACTCCTGCTCGCTCATTCGACGTTTTCGCGCGCGGGAGGATACTGAGTTAGGCTAAAGGGCGTCCTGGCCAAGCGGCGAAACGAACAAGGGCGAATGGGCGAACTGACTTCTTCCCTTCTCCCGTTCATGCAGACCTTTCGCGCCCTATGGCCGCAGGCTACAACCCCGACCACGTGGAGAAATCATGGTATTCGTGGTGGCGATCGCACAACTTCTTCGTCCCCGCCATTCCCTCTTCCTCGCCCTCCGAGTTCTCCCACTTCGACGCCAACCCACTGTTCGTTTCGCGGGAAGGCAGCGGCGACGTTGACTGGAGCAAGATCAACCCCGAGAAGACTTTCGTAATCCCTGCGCCTCCGCCCAACGTTACCGGCAGCCTGCACATCGGGCATGCCCTTGCTTTCGGCTTGCAGGACACTCTCATTCGCTGGTGCGTGTCATCTGCACACCTGTATCTCGGCGGGTTGCGCAGAAATCTCTGATGACTCACGCTCTTGTCGATGCGCAGGCACCGCATGCGCGGCTACACCACCCTCTTTGTTCCCGGCTACGACCACGCCGGCATCTCAACTCAGTCCGTTGTGGAGAAGCGCCTTGCCAAGCTCGAGGGCCTCTCACGACATGACCTCGGGCGCGAGAAGTTCCTTGAGCGGTGTATGGCTTGGAAGGAGGAGTGCGTTGGATGACCTTTTGCCCGTCTGTCCGTAGCGTCTGTGTGCCTTTCACTGACTGACTCTCCCGCTGTCGCCTTTCCGCACAGGTACCAGACGCGCATTACAAACCAGATCTGCCGTCTCGGCGTTTCGTGCGACTGGGACCGCGTTGCCTTCACCATGAATACTCAGCTGTCGAAGGCTGTCGCCGAGACCTTCGTTCGCCTGCATGACGACGGCATCATCTACCGCGCGAACCGCCTCGTCAACTGGTGTGTCGCGATGAATACGACTTTGTCGAACTTGGAGGTGCGTTGGGCCCGGCGCTGCTCCTCCGCTTCTTGACGAGAGCGACTAATTGGGCTTAAAAGGGCGGCAGCTGACACAGGTCTACCCGCAGGTCGACCAGAAGGTCCTCACCGGCCGCACGCAGCTCCCCGTCCCCGGCTATGACCCGAAGGAGAAGTTCGAGTTTGGTGTCATCACCTCCTTCGCCTACCCTATCGAGGGTTCCGAGGAGAAGATTGTCATCGCCACGACTCGTCCGGAGACGCTTCTTGGTGACACTGCCATCGCCGTCCACCCTGACGACGAGCGGTACAAGGTGCGTCTCCCTTCTTCACAATCCGCCTTCCTCACGAGCTGACGGTGCTCACCCAACAGCACCTCCACGGCAAGTATGCTCTCCACCCCTTCCTCGACCGCCGTCTCCCTATTATCACCGACTCGATCGCCGTCGACATGTCGTTCGGTACCGGTGCCGTCAAGATGACGCCCGCGCACGACCCGAACGACTACGAAGTCGGCATGCGCCACAAGCTCGACTTCATCAACATCCTCAACGACAATGGCACGCTCAACGCCAATGCCGGACCCGAGTTCGAGGGCATGAAGCGGTTCCACGCGAGGAAGAAAGTCGTTGAGGAGATGAAGAAGAAGGGGTTTTACGTTGGGGACGCGGAGAACCCGATGAGCATCCCTGTCTGCTCGAAGAGTGGCGACTTCATCGAGTCGGTCATGAAGCCGCAGTGGTGGGTCAGCTGCAAGGCGTTGGCGGACAAGGCGATCGAGGTAGGCTCACGCGTCGACTTTCCATTCATCCGCATACACGCAAGCTGACTCTTTCCTCGTTCTTTCTCGCAGCGCACGAAGGCCGGCGAGCTCAAGATCCGCCCTGCCGCGTCTGAGGGCGACTGGTACCGCTGGCTCGAGGGCATTCAGGACTGGTGTGTCTCGCGTCAGCTCTGGTGGGGTCACCGTGCCCCGGCGTACTTCGTCAACCTCGAGGGCGAGGCTGCCGACGTGAGTCTGCTTGATCTCGGTAGACAGGGGAATGAGCTGACACTCTCGCCGACGCAGCGCATGAACAATGACTTCTGGGTTTCCGGCCGCGACCGCGCCGAGGCCGAGTCCCGCGCCGCCGCCAAGTTTCCCCATCAGAAGTTCACGCTCGAGCAGGACGACGACGTTCTCGACACCTGGTTCTCGTCCGGTCTTTGGCCGTTCTCAATCCAGGGTTGGCCCGACAAGACGCCCGACCTGGAGCACTTCTACCCATCGTCACTGCTCGAGACCGGCTGGGACATCCTCTTCTTCTGGGTCGCCCGCATGGTCCTCCTCGGTATCTACCTTACCGGCCAGGTTCCTTTCTCCGAGGTCTTCTGCCACGCCATGATCCGCGACGCGCATGGTCGCAAGATGTCCAAGTCACTCGGCAATGTCATTGACCCGATCGACGTTATCGAGGGTGCGTCGCTCGAGGCGCTTCACGCCCAGCTGCGGACGGGCAACCTCGCTGCGAAGGAGGTCGAGCTCGCGGAGAAGGGACAGAAGAAGGACTTCCCGAACGGTATTCCTCAGTGCGGTACCGACGCCCTCCGCTTCGCCTTGGCCAACTACTCGTCGACTGGCCGCGACATCAACCTCGAGATCTTGCGTGTTGAGGGTTACCGCAAGGTGCGTCCTCGGTCTTCTGATCTCGACTCGCAGTCTGCTGACTTCTATCGTGTTTTGTGCAGTTCTGCAACAAGCTGTGGAATGCCACCAAGTTCGCGATGCTCAAGCTCGAGGGTGACTTTATCCCTCCTCAGTCGGAGAAGGTGCCGTCTCTCAGCCTCTTTCTTGAGCTGCTCCATCGCTGATCATTCGACTGTTGCAGCCTACCGGTCAGGAGTCACTTGCCGAGAAGTGGATTCTCCACAAGCTCAACCTCGCCGCTGGCAAGGTCAACGCCGCTCTGCACGACCGCAATTTCATGTCCGCCACTTCGGACGCCTACGCGTTCTGGCTCTACGAGATCTGCGACGTCTACATCGAGGCGATCAAGCTCATCACCGACCCCGCCGCGAAGGACGTCGACGCCCGCCGTTCCGCCCAAAACACCCTCTACACCGTGCTTGACAACGGTCTTCGCCTCCTCCATCCCTTCATGCCCTTCGTCACCGAGGAGCTCTGGCAGCGCCTCCCCCGCCGACCGACCGACCGAACCCAGACGATCATGCTAGCCAAGTTCCCCGAAGCGTCGGCCGACCGCGAGTGCCCGGAGGCGGAGAAGGAGTTCGACCTCGCCTTCAACGCCGTCCGCGCAATCCGCAGTATGGCAACGAGCTACAACCTCAACTCGAAGCTCCAGGGTGCGCGCCGAGCTCCTCCTTCTCCCTGTCACTGCGCTGATCCAAGCTACTTGCAGTCTTCTTCCTCGCCCGCAATGCTGACTACGCTGCCACCCTCCGCAAGTCGACCGATGCCATCTCGGTTCTCATCAAGGGTTGCGCGTCGTTCAACATTGTCGAGAAGGAGGACGAGCTGCCGGAGGGTTGCGTCGGCGAGCTCGTCAGCCAGGACCTGACAGCCTACTTGCTCCTCAAGGTGCGCCAGGCGGTTCTGTGTAACCTTCCCGCGAGCGCTCCTGACGAGAGCACTTGTCCGCAGGGTGTCATCGACGCCAACGCCGAGATCGCCAAGTCGGAGAAGCGACTCGTCTTCGCCCAGGGTGCCCTTCAGAAGCTCGAGGCGCAGCGGTCTGCGCCCAACTATGCGCAGACCCGACCGGAGAACGTCCAAGCGCGCGAGGCGGCCAAGGTTGACGAGTGGAAGACGGAAATTGACGCACTCGAAAAGGCGATTGCGAAGTTCGAGAAGCTCAGGGTCTAGATAAGGAGTATACCGTAGCTAGATGATTGGCGTGCAAGTGCTCTACAAGGATTCGGCGACCTTTTGAGCCTGCGATTGTCGAGTTGCGACGAGCCGACCTCCTCCCTGACCCCTCCTCATCCTCCGCCCCTCCCTCCGTTCCCGCCACAATCATTCGGCCTCGCTCCGTCTTTACGACCATTGCGTGGCTTGCGCTGCCCGGCGGCACACCTTCCTTCCTGCGCTCTCCGGCGCAACCTTGCGAAAAAGATCCGCGCAGCCGCAACTGTGCTTCGTCGTCACCACAAAGAAAATCAGGGTAGAAGAAGCAGGACCGCCCGTGGAGCGCGTGGAGGATGTCCGGATGCAAAGTCCGAGGATAACACCCTTTCCCTACCAGAACGTCTCACCCGCTCTTCGGATGATGGAGTCCCTCCTCTCCATATCCTCACAGCAATTGTAGGCCCTTTCCCCTTGTGGACCTGCCTGTAAAGATGCAGGATTGATCAGAGCACGGGAGACATGACCGCCAAACGCTTCGGATTCCGCTGAATCACGGGTCTACAGGAGTACTCGCCGCCCAAGGCACCTTGAGCACCTCGAGCCGACGTCCCAACCCCTCCCACCGCTTCGCGTCCTCCAGCCGCGCTTCCGCCTCGCCCATGCGCAACTCTCGCTGCATGTCTTCCGCCAAAGCCAGCTCTTCGAGCACCCCCGCAACCCGGTTGTTGTCCGTCAAAGGCGTTAGATCTTCTGCTGGTTCCAGTGTAGGCGACGGCGCAGAACCGAACGGCGAGCGAGGGGATGCGGCAGCAGGCAAGGCGAAGCCTGTTCGTGAAGGGATCGAGATGCCGGGTAGTCGAGCGAGCGGTGAGGATGTTGGTCTTGCTAATGCAGATGAACCATTCCGCGAGGGTGAGGAAGAGACAAGCCGGGCCTTGACAACGTCGTAAGGTGCTTCGCGCCCCCTGACTTCGCGGATGATCTCGTCTGTGCCGAAGCGGTGGAAGACGCGGACATCAAAGTAGCGGAAGAGGACACCGTCTATACGTAGGGAGAAGCGGGAGAGAATGAAGAAAGAGAAGTCGTTGACGCGCTGTGCCAGCGGGCGTGAGCGGGCGACAGCTGGAGATGAGGCGGAATCTCACGTACTACTCTGACAGTAACGTCTGCGATGCCGTTATCGCCGAGCTCGTCCTCAAATAACGGAATTTCGTCGAAGAAGAGGATGGGAATGTCCATCCGTGCGAGAAGAGGAAGAGGTATGCCCGGGTGGGTGGGAGGAGCAGATTGCCATCCGGCGTATTCCGGCGCAGCTAAAGGCGAAGCCCGAGAAGTATTGCCGCGATGCAAGGTTGTGTAGGTCCAGTCGAACGGTTTCTGCACTTTCAGTCGAGCTGCCGAGCCGGACGCCACTTGCCTGCGGGCAGAGCAGGTCAGCCCTGTGCCCGACGACGACTAGGTCTCGGCAATGCCGTGCAACACACCCTCGTGACCACTCGTCCGCGTGCGCAACCCTCACTGCGCCCGAACCTGGTTGAGCGTCCCACCCTTCGCCCTTCTTGACTGCCTTGAGCATGTCGAGCGTGTTCCATTCGAGGGCAAACCCGCTTGTCTCGTGTCGGATGGACAGCGCGTTGTTCCCAAAGCAGATTTCGGGCAAGGCGAGGTCCAGGGCGTCGCTGGCACTGCAGAAAGAGGGTCGGGGAGCAGTCAGCGGGTGTAGCTCGTCTCCCTCGGCAAGAACGGCAACTCACGCGTCTGCCTCGGGTATGGAGAGTATTGGCCGCTTCGTCGCCGTGACTGTCCATCCATTCAGCGCGATTGAGCGAGTCCCTCGCGAGCGGTCGTCGTCGAGGTGAGGTGGGGCAGACATCGCGATGAGGGCTTCTTCGAAAGCAGCGGCGGGTGACGCGAGCAAGATGAAGCGACCTCAGAAGTCAGGCGTCCACAGAAACGAACTTTGAGCGAATGGACCGACGTCGCCTCGTCCAACCGTCCTCGCTTCATCTCCTTCCATTCCCTCTCGCTGCGATCGCTCAGACTGCGCTGACTTGAGAATGACTGTGCCACCGACTTCTGTGCAGGTCGAGACTGGCCACCAGGATATGATCGTGCGTCTCTTCTCCTTGTCGCCGCTTCATCTCCCACGTCGGCTGAACGCGTCGCTCGTCTCGCACGCACAGCACGATGCCCAGCTCGACTACTATGGCAGGAAGCTTGCGACGGCGAGCTCTGACAGGACCATTCGCATCTTCGACGTTGAGCAGGACGAGTCGTACCGCCTCGTCGACTCCCTCCAGGGGTGAGTGCGGTACTGCTTACCACTGCGACGGGCTGGCCGTGGGCGGGAGACGGTTGCTGGAAGTACACGGATTCACGTTGACGCTCTTGGACGCGCAGACACGACGGCCCCGTCCACGCCCTTGCTTGGGCTCACCCCTCCTTCGGCTCGATTCTCGCTTCATGTTCATTCGACGGGAAGGTGTTCATCTGGAAGGAGAACGACGGACCGCAGAAGGGCTGGAGCAAAGTCAAGGAGCACCTGCTGCACACTGCGAGCGGTACGTTCGGCGTTCCCAGCCATTTGCCGCGTTCTTGCGTTCTCGGAGGCTGACCAGATTTGCCTGAACATACAGTCAACGCGATCGCATGGGCACCACACGAGCTGGGCCCTGTCCTCGCATGCGCAAGCTCCGACGGCAAGGTCTCCGTCCTGACCTTCAACAGTGCGTTAGGTTCCGTCATTCCTTCCTTCGCCCAGCTAACCTCTCTGTCCCGCAGATGACGGCACCTGGGAGGCATCCCTCTTCCCCGCACACTCTCTCGGCGTCACCTCCGTCTCATGGGCGCCTGGCGTCGGTATTGACGCATTGACTAATCCTCAGGCTGGAGCGGGCGCAGAAGGACAGGAGGCGTTACAGGTGGTCAAGCGGTTTGCGACCGGTGGATGTGATGGAATGGTCAAGATCTGGGCGTGGAAGTGAGTCGCTCACGTCGCGTTCTGCTCGAGCCCGCGTTACAAGGCGAACGATCGCTGATCCAGGACGTTGCGGTGAAACTCGCAGCGAGCAAACGAAGGAGTGGGCACCCGATCCTGTCGAGCATGTCCTCTCCGGCCACACTGACTGGGTCCGCGACGTCGCCTGGGCTCCCTCCGTCGGCGTCGGTAAAGCCTACCTCGCATCAGCGGGTCAGGACAAGACTGTCTTCATCTGGACGCAGTCTGACGGGCGGAGCGCGTGGTCGAAGGTTGCACTGGAGCCGGCGCCGCAAGAACAACAGCAAGGACAGCAGCAGCAGGCTGATGGGAAGTTCCCGGATGCGGTTTGGCGGGTCAGCTGGAGCGTTGCGGGCAACGTGCTGGCGGTGTCTTCCGGTGCGCTCAACCTCTCCCTTCGACTCTCGTTGGAACCCGGCTCACGCTCCCGTGCTCTCGACAGGCGACGGCAAGGTCTCGCTGTGGAAGGAGAACCTCAAGGGCAAGTTCGAGGAGGTCTCGCAGTTCGCCTCGTAGATATACCCTTCTCTCTCGCCTTCCCGGCATCTGTGGAACCCTTGTACGAAGTTCACAATTCGCTCGTCGCCGGGCCGACGCGAACAGGCGGGTCCGCGGCACTTCCGGCCGCGCTCCGTCCTCCTCTCAGCAGGCTCTTCCTTTTCAGCACCCACCATCCAAGTCGTCTGCTATCCTGAGGACTGCTCATTATGTGTCCCTCCCGAGGACTTCCGACTCGTCGCCTGCTGACACTCCTCTCGACGCTTCCCTTTCTCGCATCTCCAGTCTTCTCAGCCGTCTCCTCCTCCGATCTTATCACCTACCTCGGCGGCTCAGCGACCGGTCAAACGATCAAGACGGCCGCTTACACGCTCACGATGGCTGCGAACGCTTCGAGCGTTCTCATTTCTTGCGCTTACAAGGGCAAGGTGGGCGAATTGGGATGGATGGGATGGGGGACGGGGAGCGCGATGAGTGATGCGTGAGTGAAGGCTGATCTCGACGCAGATTGTCGTTGGAGGAGGAATTTGCTAACGGTGATTGACGCTCTCAGCGACATTGTCGTCCTCTGGGCGAATTCGGACGGCAGCTGGACCCTCTCGCATCGCACTGCCGCTACCACAGTCATGCCGACCCTGGTCGGTACGGCCAACAAGGACTCCTCGAGCGACTCGAGCGGGAGCTTGAAGGTCGTCGCCTCGCTCAGCTCGAAAAGCCAGACCGAGTCGCCGGCTGTCGTGACGTTCGTTAGGCCGCTGCAGATGCCGGGGACGTACAAGGGGAAGGGAGAGTACTATCAACTGAAGAAGGCGATTAATCAGGTGAGCAGCAATTCCTTCGCTTTCGCTAGCTGGCTAACTTTGTCAGTTTCAACAGCAAATCATCTACGCATACGGGACGAAGAACCCCGGCAGCTCGGCGCAGGATGCCACGTTTGCGCAACACCCGCTCGACGGGATGGGCGCAACGTGAATCAGAAAATCACCTCTCCTTTCGGCAAGATCCGCTGATTTGAAGTCCGTCATCGCAGCTACGTAGACCTCTCGGCTACATTTTCTGCGACTTCGGCAGCGATCGACGCGCCACTGTCGCCGGTGAAGGGAGGAAGCAGTGGCGGAGGCGGGACTTCGGCGGCTACACCGACGGGAGGAGCAACTTCGGGCGGCGCGAGCGTTGCCGGAGTGACTGCTTCACAGGCTGGCGCCGCTGCATACGGACCAGGGTCGACAACCGGCGTGGCTTCACCCGTCGGCTCGACCGATCCGACGCCCTCCTCCGGCTCGATGACAGGCGCAACAGGCGCAACAGCTTGGACGTACAGCGCAGTGATCAAAATGCACGGTATGTGCGCCGGCGCGACCTGGTGCGTCGTCTGGATGCCGCGAGGGGGGAGAGAGCGCTAACCTCTTGACCTTCGCAGGGCCGTCCTCGCCCCACTTGGCCTCCTCTTCGCTCGATACGCTCGCGGTCCGCCAGGAACGACGCTCACGCGCTTCCCGTGGCACTTCTACATGTGCGCGCCCATCCGCTTTCGCCGTCTCTGCGAAAGTTATCGCTGATACTCGTCCGCGCAGGCAAGGACTGGTTGTCGCCCCGTTCACGCTCGTCGCTGTCGGTCTCGCTCTATGGGCAGTCAGCTTGAAGGGCGGGAGCGACGAAGCTATCTATGCGCACAAGGTGCGCTCGCTCGTCAGCCTTATGTAGTGGAGAGCTGATCTTACGCTCGTCTCTTCAGGCTGTCGGTTTCGGCATAGCAGGCGGGGTCATTGTGCAAGACCTCCTCGGTCTGTGGACTCACTTGTCGCATGCGCCCTCTAGACACGGCCGTCCGCCTCCTCGTGCCCTCAAAGCATGGCTTCACATCTCCCTCGGTGTCACCCTCGTCGCCGCAGGCGTGCGTCCCAGCCATTGTTCACCATCTTCTAGTGCGCACGCTGATCCGCGCATCTCCGAACACACAGTTCGTCCAAGTTAACTTGGGCTTGGAGCGTTACGGAAACACGGATGCAGCGATCCGTTGGGCGTACTTCGGGTGCGCACGGGGTTCTCACAGTTCTCTCGCCCGAGAGACTCTTTCGTATCGCTGAGGTAATTCTTGGCTTCGCATGCACGCAGGTGCGCGGGCGTCTTCGTGCTGGCCTACTTCGGGTCCCTCGCCGTCTCACTCGCGAGTCCTGGCTCGCGCTCGTTGCCCGCCCACCACGCTGTCCACCGTCGCCATCGCCGGAGAAAGCGCCGGCCGGTGTCGAGGAAGCGGCGCCGGAAGAAGAAGGGCAAGCGGTGCGCCGATAGCTCGTCGACGAGCGATGGCTACGACTCGGGCGACAGCAGCTCGAACTCGAGCGGCAGCAGCTCGAGCGGGTCGAGCAGGAGCAGCGAGAGGAGCGGGAGGAGTAGGAGGTAAAGCGCGAGGGATAAGTGAGAGACCTCCGGGGACATATCTGGAGCGATGTGGGGTCATTGATCAGGATGGCGTGGCCGGAGCAAGGCGGAGATTCCGGCGAGTGATCTCTGGATGCTGTTACCTTGTTGGTATGTAGCGGTCATCCGAGCAACGATGAGTCTCGAGGCACCTTTACACAAGCTTACGATGGCGAGATTGGAGCGTCGAACCAGTTGCATCGCAACCGGGGACGGAAACGAGCAGTAATAGGCTTAAGGCACGTCGAAAGGATCAGCGCTGGCAAAGAGAGACAAGCGCGAGTCTTTGTGGGGGTGAGCAAGGAGTCATCAGGCGAGCGGGCGTGCGAGCAGCCGCGTCGTACGCTGTGCGGTCTCTCCCTTGTACTCGCCACGCCATGATCCCGCCCGACGCTGGGTGGGCCCTGCCACCGAGCGACGCCGACGACGCCGATCCCAGGCAGCGGAGCGGGAAGGCGGCTGTCCGCCAGCTGTGGGCGCACGAGGGGATCCAGGCGAGTTGCGACGTCTCAGCTGCGTCGTCGAGAAGGACGCTGACCTCCCCCGCCTCATCACAGAACGCGGCAACAAGCGCCGAGGGCTTCCCACGACCTGTGCGTTCTCCTGTTCATCCCATTTTTTGCGCTGAATCCAGCCGTGTGGCACGAGGATTGAGCCTGTCGTGCTGAGCCAGTCTTTCCCGCTTGCAGAGTGCGGATCCATACAACGAAGGAGGCATTCGAGGCAGGCTGGGAGCGTACGCCAACCTCACGGATGTTTCCTTCGTAAGCGGTTCGGCGGGTACACCTCAGCCCGACGCCACCGCGTTTGCGTCGGGTGGCCTTGCCAATCCGCCTACGCACCTGTCTGCGGCGTACCCGCCCCTCGGCGAGGCGGCTTCGGACGGAGGGCCGTTCTTCGCCTTGAACGGGACGCAAGGCGAAGCGCCTGGCCAGACGATGCTTCCCGGCTACCCCTGGCCGGCCTATCCGCCAACACCTGTCATTCCCTCCTCGCAGGCGCGGTACTTTCAGGGCTGGCAGGGCTGGCAAGCCGCCGTAGCGCCAACGTCCGATTCCCGCGCGACAGTGGCAGGACTCGGTCACCTCCATCCGCTTCCTGACTCCAGCGCAAAAACGCCTGTGGCAGCGTTCTTTCCGAGCTACAACCTCGCGCCCACCGACTCTCAGGATCCGACGAACGGTAGCGGCTCAAGCGTGGAGGCGATGCCCGAAAGTCCAACGGCGTTCGGCGCTGCCCAGTACTCGCCTTTCACCTTCGACGCCCAGCAACAGCAAAGTATGCAGGCGCTTTTGTGCCAGTATTCGACAGGTCGCCCTGGTACGGCCATCTCTCCCGACCCGTCTTGCTCGACTGCGCACTCTCTGCCGCCGCCTCTCCCTTATCCTCCCGCCGATGCGCCTGTCGATCCAGCTGCGACAACCTTCGGCTCGACCGGTCTTCCCTACTATCTTCGACAATACCCAATTGTCCCGCCAGCCTCTGCCGCCCACTCTTCCGCTTCGCGACCACTTTCAACCGGCCGTGGTCCTTCCTTCCCGACTGTGGGTCCCTTCAACGGACGCTTTCACGACCCAATTACTCACGCCTCTCCGGCACTGTTGCCCGACCAGTCTCTTCCCCTGACCTCGCTTCCTCCATCCCTGCCGAGTCCTTCTGCCCTACCCTTCCGTTCGCAAGCCGAGCCACCGTCTTCTAACGCTTACAACACGGGCCTGTTCGCCTCGAAGCGCACTCGACGAGCTTCGTCGGCTGCGACGGCGACGGGCATGAACCTGCCAGCCGCCCTCGGTCAAGCAGGCGACATGGTCAAGGCCAACTCGAACCCGAACAAAAAACTCACTGTCGATCTCCCCGCCGTCTGTGTCGTTTGCTCGGAGCCAATCGCCCGCCTCATCTGTCGCGGCAAACGGGCGGAGCTGAACGTCCCTCACGCGGCCGCCTTCACCTGCGTCCGCTGCTGGGAATCGTCAAACGAGGCATCGCCCATGGCTGAGTACTCGCCTGACACTACGATCGCCGCTCTGCCAGCGGAAGACGCCGGGTCGCCTCCCGTCGCCGGTCCGTCCCGCCGCCCTTCCATCGCGCGCGCCAAGGGTCCTTCCTTCCGTCGCCGCAACAAGCGCCTCGACGACCGATCGACTCCCACCGCCTGCGACGTCTGCCTTCGCGACATCGCAGTTGGCGGCGTGCTCCCTCTCCCGCTCGACGCTCCACCTGCGAACGCCCGAATCGCCTTCATGATCGAAGTCGTGTGCTCGTCGTGCGACTCGCGGTACAGACGGTGTACGGACTGTGGAGGGGGCGGCGGAGCGCGTGCAGGGACGGGCAAGTGGCGCGCGAAGGAGCTGTTCGTCCAGAACCGCAAGACCTGCGTCTTGAACCACCAGCGACTCGGCGCGTTTCCAGCCATGGAGTACAGTGTGTGGCGGAATACTGAGATCCCGAGAGACGAGGTGGACGAGTTGTCGGCGCAGCTCAAGGTGCTGTTCGTCAACGCGATGCTTGCCGGTGCTTCGCGACCTTCTCAACCTTTGAATGGGAGTACTGTCACCCGCTGACGCTTCGCTAACATCGATTCATCCTCCTTTCTGCAGGACTTTGCATCCCCGAGATCATGGAGCAGGACGGTGCGATTTGGACGACGTACGTTGATGCAGCAGAACATGCTCAAGGCGGCTGGTTTGGCTTCGACCCGATCCTTCGCAACGTGCGTGCTGCACTGGGCCTTTCCCGTTTATTCAACGCTGATCGAACGATGCGATCATAGGACATCGAGTCGACACACAACATCCGCCGCTACCTCGCCTTGAGGACCTGCACGCCCAACCTGCGCAAGACCAACAGGCCGACCAAATCGAAGGCGTCTGATGCCTCTACCTCCGAGTCGCCTGAAGACGTGCGATGCTTGCCGCTTCCGTCGGTGGGCGGGTCGAAGGGCGGCACGATCTTGAAGGAGGGGAGGGAGATTGCGGGATTCGTCCTCGCCGAGTCTGAGGTGCGTTGCCCGCCATCGTGCCGCGAAATCTACTTTGATTGAGACTTGACACTACAGCTTTCGGCGGGAAGCCTCTTCCTCGCGCTTGTCCTGCCCTGGGTGCGCTCTTCCTTCCTCTTCCGCTCGCTATATACGGCTAACCTCAGCTATGAAGGACCCGACGGGCGAGATATTCGATGCCACGAGCTTGATGCTTAGCTCGCTCGTACAACGAGCGGACGCCGATATTAGGGCTTTGAACGCGGACAAGCTTGCGAGAGGCGAGGCGCCAATCCCGAACCTGCAGCATGTCTGGACGATGCGTGCGTTCTCGCTTTCCTTCCCCCTCACTTGTAGCTTTCTGCTGACGTCTTGAGGGCAGTCTTCTTCAAGCCGTCGTCGAGGGTCCTTTCCTCGCTGATCAAGAAGCGCGGCTTCATGCTCCTCGAAGACTACCTCCAAGCGTATCCCGATACGCCTGCCACTCTGGCGAGCTTTTTCGACGCGTCTCGCTTTCAATGATACTCGCAACTCATGCTGACCGGTCTCTGCCCGCAGTTCCCGCCTCACCGCCAGATCTACCTTCCTGCCGACCGCCAACAAGGCTGGACCATCCTCGTCCGTCGTCAGCGCGAGCACAGCGACGGAACTTTCCTCGACGACTGGGGTGTCAGAAGGGCAGCAGACGAGGAGCGCGGGAAGAAGAAGGAGATTCGGGCGGCGGCGGTCGCTGCGAGGGAGCGGCAGCAGAGGAACAGCGGATAATCTGATGGAGAGGCGTCGCAGTTCCGAGTCGTGGGTTTCTAGAGTTCGCCATAGACATTCTTCTGCCAGCACGTACGCTCGTCAGCATGATAAGCAGTTTATACCTGCAGTCCTGTGCATTCCGCAACATCATTCCTTCCTTCACTCGCTGTCGAAACTGAACTCTCTTGTCGTGGGTCGCGCTACACGAGCGCTGTGCATCGACGATGTGAGCGTCGTCGGAAGTGTCGAGGACCAGTTCTTCAACACCTTCTCCACGCTCACACGGCGCAAAGTGGCCTAGCTGGCTTCTTGCTGGACTCTAAAGTGCTGCTCTGCTCCATCACCGCGACCTTCGACTCCCCCAACAGCCCTTTCCTTCGACTTGTCCCTCGTTCCCCCGCCAGACCATACAAGCTGCCAACCACGGCGTATCCTGTATTGAGATTGACGGCGAGCTCAAGCGCTCTAAGCATCAGTACGAAACAGCCTTCACGTCCTGTTGGCGAGGGACTGCCTCACACTCCACCTCGGTATATCGGCCCGCCGTCTGACGAGCCGTGTTGCACGTTCACAGGCTAGGACGCGACGATGATACCCCCTCCTCCGCCTCGACGAGTCTCGTATGTGATCCCGACGCCGACGGCACCTCCGCCCCTCCTCACACTCCCTCCTCTCTCGGTACCCAGACGGGGAGAGACGACCCCTCTCTTCTCCTTCACCGGCGAGTACGCGGTGCAATCGCGGCACAAGTATTCGCAAGGCGACGACGCCCACCCTCGCCATCGTCTCACTGTCCAAGCTCTCGCCCTCGACTTCTCCACCCCACTCTCGCATCCCGACGGGACGGATGACGAGCACGAGACGCCCGGCGGTATTTTGTACACGGGAGGTAGGGACGGCTTGTTGTGCTCGTGGGAGCTGGGCTTGCCCACGAAGCCGCGAAGACGGCCTTATGCACGGGGAGACCTTGAGGAGGACGAGGAGGACTTGGCGGATGGCGACGATTTCGACGATGTCGTTGCGGTGACGAGCGCGCTCGAGCTCGAAGGCGTAGAGCCTCGACGACCGAGCAAAGCGCGAGCACTTTCACCGTCGACCTCCGCTACAACCCGGCTATCCCTTCGAAACGGCCAGACGGACGGCGAGAGTCCGCCAATCCCGCATCAGGACCGGTGGCAGATCGACGAAGACGCCCTGAAGCGACTGAGCTCACCTCCAAAAGCCCGCTTCCACCAGTGCATCCAGTCCCACACCGACTGGGTCAACGACATCGTCCTTGCCAATTACAACCGCACTCTCGTTTCCGCCTCTTCCGACTCTCTTGTCCTCGCTTGGAACTCGCACTCTCAGGATCACCAGGAGCAAGTCACGCCCGCGCCGATCGGACGACATGCCGACTACGTTCGATGTCTCGCGACTGGGCGGGACTCGACCTGGGTGGCAAGCGGGGGCTTCGACAGAAAGATTAAGCTGTGGGACATTGGCGAAGGAAGGCCGGACTCGCCGCTTGGTGCGTCCTCGCGTGCGGCCGGCGCAGGAGAAAGACCGCTGATCCGGCTTGCCTACCGCAGTCGAGCTTCCCAGCCCTCCTGGCTCGATATACTCGCTCGGTACTACTCCTTCGGGCTCGCTCCTCGCAGCAGGAACGCCCGAGCGAGTCGTACGAGTCTGGGATCCTCGCTCGCAAAAGCAGGTCTCGCGCTTGGGCGGGCATACCGACAACGTCCGCGCCGTCTTGATGGGCGAAGATGGGAAATGGGTACGCCTTTGTGCGCCGACGCTTCGAGCCGCTCGTGCTTATTCCGCTCCTCTCGCAGCTCCTTTCCGCGTCTTCCGACTCGACCGTCAAGCTATGGTCTTTGGCTGCGCAGAAATGCCTGCACACCTTCTCGCATCATGCGAGCGCCGCCTGGTCGCTGTTCTCGCGACACCCTTCGCTCGAGATCTTCTACACTGGCGATCGGGACGGCAACATCTGCAAGGTCGACATCGAGGGTACAGGCGACCCCGCCGAGGGCGAATGCATTGTTCTCGCACGAGACGGTCCCGACGATCCGAGCGACCGGACCGGCAACGAGGGGATTACGCAGATGGTCGCTCAGGACGACTGCTGGGTCTGGGCGGCGGCAGGAGGCAGCAGCGTGAAGCGGTGGCAGGATGTGCCGCGCAAGATGAACCGGTCGAGAGCAATCCTGCGGAAGGCTAAGGAGAATGGCGAGTTGGCGGTCCCGGAGGACCGAGCGATTGAGTCGCCCGTACCGCATTCGACGTCGCCTGTCGCCATCGCTGCAACGCCTTCGCCGACTCCGCCTTCTCCCACATCGCCGTCCAGCCCAGAGCGCGAACGACCGACGCCGACTGTCTCGTTCCTCGAGGGCCTAACTTCCCCGCTCAACCGCACGTCCTCCTCGCCAACGCCTCGATCTCCTCTACAAAACGGACAATTTACCGCGTCTACTCACCGTCCTTCCTCGCTGCGCACCCCTCGCCAGTCACTCGCCGCCGCCTCTCGGCCTTCCTTCGATCAGAGCATCTCGACCAGCCCTACAACCTGTTACAACATTCCCTACGACTCCCTCGTCCCGCTCACGCTCCCCGAAGATACTTACTTCGCTCCCGCCTTCATCCGCCACTACCGCGATCCGGACGCCGCGACAATCTACTCGACCGTGTCGGGAGTCTCTGGCGGTCCCCTTCGCCCTCATCTCGTCGCAGCATCCTCTTCGTCTTATCGAAGGGCACAGAGCATCGTCGAGACTACTCACGACGCGACAAATATCGCCCAGCGCGACTACTTCGATCGCGAATCCGCTGCAGAAGCAGTGCCTCTGCGCACATCCCCGGACGACGTGATCGAGGGTGGTTACGGCTTGATCCGCAGCGAGCTTCTGAACGACCGCCAGCACGCGTTGACGCAAGATGCGGATGACGAGATCGCCCTGTGGGACATCATCCGAGGGATCTGCGTTGGCGTCTTCCCGGCAAGGGAGTTGAAGGCGGCGCTCGCGAAGCGTCGCCTGTCAGATGCCGGCTCGCTGTCGGCGTTGAGCGTCGCAAGCTCAGGTGGTCATGGCTACGACCTCCTCGACTATGTGCGCGAGCGAATCGAGGGCGAGGTTTCGATCGCACCGTGGTGCAAATGCGACACTCGCATCGGCTCCCTCACAATTCACCTCGACGAGTCGCGCGCCTTCGACGCCGAAGCCTACATCGACGAATGCGGCGTCGGCCCATCGGACGAGTTCCCGCCGGATCACCGCTTGTCGCTGGGCAAATGGGTCCTGCGGCAGCTGTTTGATGGCTTTATCGAAGCCGAGATGTCGTTGCGGGCGCCAACAGGTGCTCCTCCGCCCAACGCTCGCGTCGGAAACGAAGCTCCGCAAGGCGACACGACACCGACATCAACCTTCATTCCCCTACCAAGCGTGACCTCCCCATCGCCCATAGCGTCGAAGGGCTCTCGAACACCCGGAATGACGATCGCACTCGCCACGCCCGCCGTCAAGCGCGCCGTCTTGCCCGACTTGCCGCCTCTCGCCATTCCGCCTACGTCGCCTCGTCACGGTGGTGCCGACCTCGCCCCGATCCCGCAGTCCCCTTTCGTACAGACGCCAGCACCTGCCGGTGGTCGCACGCCAACGCTCGACCGCCCCGAGGGCGACTACTTCTCGCTGCAACCTTCTGCTCCGCCTGACTCGGCCACCTCCGTTCCGCTCGCCTCGCCAACAATGAGCTCGCGTACGAGCGAGCCGCCGACGCCGAACGCCTCAAGTGTGCCTCTTCCAACGCCAGGTGGTACTCTCATGGGTCGTCTGCGCTTTCTCGGCAAGAATTCGAAGAAGGCGTCAACCCAGGCCGAGTCTCAGCCCGCTGCCGCACCGGTATCGCTTCCGGTTGTCCACGACGTGAGACGTCCGACTTCCGCTTCTCGATTTCTGGCGCTGAACACCTTTGCGTTGCAGGGACGCTCGCGGGAAGAGCAGCAGCAGCAGCAGATCCTCGACACCGTCTTCGCGCGCCCGCTCGCACCCTGCCCCTTCATCGAAGCACCTCGCATCCAATACGCTCCCGACATGGCCATCATAATATCGGAAGAGACGGGCGACGCCTGGAGCGTGAAGTATCGTGGACTCGTCGGCACGGGCTATGAAGACATGGCCGTCCTCGAGCAGAAGGCTCCGTTGTGGCTGCTCGACTTCCTGCTCGGCAACCGCATTCCAGTCAAGGAGCCGGTCAAGGTGGTGCGTCCGCTTCGAGCCCGAACACAATGAAGCGGGAGCTGACCTCGTCCGCGTCTGCAGTCGTTCATCTTGCAGCCCTGGAAGGGCGAGGGGTATCAAAGCTTGCCCGAGCTGCCGAACAAGTGCGTCGTACTGCTTTTTCTCGCTTCAGCCTTCCGCTGACAGCACGTCTCGCAGCAACGCCCGGCTCACGGCGAACCGCAGCCTCCGCATCCGCAAGGTCTGCAGCTACGTCGCCGACAAGCTCGACCTACGCCGACCGTCTCGCGCTCCCTCGATCATGGACGGCGGCGCAGCATCTGCCGAGCCCAGCGCACCGCCGTCGCCCGCACCGGCCGTCGGCTTCACCCTCTACGGCGACGTGTTCAACCCGGAGAAGGAGATTGAGATCCTCGTCAACGGCGAGGTCTTGCCGACGAACGTGACGCTTGCGACAGTCCGGCATTGTATGTGGAAGAGCGGCGGCGATGTTGTTTTCACGTATCGGTCGAAGAAGCACGAAGAGTAGGAACACCCTGTAGATTCTCGCTGAAAGTCTGGTAAAGCAGTCTGTTGGTCATCTCTCTCGCGTACGAGCTGGCACCAGCCTTTGTGATTTGCTTTACTGAAGCTGTGCGTCTACTCCGCCCCTCAGATATCCTTCGAATCGGCGCGGACAGGCTTGCCTGGAACTGTTCAGGCGGGGCTGGTCAGCAGCAATCAACTTGCGAGGCCGGAAGTGTACGCACTTTTGTCACGCCAGCCAGCCATCTCGACGCTCCCCTGCTCGTGCTCCGGCAACTCGGCCTTCTTGACCGCCCGCTCCCACGCCTTCCGTCCCGCCGCTCCAAGTCCCGCAACAGCAGGTGGCCTCGACAGCCAGTTCTTGATGTGTTCCTGATAGGTCGCCGACGACGAGTACGCACGGATCGCCAAGTCTTGCTGGATCTTCAGCGCCGAGTAGGCCATGTCGAGGCGAGGAGTTGGGACGCCTTTTGCGCGTGCACGGTCTAGCAGCGAGCCGATGATGGGCTCGAGTTCCATCGGACGGCCCGCTTCGGCGTCCAACAGCATAGAGGGTTTAAAGTTGTAGGACGACTCGAACGACTCTTTGGCGAGATCGCCTTCGGTGGGGAAGCCGTACGAGGGGTCGCTGCGCTGTGGGCTGAAGGGAGTGTTCGGGTCGGAGTGCTGAGACGGGCGCTGATAGTTGTTGATCGTGATTTTGATGGCTGCGCAAGGGAAGTCAGCGGCAGCGAGAACGAAGAATGCGGAGTACACTCACCCTCGTCGACGCAGCGCAATGGCAAGACATCCTCCTGGTAGCCCCACGCCCGCGCGACGTACACGACCTCCAGCATAGACCGGCGGACGACGGGGAGGGTGTAAGGGAGGACGGCGGGGTCGACGGCCTGCGAGACGGTGCACCGCGAAAGGGTGCACAGCGACGAGAGGGCGGCGTTCCACAAGTTCTTCTCGTACCGCTTCGGCTGGATATCGTCGACGACGACGGCCGTTCCTCCGCCGTTGTTGATGAGGTCGGCAAAGACCTTGAGCCGCTGCCTGGCCTCCTCAAGACGCTCGGGACCGTCAGGCTGCTTGCGATAGCCGTGAGGGTCGCCGAAGGCGTCCTCGACCTGCTCGCCTTCGACAGGTTCGCTTCCTTCGCCCGTGTAGAGCCCCATGATGAGCTTCTCAAGCATGCCGTGCGTAACCCGTCCTCCAGGCTTGAGGTTCGCGCCGATCCATGCAACGACCGAGATGATGGGAATCGAGGGGTAGGCCGAAGCAAGCGGGTGCTCAATGCCTATGCCGTTCTGGATGAGGACGACGCAAGGTCCGTCGTCGAGGTCGACGGTGTCCTGAGCGTGCTGTGATTCGAGGAAAGGCGCAAGGATGGAAGCGGTGGGGAGGAGGTCGGGAAGAGCCTTGGTGGAGCAGATCTGCGGGTGAAAGGGGAGTCAGTCTCAAGCAAGAAGAGCGGGACGCACGATGTACTTGTAAGGACGGAGCAAGAAGAGCAGGACGCACGATGTACTTGTAAGCGCGGTCGTTCGCCTCGTTCGCGTCCCTCACGAGCCTGTACGGCTTCCACCCGTTAATCTCGCCGTACTTCTCCGATTCGATTCGAATGCCGTTCGACATGTCGTCGTAAGAAGAGCGGGCGATCGCTGTCACCCGGACGTTCGAGTTCTGCGAGAGGATCCATCCGTAGACTGTTCCGACCTACTTGTCGGCTCCCTGACTGTCAGCGAGCGTTCCCAAGGCGCAGTCGCTGTTCGGAGAGTGAGGCACTCACCGCGCCGAACCCGACGCTGCGAGGGGGGTCAAAGGCGTGAGCGGGTGCGCGACGTGCATAGCGACAGTGTACGCACATGAGAATGTCAATTGGGCTACCCATTGCCCCAATCTGAGCGAGTTGTGCGATAAGTGATGAAGCCGACGAGGTCGACGAGGGAAGAACCGAGACCGCCTCACCGCTGTTGGAACCTGCAACTCCAGCTGGGACAGATTAGACACGCTCAGCATGCTCGCACAACGGGCTACTCGCGCCCTGCGCTCGCCGCTCGCGAAACCGCCTCTTCCTCGCCCCACACTGGCATCTCGCTCGCTCGCAACCGTCCCACGGCCGGCACGGCTCATTCAGGTGCCGTGGAAGGCCGTGGGTCTACTGGGAGGAGCCGCGATCGCCTACGCGGCCTGGCAGGTTCAGCCAGAGTGGGTGCCGATGCGTGCGTTCGCCGAGTCCCTCGTTCGAAGCTGCCAGTTTTCCTGCTGAACATCTTTCGCGTGTGGTCGCAGAGCAACTGCTCTATGCCGACGCCCCCGTTCCAGTTGGCATCTACAAGGACCCGACCACCTCGACTCCCTTCCCCTCTCGCCTCACCTCCCCTGACGGAACGCAGCTGCGACTCGTAGGCACGGGCGTCCGCACAGTCTCATTCCTCAACATCAAGGTCTATGCTGTCGGGTTCTACGTGAGCGAGACCGAGTTGCAGTGGGCAAAGGACGGGAAAATCGCCGGTTGGGAGGTGAGTTCGCGCTTCTCTAGCTCACATCTTCCGCACTTCCCGCTTACTGAGGTCCCACAAACGCAGAGCTTCACACCTGAACGCCTCATCCCGCCCTTCGGCATACCTCCTGGCGAGCCTGACCGTCCCAAGGGCGAGTTGCTCATCGAGAGTCTGTTGGAAAAGGCAGATGCGGCGATTGTCATCAGTGTGTCCCACCAAGCCTTCCTTTGAATCAATCTGACAATTGCACGATTCTGGGTTGCCGCCACTGACGCCAAATTGAACCCGCAGTTGCGCTTCGTAACACGTCGCTTCCTCACCTTCGCGACGGCTTCACCCGCGCCATCACCGCTCGCATGCAGATTCCACGAGTCTCGAACGAGTTCACCGACAACATGAGCGAGGTGCGTCGCCGCCGTTCGCCTCGTGCCTAGACACTTAGGAAGGCTTCGCTGACTACAAGGTGACGAGGGCGCACAGCGCACCGGCGCCGCCCTCGTCGAATTCAAGAGCTTCTTCCCATCCAAGACACTGCAGAAGGGCCTGCCGCTCGAGGTGTACTACTCTGCGCGAGACCGGACGACCCTCTTCCAGATCAGGGTGCGTTGGCACTCGCCTCGTTGCGGTCCTGCGCCGCTTGTTTCCCAGCGATGTACATGAAGCGGCTTCAACTCGTGGGTGGGCTGACCGCCTCCTTGGTCCGCAGAACGAACAATCTCGCCGACCCGAAGTCCTCGGCATTCTCCGCGAACCCCTCCTCTCCCGCGAGCTCATCGTCTCCTACTTTTCCGACACCGCCGCGCCCTCACGCGAACTCGTCACGTCCAGCGCAATGGGGTTCTCAGGCGAAGCGAGAGGCGAGCCAGGAGACAGGGGTGCAGCGTAGAAGAAGAGAAAAGGTGGGGGTTGTCAACTTCCTGCGGAGGCGCGTCGCCCCCACACGGACCCAGGACGTTGCGCTTCCGCTTTATCTGCTCGCGTCCTGTGTGTTTCGGGCTGGGTACCCGCTTCCACTCCTCCCTCGCTCTTGCGACTCGCTCCGACGCCCCCTGCTCGCTTTCCTTGCTAGTCTTTACGCTCGCTGGTCAATGGCTGTCCACTATCATTCGTTCGCCGGCGAGCCTGGCCAACACAGCGCGTCGCGTCTTGTCTCTCGTACCGCAAGGGCTTTGCTGATGATCCTGTCCTTGCAGATGTTGGCAACGACGCATCCCGACCAGCCGAGACGAAGGGAATTCATCTGCACCACCTTTGCCTCCGGATCAAGGTGCGTCCTCGCGCTTTCCTAGCGTGCGCATGCACATTTGCTGACTGTGTGCACCTCGCAGGATCCAAAAGTCACGCTGTCGTTCTTTCGCGAGGTGCTCGGCATGCGGACGCTGTTCACCTACAACGCTGGCTCATTCTCGATGTGCGTCCCTCCCTTCCTCTCAATCGCGACTCTCGCTGACTGTCCCGTTTGCTCAGCTACTACATGTATCACGGCGATGAGGAGAACGACGAGACGGAGAAGGTCTGGGCCGACTTTCCGAACCAGAAGGGCCTTGTCGAGCTCATCCACGTTTGTTGCACACTCTCCACACTTTCTTATCCGTTCGATGAGCTCACACTACCCCCCCCTCTCGGCTCGCGCAGCGCCACGGCTCGGAGAACGAGGACTTCAGCTACGCTTCGGGCCACCACCCTACCGAGCCTGCACTCTCCGGCTTCGGCCACCTCGGCCTGGTTGTCGACGACGTCCCCGCGCTGGTCCAGCGAGCAAAAAAGTACGGCTGCAAGATCATCAAGGAGCAGGGCGTGTCGAGCGCCGAGACGGTCGGATGGCCTAACGGGACGCCGCAGCCGATTCAGGCGTACAACGAGCTCTACTCAAACATGGCTATGATCGAGTCGCCGGACGGCTACTGGCTTGAGTGCGTGCCGAGGGTGCTCGAGAAGCACTGAGCGGCGGGACTCTTGAGGGAGGCGAGACCTGGGCGGACCACTCGCGGGTGATAGAAAGGGTTGTGTGTAGATATTACGCAACTACAGAGTTGACTGTGCACGATCGAGGTATCCTACAGCTGCGTTGCGAAGTCGTGATAGAGGAAGAGGGTCGTCTAGATGCCAGACTCGGAGGGGAAGAGGAAGAGCGAGAGCTGCTTCAGGCTCTTTGCGACGCCAAAGCTCGCCGCTGCCATTGCCTGTTTCGTCTGCTTCGTGAAGGCATCAGGACCTGCACCCGCCGCTAGGCTCTGCATCTCGCTAAGCTTGTCGCAATGTGTCGTCAAGTCCTGCAGGATTGCGTCCCCTTCGTCGCGGGCGTGGCCGGGCAGCGCTTCTTGCGAGATGGCGACGATCGAAGAAACGATGGTGATGATCTGGGTGAGGTTCTCGTTGAGCTCGGAGGACTGCGCGCCGGAGCGGATGGCGGAGAGGAGTGACTGGATCGAGTGAACAATCGCTTCTGTCTGGTTCTCGATGTAGGACTGGAAAGCAGGAGCTGGATCAGCACCTGCGCAACGTATTGAGAAACAACACGCACCCGCAACTCTTCCGGATCCCGATCATAACCCCTCATTCCTGGACTTGAAGGGCCGTACTCGCCGGCGCCGTGATCCTCGCCACCGTAAGTCTCGCCCCGGTACTGCTGGTCTTGGTAGTGGTATGGCTGTTGCTGCTGGCCGGAGTAGCCAAACTCGGAGCTCGGGCGACCCTGCGATTGGGAACCGGACTCGAAGGACGGGCCTGGCTCATCGTACGGCAGGTGCCCCTGGCGCTGATCCTGGAAGGATGGCGACCGCTCGTAGTGCTGATGCGAGAGGGAGGGCGATGCGGCAGCCCGGCTGCTTTCGAACGAAGGCTGGCGGTGCTCGTACTGTGGCTGGCGCTGTTCGTATTGCGGTTGCGAGGAATAGTTGTTGCGGTCCTCGTGCGCGTACCGGTCGTGTGTCGGCTGCCGAGGACTTGCGAACGAGTGCGTCGAGTCGGTCGCCATGCTCATCGCCGTCGTTCCTGACTCTCGCTCCTTGCCCTTCGCCTCGGACTCAAGCGTGTCGACGCTGCTGCGCTTGTTGCCCGAGATGCCGATCGCCTCGAGAGCGTGCTTGACGCTTCCACCGCGCAAGAGACTCGACATGCCGCCGCTCAAGTAGCCCTTGACCTTCTTCTCGACCTGCGACGGCGTCGGCGAGACGGCTCGCTCCTTGGCGGGCGGCACAGGAGGTGCAGGAGAGGAGGAAGCAGGTACGGGGATCGAGATCGTGTCGTCCTCGCCCTGCGCAGGCGCATCCTCTTGAAGAGGCGGCATCGGCTCGCGTGCAAAACTCGGTCCACCGTGGCGGAAGGATCCGGCGCCGAACGCTGCTAACGGGTCGAGACTGTCCCGACCTCGCGTGGAAGATCCGCCCGTCGTTCGGCGGATCTTGAGTATCCGAACGAGCTCGACAACGGTCGTGGCGAGGTGACTTGCGGCAGCATCGACGAGCGAGACAGGCGAGACTCCGAAGGACGTGGCGTGGTTCTTGGCGGCAGTCATGAGGTTGGACAGGGTCGCGTTAATCTTTGCTTTGAGCGACTCGACGAGGTCCTGGTCGGATGGTGAAAGAGACGCGATGCGGGAGTGAGGAATGGCTTGGACGTCGACGTCGATCTTCTCGCAGGCGTTGACGACGGCGCGAGCTGCTGGAAGAATCGATGTAGGCTCCTTCGAGCGAGCAGCCTGCAGCAGGTCATCAATCGAGGTTTGGAAGGCGGCTACGGAGGTGTCGTTGATCAGGCCGTCGGACGAAGCTGGCATGTAGTCGGCATCAACGCTGATCGACGAGCTGAAGAGCTGAGATGTGGCTGTAAGAGTGGAGAGTGAGCGTCAGTCAGCAGCGTGACGCGTCAACATCCTTATGAGCGATTCCCAGCTGCACGACGGCGCCGTACAAAGTCGCGACTTACCCTTGACGTTCCGCAACTCAAGCTTGACCGCCTGCCACCTGTCCTTCCAAGTCTTCGCCTCGCCTTCTGCCTTCTCCCTCCCCTCCTTCTCCCGCTCGACCTCGGCCTGCAACTCGTCCGCCCGCTCGCTGACCTGTCGAATCTCGTCGACGAGCGAAGAAACTTCGCCCCGTAGCTCGGAGGCGAGTTCTTCGGCTTCATGTAGTCGCGTACGTAATTGAGAGTCGGATGAGGAAGTCGGCGAGCGAGCGGCGGAAGAGCGGAGCGTTTCGTTCTCTTCTTGCAAAGAGCGGAGGCGAGAGGATTGCTCGTCGAGGCGCTGTAGCGGAAAAGAGCATCAGCACTCAGTCTCTTGCGGTCGATGCGAGCGGGCGCAGCGACTTTGCAAAGTCAGTTTTCGCACACCTGTTCCAACTGCCTCCTCTCGCCTTCCCACCGGTTCCCATCATCCCTCGACGCCTTCAGCTCCTCATTCTCGTGCTCGAGCTCCGAGACACGGTTTTGCAACATCGCGAGCTTGTACTCGTACGACGAGCGGATCTTGTCGAGGGGCTCACCTTCCCACTGTTGCGAGGAAGACCAAATGTCAGCGGCCATGCTATTCGCTACCCGATGCAGCGGTTCGCATTGAAACATGGTTGCGTTCGGTCCGCGAGAGCAGCAGTAGATGGCATGTTCGCGACTTACCGACCTCCTTCCAGCCTCACTCGCACCGGCCTGACTCCCCGCATAACCTCCAAAGAACCGCCCATTCGTACCGACACTACTCGCCTCGCTCGCCCTGTTGAGTCCCATTCCTGCACTCGCACTGCTCTGCAGCGACTGCATCCCGCGGTCTTCGTGGCCGCTCAAGGGAGGCGAGCGCAAAGATGCCGACGCAGGTCCGCCGCTTGAACAGTAGTTGAAGCCGCCGGTCGTGCTCGATGCGGACGCGGGCGGGATGTTTCCAGCGCTCGTGAGCACATGGGCGGGATCATTGGACGACGTTGGACTGCTCGAATTCTGTGAAGGGCCGCGACGTTCGGAAGGCGAGGGTGAGGGATCTTCAACAACCATGGTCGACTTGTTCGGCACGACAACGTCGTTGCCTGCTGGGACGGTTATGGGCGGCGGGACGTGAGCGGAAGAGAGGGAAGAGGCGGTCGCGGAAGTCGGTGTGGGCGCGCGGCGGGCTGCCGTAGGTGGAGGGGAAGAGACGGATGAGGGACCGGGCTTGGCGTTTGTCGAGGTGAGCGAGTCGGCGCGCGAAATGGGCGAGGAGTAGCCGCCGGTAGGGGTCGAGTAGGGGAGGCTGGCAGTCTACGGGCCGCGAATATGTCAGCGATCCGCGGGTAGATGAATCAGCAGGACGACGCACATCTTCGTCCGCAAACTCGGGGTACCGCCGATCCAGCTCGAAGTAGACATCGCTTGCGAGGTCCCTGAACCGCAGAAGCGGGAGAGTCGCGAGCTTCTGACGCGCCTGGTTGCGCTTCGGATGGAAGTCGGGGCGGACGGCGAGGAAGGGTTCTGCGAGCGCAGATAATGTCAGTCTGCGCGTCAAGGTGAAAGGAGTGCGAACGAATGCACGCTGTCCGGGCTGACCGCCATTCGAGTCCTCGATCCTCCGCGTCAACTCGTCGTAGACGTCCGTCGATAGCTCCTGGAACTGCTGCCTCGTCAGGCGTGTGAGCTTTTCGCGGGCATTCCTGCGAACGAACGAAGATGCAGGTGAATTCGACGTTCCTCGTGTTTGAACGCGTGCCGTTTGCCTTCAGAGAGCTTGAGAGAGCTGGTGGACCTACGAGCGAGTGCTCCCGCCTGCAAGCGCGCCCTGCTCATGCAGCCACCCTTTCAGAGCCGTGTAGTGCGTCCGCGCGACCTGCTTGCTCTGCTCGAGCGTCAGTGCCGGCGACTTGTTGGCCGATCCGCCCGCAGGCACCTGTACGGCCGTCGGCGGCTGAGGAGCGGGTCTCGACTGTTGTTGCTGCGACGGAGGAGGGGGGCCTGCGCCCGGTTGTTGAAGGGGCTGTTGGCGGTACGCATAAGTGTCTTGCGGGGCTGGGCCGGGAGCAGGAGGGTTCTGTGGACGCGGACCGCCCTGTGCGCCGCGAAAAGACATCCTCCGCGAGGCCGTTTGCGCAGGTCGAGACGAGCGAGGCGAGGAAGAGAGGGTGGTGGGGCAGGAGGAGATGGCGATCTGTCGAGGCGGGATGCGCGTCTAGCACGCGTCTGTCTAACTTGCAAGCGAGTCTCTGCACACGTCGACACCCAGCACGAGCGCCTTAAGCGGTGAGGACGGAGTGCGAGGGGAGGCGCGCCCACAACAAGGCCACAACGACGGCTCAAGGTGTGGTGGGAGTGGCTGGATCTCGTACATGACTGCACTTGTCGATTTGTCCGTCACTCGCCCGATTCACCCGGAGGAAGCGGTTGAGATTTCGCGTGTTCGCAAGCCTGCTGAGCGAGAGGAGAGAGTGCTTTGATTGCAAGAGAGGGTACGGAGCTACAGAAGGAGGTCGTGAGGGTGTACGGACAGTGTGAGAACATCAGGCGACCAGGGAGAGAGAGTTAACAAAGAAGGAAACGAGGAGGCGAAGCGCGAGAGAGAGGGGGAAGCCGGCGGAAGGCGAGCCCACATCGCTGACCCAGCTCGCCCTCACCCACCCACTCTGCTCACGCTCGTGCTGACCGCTGGCTGGGCTCATTCGGCAGCTAGAGCGTCACTCGAGCTACCATGGGACTCTCGGGCGCCACCAAGAAGCAGCGCATCCAGGATGACCCGCGCAACCTCCGCTGGGCTACAGGTGCGTCTCGCTCGCTTCACACGCAGCACAGGGCTATGATACTCACTTCTCTCGAACAGACACGAATGCACCGGGCTTCCGCCTGCTCGCCTCGATGGGGTGGAACCCCGACTCGAACCCTCAGCTCGGGAACGCTTCCTCGCAGGCAGCCATCCTCGCGAACGGCGGCTCGGGCTTCTCGCGCAAGATTGCTGCGATCCCTATCGCCAAGGACGACACGCTCGGAATCGGAATGAAGCGGGGAAGCGCGGCCGCTGTCGTCGGGTCGCTGAAGGCAATGGGCGTTGCTTCCGGCGCGAACAGCACGACGACTGCTAGCGGGTTCGTGACGGCGGGCAGTGGGACTTCGACGCCACAGAACGGTTTGACCGGCGGCGGATCGGGCGGAGGAGAGTTTGGCAACCTCCTCGCGAGGCTTAACAAGCTCAAGGAGCAGAACGGCGGCTTGTCTGCGTCAGGGAGTCCAGCGCCAGAAGAAGACGACAAGCCGAGTAAGAAGAAGCGGAAACGGTCGTCCTCGTCTTCCTCGTCGGACGACTTGTCGAGCGAGTCCGAAGAGGAGAAGGAGGCCGCGCCCACTCCTGCGCGCATCTACGCTTCTTCCGCATCCGCCTCTCCGGCCCCGACTCCCGCCGCCCTTGCAGCCCTGAAGAACCCTCGCATGGCGTGAGTCGCATATAACCGTCAACTACGAAGCACGACTGACCTTCCTCACCTCCCCAGCGCCCGCTCGAAACACCTCCGCGCCAAGCGCATGGCAACGGCCTCAAACGCTTCTGCGATGGCCGAGATTCTCGGTCTCGCACCTCCCACATCCGCCACTCCGTCTCCCGCACCTTCCCGCTCGTCTACCCCCGTCCTCGCGGTCAACGGTCCTCGAAGCGATGGATGGCCATCTGTTCCTCCGCCGCGAAGCAGCTCGATCGCTGTATCTACCACTACTACGACAATGACGACGACTGTCTCAACAGCGGGAGTTGGTGCAGCACCGGTCTTTGCATCTTCGTCGACCACTTCGCTCGAAGCAACGTTCGAGCCTGCTACACTGAAGGAGGAGGAGACTGAGAAGCAGCGCAAAAAGCGGGAGAAGGCGGAGAAGAAGGCTCGGAAAGAGGCGAAGCGTGCGAAGAAGGCTGCTAAAGCCGAGTCGGAGCCCGTCGTCGAGGTCGAGAAAGAGGGCTCCCGCTCTCCCTCGCCCGAATTCAAGGTCCACTCGGCGAAACATGACCCGTTCAAGGTCAGTTCCGATACGCCCACTGCAAGTGTACCGGCAGCGGGACTTTCGAGCGTGTTTGGGAGGATGTTTGTGGGCAGTTCGGCGGGAGGGATGGGTGCGACGTTCGTGCCGCCCAGCGCTACCGTGGTGGTGGTGGAAGAGGAGGCCGAGGAACGGGTCAAGATGAGGAAGGAGAAGAAGGAGAAGAAGCGGGAGGGCGAGACGAAGGAGCAGCGGCGGGCGAGGAAGGAAGCGAAGCGGGCGAACAAGAAGGCGCACTAGCGCGTTCGTGTGGGTTCTCTGGCAGCGTGCTGCGGTGTTGTATTGCCTATATTCTCTTACTACTTCGACCGAAATTCCTAGGAAGAGAGTGAGGAGTTCCGGCTGACCTTCCGGCTGACTTTCCGGCTGACCTTCCCAGGGATGAAGGGACTGCTTGAACTGAGCTTGAATACTGCCATTGCTTTGTCGTCTAGCTTATTTAGTTTCCTTTACACCTTGATAACAACCTTTCCAACGAGGGTCGCCTTGCTCATGTACGCATACGCCTCCTTGGCCTCCTCGAACTTGAAAGTCCGGTCAATGACCGGGTGGATCTTGCCAGTCTCGAGAAAGTCGACGAGGTCTTCGAGATGCTTGCGGCTGCCAATGAGGATGCCGCGGAGCGTCGCGGCTTTGCTGAGGAGTCCGCCGAGGACGGCTTGGACGCCGCCGGACTCGCCGCCTGCGAGGTAGCCAATGCTACGCGACCAGCAAAGTCAGCGAGTGCGACAAAGAGGGGGTGAAGCTGTCCGCAACGCACTCGTCAATCTCGCCTCCCTGGCGTAAGCAAGCCAAACTCTTCTGCAACGTCCCAGCACCTCCAATCTCAATCACCTTGTCCGCCCCTCGACCGTCCTTCGTGAGCTTGAGCACCTCCTTGTCCCAGTCCGGGTGGGTCTTGTAGTTGATCGTGTACAGCCGACCAGCGCCACCGTGGTTGTGGGAGTTTTTAATGTGCTGGACGACGCGCTGGAGCTTCTCGTCGGAGGAAGAGGTGATGATCGCGTTCGCTCCGGCCGCGACGACGAGCTGCGGAATATACCCGTCAGTAAACAGGAACGAGCGTGTCGCGACTGGGACCCACCTGCGCGCCGAAGACGGAAACGCCACCCGTTCCCTGCAAAACGACAAATGCACCGGGCTTGAGCGGCTGGTTCCCTCCGAAGATGGCGTTGTAGACGGTCACAGCCGCGCAAGGAAGCGTCGCAGCTTCTTCGTAGCTGTATCCAGCGGGCACGCGGACGAGAGCGTGGGCGGGGAAGGTGCGGTACTCGGTCAGGACACCGTCACAACCGCCTCCGAGTGTGCCGGCGAAGAGCGAGGGGTCGTCGAGTTGGCCTGCGGTATTGTTACGTTGTCAGCATTGGGAAAGGCTAGTCGGCGATGCCAAACGAACCGTTGATCAAGTCCTGGGAGACCAGGGGGTCAGCGGGCTTCGTTGCGCTGTCGTTGAGGCCCAACGCACCTGCGTGAAGATGGGCATGACCTTGTCGCCATTCTTCCAGGTCTGCACGCCCTCGCCAACAGCGATAACTTGGCCGGCGCCGTCAGAGGCTGGGATGATCTGCGGACAAGCATGGTCAGCCTCCGCCGGTCTTTCCGCACAGGAATCGACGCACGTTGTTCTCGAATGGCGAAGGGTAGGTTCCGTTGGCGATCTGCGAACAGCGGCGGTACCCAGGAGGAAGCGAAGGGGAGAAGTGGAGGAGAACGATATCAGCGCGTTGGTCAGTCCGGATGAGCCAACCGTGCGCACCTGCAAGTCCCTGTTGTTGAGCGAGACGGCGCGCATGCGCACGAGCACCTCGTTGGCCTTGGGCGTTTGCGTTCCGACGGCGTCCTTGAGCTGGAGCGAGTCGAACGTCTTGCTCGCGCCGTTGACGCGATACTCGCGGTGGGTCTTGGGAGCGTTGGCAGCGGTCATTGTGGTTGTCTCAGCGTGCAAGCTGAGTGCAGGAATGACGAGAGAGAGAGAGAGAGGCGAGCGCACCTCCTCGTCGCGGACTTGCTCGGACTTCGTCTCCGAGCCGCTCCTCCTTTGCCGACTTTGGTTGCTGACAGCTCTCGCATCCGGCCTTTGCCTGCTGATCCAAAGAGGGCAAGATGGGCGCATGCCCTCCTCAACCGAGCGCGATCCGGATGAACAAGGCCGACCCCCGACGTCGTCTCTATCGGAATCTGGTTTGCCCACACCCAGCGCTTCCTTCCTCTCAGCTACCGCTTGTACAGCTAGATCGTACCTGCTTGGCTCCGCGCAGCCCACCATGGCACTCGAAGAACCCGCTCTCCCTGCCGTGCCCGAGTACCCGTCGCGCTCGCCATGGAACAGCGAGATCGAGGGGACGAGGGAGCGCTTCCTGCGCGAGTTGGGCGACTACAGCGGATGGAAACCAATGGGTGAGAAGCAAGGTGTCAAGCTTTGGCGGAAGTACGACGACGTTGAGTCCACGAACCCCTCCAGTCCAGCTTTCCCCTCGTTGACGTTCGTTCTTCTACATCGCAGGATAACAGTGAGCTGCCGCACCTCCTTCCATGCTCCTGACGTCGAGGTCTAACGACTCGTTCTCGCAGACCCAATTCCTTGCGTCCGCGGCGAGACGATCGTCAAGAATGCGTCGCCATATGCCGTTTGTCTCATTTTCACTCCGTTCTCGCGCGCGCGCTACTGACGCCTACTCACTCTTCGCAGTTCCTCGCCGGGGTCGTCCAGATGCCCGGCATGCGCAAGCTGTGGGACCCTCGAACCGAACTCGGCTGCATGCTCCAGCGTTTCTCGCGCAACGAAGTCCTCTTCTACGCCGTGACGAAGGGCAAGCGGTTCATCGCCTCCCCGCGAGACATCGTCGGTGTGCAAAAGGACTATGTTGAAGAGGATGGGTCGTGTATGATTGTGCAGAAAAGCGTCGAGACGGATGTTGCGCCGGAACAGTCGGGGATGCGGCGCGCGACGCTGGACTTGAGCGGCTGGCATTTCCAGTGCGTCCTGTCCGCTGTGGTCCCTGGCTAGTTGCTTGACCTGACTTTTTCATGGCCCCCTTGCAGACCGCAAGGCGAGGATTTGAAGGTCACGTAGGTCTTCCTTCTTTTGCCCTAACCGAAATGCCTACTTACACCTCCTTGGCATACGCAGATACATCTTCCGCATAGGACTTGGTGGGATGATCCCGAACGCGATCGTCTCGATGGCGACGACCGAGACGCCGCTGTGTACCGGACGAGCGAGGGACACTTTCTACGAGTGTTAGCCTACTTCTCTATTTTCGCACTCTCGCAGATGAACTGACGCCCCTCATGACAGACGGCCACGCCCCCTACATCCGACACACCCCTAACGAGCCCAGCACAATCTTCCAGAAGGAAACCTTCGAGTCCCCTCCCGTCCGCGAGTACCAATGCACCGTCACGACCGGCCAGCAGGTCGGCGAAACGTTCGAGATCGCGTACGACTCGCGACGGATGTATAAACCCGAGGGAGGCGTGCAGGTTGCGGTCAAGGGCGAGGGTCTTCAGGCGGTCGACGATGGCAAAGGGACGGTGAGGGTGCAGACGACGGCGAGCGGCAAGACTGCGACGATCGTGTTGACTCCCCGATAGACTTGCGGGCGCTGTATGTTGTCTGTACACTCGTCTTTTTGCAACACTTGTCCCGTGTTGACCTTCCCAAGATGCGGATTTCGCCATCATTCCGCGCTCGCTCACCCCCAGCTTTCTTTTTTTTTGGTCTACTGCACTTCACTTCATCACAGTAGTTTACAAACCTCACTTGTAGCCCTGTCACTGCTTACCAAGCCACCCGGTTCACTCACCGGGGCCGGCTCGAAGGATGTGGGGCATCCATCGACGCTTGGCCTCCGCCTCCTCACAAGCTCTCTTTGCCCGTCTTAACAGGTCTTGCTGAGCCCAATTGCTAGCTATGGTAACCCCCCAGCACCCCCCAGTCGGCCCACACCTCGTCGTGTCGTACCCTGCCCCGAAAGTCCTTCAGCTCCGCTTGAACCGCCCCGAAGCGCTCAACGCCATGACTGATGCCCTCGAGGCAGACTTGTGCAAGGTGCGTGTACTGCACAATCGATCTCGAGGGGCAGGGTGACGAATGGGACCGCACGCAGGTCCTCGACTGGTTTGAGGAGCAGAACTCGCTCTGGGTTTTGATTGTCACGGGCACGGGACGGGCTTTCTGTGCGGGTCAGGTGCGCCTGGAGCCCTCGAGATTGAGGGGTTGAGCTGACCAAGATTTCACGCCGCAGGACCTGAAGAACTGGCAAAAGACTGCTGGGACGAACGACGCTCCCGATGGAAACATACGCAAGAACCCGCACGGGTTCGGCTCGCTTGCTCGTCGTAGGACCAAGAAGACGTTCATCTGCGCGCTGAACGGCTTCGCGTTCGGCGGAGGTGCCGAGATCACCGTCAATGCCGGTTCATCTGCTCTCTCGTCGAGGCTTCGCATCGCCTCAACAGCTAATAGTGTGCACCTCCGTGCAGATATCGTCATCGGGTGCAAGGGCGGCAAGATCGGCTTCCCCGAAGTCAAACGAGGTGCGCTCGCGACCCCTCCATCCCTGCTTCGCTTACATTGAACGTGTTCGGTTACAGGCGTCGTTGCGGGCGTCGGCGGGATCCCCAATGCCTTCTGGCACTCCCCTCAGCTCGTGCCCTACCTCCTCACCGGCAATCCAATCCCGCAGCACATCCTCGAGACGCACGTCTTCACAGAAGTCGTTTCAGCCGACCAAGTCCTCCCGACCGCGCTCAAGTGGGCTAAGCAGATCACGGAGGCGTCCCCTGAGGCTGTGTGGGTCACGAAAGAGCAGATCAACATGCATAAGACGGGTATGGGCGTGGGAGACATCGTCTATGCGAGTCTCGACACCGAGCAGAGCCAGAAGCTGTACCGCGGCGCCAACATCCAGGAGGGCCTGCGGTCCTTTGTAGAGGTGCGTACGGCGTAGCTCTTGAGTGCGAGGTGAAGACTGACCAGCTTGTGAGCGTCTGCAGAAGCGAGAACCGGTCTGGCGAGACCCGCCCGCTCTGTCACAGCCGAGGAAGGCGCGCCTGTAGATTGGGGCGGCGACCCTTTGGAAATGTATTGGGACTGTAGCACGAATATACACCGAGTCTGCTGAACCAGCGTGACTGTCGGTGTTTGGCGCCGAGCAGCCGATAAAACGAATTCAGCACGACGAGAGCGGGAATCGCGAGGCTGGGATGCTGCCGCACGGCCCGTGTGGAAGAATCTGTAACTGTTTCGCCCGAGTCCTGCGAGCACGCATTCAGCGGCAGAGGTCGAGCGAGGAAGCGGGTTGTCCGGTTGTCCGACAATCGCTCACCTCGCTCGACCGTTCCGATTCGGATGACGCTGGACCTTTCTGATCCAGCGATCAGCACTGCGTACGAGGAGCTGCTCGGCGCAGAAGGAGCTAGAGTAGACTGGTACGGCTTCGGCTTTCAATGACGGCGGACGTACTGACCCCCTCACTCGTTCAGGATCATGCTGGAGTATGGAACGGTTGCAAACAAGCTTGCCTTGCTTGCGAAGGGTAGCGGCGGACTAGAAGAGCTGCGAGGGAGACTGGTGCGATCCTTGTTTTGCGTCCAGCTGATGAGGAACCAAACTGACGGCGTCGCGTCGCAGGTCCCTAGGGAGGTGTTGTACGGGTTATTGAAGGTCGAGGGTCGGACACTGCTATGGAGCCAGGTCCCACACGAGGTTGGCGGCGTCAAGCGAGGCTCGTCCATTTCACGCGCCCTCTCTCACCGCGACAGGAGCGAGCTGACATTGCCAGCGGTACAGCACGAGCGCTTGTGCATGCGCGCACCGTCGCCAACTACTTCTCGCACTACAGCGCCCTGACCTTCGCCTCTCCCGCTGACCTCGAACCTTCAGTGGTCTCCATCCGCCTCTTCCACCAGACTCCTTCCGCCCATGCTTCTCCAGCCATTCAGCAGCTTCCTTCGCCACGCTCCCAGCAGCACTCTCCTGAACCTGCTGCGTCACGACGACCGTCCGTCCCGGATACAACGCATGCGCCAGACCCAGCGCGCGGCGACGTTCGAGCCCGCCCTGCTACGCCAACGCGCGGTCTTTTCGGTGTCCCAACCCTATCGTCCCATCCACCTGTCACCTCCGCACCACCGCGACCCGAACACGCCGCACCTGCCGCTACCTCCTCCGGGTATCCCTCTCATCTTGGCCATCCTGCTGGTGCATCATCGCAGGTTCCCCTTCATCCCCTCTCCGAAGTCACCTCTATCCAGACCGCCAGCCCACCTCCGACAACCCGAGACGGACCCCAGTCTCAATCCTCCTTGAACATTCCGCCCGCCTCTCCTCCTACCTTCCCTTCTTCGCCCGGTAGCACACCGGGCCTATTCGAATCGGCAGCCGCAGCAATGCTCGTTGCGTCGCCTTCCAACTCGAGCATCGTTTTGTCGACGCAGGAATTGCCCGTTGATGTCGCCGAGGAGGAACAGAGCGTCAGGCGTGCACCTGTGCTCGCCGCCGCCATCGTCGCGCCTGCAGACCAACCTTCCATGTCGGACAGCCAGGACCGGACAGAAGCGTTGCGGCTTCCGAACGCCGAAGCGCGTGCTGGGAACGGCGCCAGCGAGCTTGCACCGTTGCGGACGGCAGAGGAGGAAGCCGAGGACCGTCGATTGATCGAGGAGGAGCTGAAGCAACGTCGAGTGGAGGAGGAACATGCACGTTGGAGAGCGGCTGAGGAAGAGGAGGAGCTTCGTGCGCAGGACGAAGAGCGACTGCGGTTCGAAGCTGAGGCAGAGCGAGTCCGGCAGGAGGAGGAGCGTCGGCTCGCTGAGGAGGCGAGAATTGCGGACGGGGAGCGAAGAGCTGAGGAACAGCGGCTGGCGGAAGAAGCGGAGCGATTGCGGCTGGAAGAGGAAGAGCGGACGCGCAGGGCGGAGGAGGAGATGCGGTTGCTTATTGAGCGTCAACGCCTTGAAAGGCAGCTACGGGAGGAGGAGGAGGCGCGACAGAAGGAACAGGCGCGGCTGCGCGAAGCTGCGGAGCGGAAACAGCGGCTGATGCAGGCACGCGATTCCGGCGGCGTCATGCTGAGCGGGACGGTCAATGTCCAAGGTGGCGGGTCAATGGTGCACAGCGTTCACGTCTGCCCCGCACTCGTACCCACTGACCGATCGTCTCCTTAGCTCTGGAAACGTCGCTTCTTCCAGGTTCGCGGATCGGGCTTGGAGCTGTTCAAGGGCGAAGCGGTGCGTTCCCAGCTTCGCTCCCAGCGACGTTCCCTTCGCTCACTCTTCCTTGTGACAGGACGCGGACCAGCCTCTTGACACCGTTGCAAGTGATCACATCGTCAAGATCACGGACAACCCGGAAGAGGCTCTCGTGCCGCACTCGTTCAAGCTTACGCTCAAGGACGACGATGAGTACCTCTTCTACTACAACACGGAGGAGGAGAAGAGCCGTTTGGTGGAAGCGCTGGTGTGCACGATGCGGCGATAGGGTTGAGGAGGAGGAACGGGATACCCTTGCTGTCGTCAACATACCTTTGCGCCCGTATACTCCTATACGTAGTCGACTAGTTTGCTGAAATTTCTTGAAGCTGTCCGTTCGAATACGCCTGTGAAGCCCGACGAGGGTACTCTCTCCCTTCGACACACCACTTCTTGCCGTGACTCTTACTTGGGGGGCTTGTCGGCTTCGCCAGCGATGGACGACTCGCCGTGGGGCGCTCCAGAAGACTCCTTCACGTCCAGTCTCCCTCGTCCGCCCTCCCCGCCCTTCGACCCCTCCGCGACGTTATCGCTCCCACTGCCCTCAGCGCCGACTTGGGCGGACGATGATGCGCCTGGATGGGGAGCATCTGCGGACGACAGTCCGATCGCAGTTCTGCCGACTCAATTTGCGCAATTGCCGTCGGTGGACACTCGCGACGTCCCGATGAAGGTGGAGGAGAGGATCTCGGAAGGGACGGGCTTTGCAGGAACGAATGGCGGCTGGGGCATTGACTCTCCAGAAATACCGCGACTGTCGACCCTTTCGACGTTCCGTGGCGCGGCTGTCAACGACTCGACCGCCGACTTGCCTCCCTTCCCTCCTCTCTCCTCGCCTGCCGCCGTGTTCACATCCCCTTCTCTACTGACTGGCGAAGGAGGTAAAGATGAGAACAAGGATGAAGGCGGAGGCTGGGGCGGCGCTTTGCAAGACTTGCCTCCCATCACCAGCTTGAGAATCGCCTCTCCCCCTTCCCCAAAAGCTGAAGAGCGGGACTCCGGGTGGGGCGTCGAGTCTGAAGACGCTGATCCGTCGGAGATCCCGCCACCGCTGCCCACTGTCGACGAAGTCTTCGCTTCGGCGAGACGGAGACGAGAAAGTGTCGAGTTGGCGAAGCAGGCCGAAGCAGGAGAGGATGCGTGGGGCAGCTCGCAAGGATGGGAGGAGCGCATGCGGATAGAGGCAGAGTTGCGGGAGAAGGAACGGCTGGCGGAGCTCGCTGCCGCAGGAATCGAGCCTGAGGTGTGTCACGCTCTCTTCCTCACGACCGATCCAAGCTGACAGTCAAATTACCAGGCGCAGAAGCCGTCAGAGAACGCCGATGTGGCGAAGCAGGATGGCGACGGGCAGTGAGTCTCGAGCCGTCTTTGCCCGTCGGTTCCACCATCGCGCTGATAGAAGACATTTTCGTTACAGCCCTGAACGACCGGCAGCGAACGGCGGTATCACCTCCATCTTCCGCAGCTTTCGCAAGGGTGCAGAGGATGCGGCCGCCAAATCAACTGAGGTCGTTAAGGACACTTCCGACTCTGCAGCTCGAGGCATCGCCGCGATCGGGCGGACGACGTCCGCACGGACCTCGCAGGATGAGCGAAGAGGCGATTCGCCCGCGCGAACTTCGGAGGAGCGGGCAGCGGGGAAGAGCTGGTGGGGCAGGTCAGGCGCCAAGAAGGAGGAGGCGAAGAAGCCGGAACCGAAGGAGGAGGATGACCCGAACACGATAGGCGTCGAGGAGGTCGAACAAGGCGAATCGGGACGCGTCGACTCGCCGGGGCCTCAGCAGGGTGCTATTGGTCGCTTCCTGAGTCGGCTGAAACGACCAGCGTCTGCACCAACGGAGGGAACCTCCGATGCTCGACAAACGCCTTCGCCTCGCAACAGCAGCGAACAGCAGGCCCCTGCATTCCGGCCAGACGATTTTGACGCTCTGGCGAATGGCGAGATTGGCCGCGTTACGCTACAAGTGCGGCGGAAGCAGGAGGAGGAAGAAGCGACACCTCGGGGCGGTTTGTTCGGTCTGCACAGCAAGTCGGCCGCAGCTGTCCCGTCTACGCCGCCCGAGGACGACTTCGGCGGGCTCATTGGCGCTTTGGCGAATGCACCTGCCCGACCTGCCGCGCGAAACAGCGCGTCCAAGACGTTCGACCCTTTCGACCCTCTCAGTGACAGCTTTGGCGCCCTACCGGCGCGTTCTGCACTGTTGCGCCCTGGTCAGTCCGCCGCAAATCCGCTCGCTCCTCCACCTCAACCGTCCGCCATCTCACAATCAGCTGTCCAACCTCCCTCACACAACCGACGAACTTCCTCCATCGCATCCTTCCCTGCATCTCCCCCTCTCGCTCCAGCACCGTATGCCAACGAACCTGAAGACTCCTTCGATGATTTCTTTAACTCGGTCGTCGCATCGACCTCGAAGCCGGCGTCCCCGCCTGCGGTCAAGGTTGTCGCGCCAACGCCTCGGCAGGACAAGCCAGCCTCGACTCTGCTCTCTTCAGCGGCGAGTCACCCAGTCCGGGCGTCATCGATCAAATCGCCCCCGCCTCGAATGTCAATCTCGCCGCCGATCCGCACGTCGACCGCCTCACCCGCTTCTGTAAACGGCGCGAGCCGTGCCACCACGCCCATCATGCCTCTTGCGCCTCCTCCCCCTCCCTCTCAGCCTCTCGCATCGACTCGCGGACACGTCCTGTCGCCTCCGCCAGCGGCGACACAGCGAGTCGGTACCCCCCTCCAGGCCGCACCGCTTGGCCCCTCACCCGCCTCGTCCGCAGGCGCCAAGTCGCCCCCTCCTGCTCCGCCTCAGCGGTCCAAGTCAGGTCCCCTCTCGCTCGACGACCTGTCGTTCTTCGAGAGTTAGGCGGCAGGAAGTTTTGGTTCTTCCGTTTCCTAGGTCACCTCCTTTTTCTGTAGCTTTCGCTTTCGCCGTCTTTGTCATACCATGACTGTCGCATACAACCCGTTCTAACTTGGCAACTGCTTGTGGGTGTCGCTGCCATGGATGACGGAGGTCTGTCCTCACAGTCACGACTCGCTCGCGCTTACTGCTGAAGTTGCTGCTATGTCCGATCCAACGATGGCTAGCGAGAATCCCGGCGACGCGTCCAGATCGGCTGCTGCGCCCGTCGAAGCCAGCGTGGTCGCTCCCACAGCGGGTTCGTCCCGTCCCGTTCATCACCGCTCGTGCGGGTGGTCTGACCATGAAGGACATAGAACGGACACGCCAGAAGCGCCCTCGTGCAGCCGTGGATCCCGGAACACCCAAAGTGAGCTGCGCGTGATCCCCTTGTCGTTGACATCGTCGTCGGCCGGGCAATAGCGCGTGATTGGCGAGCTAAGCTGACACGCTTCTTTCTGCTCATAGGGCGATGGCGACGAGAGCAAGGGCCCATCCGGCATGACGCCGCTTGCGAAGAAGGGGTGCGTCCCTCGTTCCCTTATGCTCTTTCACCGCGCTTCAGCTTGTAAACCATGTTGTGCAAGCCTTGACATTTGCTTCGCTCTCTGCAGCCGCGTCGAGGAAGGCGAAGACGCTGGCTCGGACAACGAGCGGTCCGCGACCCCACCTCCCGCCGGCGACGCTTCCGATTCTCGTCCATCTACTCCTTCGCAAGACGCCAGCCCGACCAAGCCGCCTACGACCGAGGGCAAGGACACGAAGAAGCTGCGCGAGCGGGTTGCGGCAATGAAGCCGCCTGGCCAGACTGGCGAGATTGAGGAAGGCTCGTCGAAGGACGTCGAGATTGCCGAAGTTGCGAACGAAGTTTCGGCCTCCGCTGCTCAGCTCGGCGACGAGCAAGAAGCGAAGGAGACGAAAGATGTTGAGATCGCGGAGGTTGCGGCCGAGGTGGGCAAGTCTGCGGAGCATTTGGCGCAGCAGGACGAGCGCAAGGAGCAGGACGAGATGGAGGGGGTTGGCCAGGGCGAGTCGAAGGAGGTGGCGGACACGGCCGCCGAAGTCGCCGAGTCGGCTGCCAACGTCCAGGCGACGGACGAGAAGATCGCTGACGCCGCCAGCGAGGTTGCGGAGTCTGCCAAGGAGGTTCCGGAACCCACGCCTGCACCGACGCCAAAGGCGAATACGTCGAGCCAACCTGTGAGTGCTTGCTGAGTCCGGCTTGCGTCAAGACGCGCACTGATGACTTCGCTTTCGCAGTCATTCTCCAGCTACCCCTCAGCCGCCTCACCCTTTGCGGCATTCGCTTCCACCTCCTCTCCTCTCGCTTCCGTCGCGGCGCCTGCAAAGCCGCCCACAGAACAGCAGAAGCCGAAGACGAAGTCCACTTTCTCGGCTGCTCCCTTCGCCGCCTCGTCCATTCCTCCTGCCGTTCCTCCCGCTGCTTCTGCCGACAAGACCGCTCCGACGGAACCTGCCGCTGCCGCTGCCGCCTCTGTGCCTTTCACCAAAGCGTCCGCAACGACCAACCTCGCGGCGGCTTCACCTTTCTCTACGTTCGCCTCAACGAGCGGGTTCACCGCAGGCGGCAAGTCAGGCCCCTCATCCGCCTTCAGCGCGTTCTCGGCCACGCCGTCGGCCTTCACCGCCGTTCCCTCAGCCAAGTCAGGCGCGACCTCGTCGTCCGCATCACCCGCACCTGCCGAGACCGAGGAGAAGCGCATCTTTACCGAGCAAGAGGTCGTCACGGGCGAGGAAGAGGAAGAGACGGTGCACAGCGTGCGGTGCAAGCTGTTTGCGATGCACGAGGGCAACTGGGTGGAGAGGGGAACGGGGCCGTTCAAGGTGAACCAGACGAAGAAGGAGGGAAAGCACAGTGCACGGCTAGGTGCGTTTTTCGCTGTCTCTCTGAGCTTTTCCTCCTGACCGCTGTATGATCGCAGTCATGCGTGCCGACGCCACCCATCGCCTCCTGCTCAACGCGCCCTTGTTCCGCGAGTTCAGCATCGAAGTCAGCAACGAGAAGTACGTTCGCTTTACGGTCATCACCGGCGACGGGCCGACGAGCTACATGCTTCGGGTGCGTCCTCTCAAACTTGTTCGGTTGTGACCTCAACGCTGATGTTGCTCCGACAGACGGCCAACGCCGCGGCAGCGCAGAATTTGGTACAGGCCGTGCGGGACAAGGCGGCGACGCTGTAGATGCTCCCGCTTTTTCCATCCACCGTGTGTTCGCAGCTCCAGCCGTCACTGTGTTTCAATATGCAACTAGCCTCTATCCGCTTTGCCTCGTTACGTGTGAGGTTACGTGTGAAGCGATATAGAGATTGCAGCTAAACACGTACCCGGCGAAAGGTCGATACGGCGCTCAGCTCGAGCCAATGGATCTGGATCTCCTCGATGCTCTCGATAACCTTCTCCTGCGCTGTCTCGGCCAGCTCAGGCGGCGGCGAGACCCTCGTCTCGCTTCTGAAGAACCTGAACCGCGCGGGGCTCCAGCTTGGGCTCGTGTATCCCGTCAGCGCAAGTCGGCCATAGCCTTGAACGACGCCTTCGTCCCAGTCAGGTCCGAGGCCGTTGTTCAAGGCTGTGTAGGCAGGAGAAGACGGATCGAGGGAAGAAAGGTGGCGGAATTTTGTCGAGGAGACCGTCGGAACGATGGCGGGAGCGAAAGGAGAGAGACCGATGTCGGAAGAGGTGGCGGGAAGAAGGGCAATCCACGACGGCTGCAGGCAGAGCTCGTCAGCCGAACAGTGATGCTCCCGGGTCCAAGATCAACACACCTGTCCGCTAGGAACGTTCGCATCGCCCGTGACCTTCGTCGCCTGGATGACTTGATGATACGAAGGCCCGCCTCCATCCGCATCTTCGCTGTCGCTGTCCTCGCTCCCTCGACGCGGGAACTCGGCGATGCCGACGGTGAGATAGACGAACTCGAGACCATGCGCCGAATAAGTACCGACCCTGCGCGAGCCGACCCGTCAGCAAAACCTTGTTGAACACCCATAACCGCGCAAGACGCACCATAAGCCCTCCAGCGAGCCTGCCGGCAACTCGCCGTGCTCGTCGGCGTGGGACTCGTCGAGCCAGCTCAGGCGCTTTGCGGGAGCTTTGATAGGGAAAAACGCCTCGCTGGAGGCGTCAACCGCGTCCGCGAGTTGATCGTCGGTCGAGGCAGAGGCGCTAGCATCGTCTGCGGAAGGAAGAGGCGGAGAGAGCGGCTGGGGTGGCGAGCCAGGTAGTCGTAGAACGAAGCCCTGCAACAGCGAGCGTGTGAGCGGCGCAGAGGTCGGATGAGGCGAACCACACGCACGCCTTCAGCTTCATCGCCCGCTCGCAGAATCGTAATCGGCCGCCTGTTCTCCTCCGGGTCCTGCTCTCTCCCGTGCCACAAGACCGCCATCCCGCCGTTCGCCCCCACGCCTCGCCGCCTCGCTGTCGCCGTACCTTTCGGCCACTGCTCACTCGTCCCTGCGCTCGCTAACGTCTCGCCTGTTGCTTGATCGCCCGTTGGAGGAAGCTTCGGCGTTCGCTTGGCACGTATGCGGAAGCCCGTGACGAAAGCCTCGTCGTCCTCTCCGCTCGCCTCGTCCGCAGGCTGAACGACCTCTGCTGGCGGCAAGTCCGATCCAGCCGGCGACGTGAGCCAATCTTTGAGACCGCGAAACGCTCCGTTGCCGAGCTTGATGATGTGGCGAGGCGGGTCCGTCCTCCCGGCCCGGTAGACAAGCAAGTCGGCCGTGTTGAGTTCTTCGAGACCGACGAGTTGAGCGGTGGGCCATGGGCGGTCGGGTAGTCGTCCGCTGAACAGGGCGAAAAGGGCTTCGCGGTGCAAGCCGACTCGTGCAGCCGGATCCCAAGGCTGGTCGTTCTCGCCGTCTGGCAAATCGGCCGAAGAGGCGGAAGGCCGCTCGACCTTTCGCCTGACTCGTTCGAGGGCTAGGCGTAATCTCACGGAGGGGACTTGGCCAGCAAGCCCGGTACCTCCGGCCGATGCAAAGAGACAAGCGCCTTCTTCGGGCGTGATCTCGAAAGTCTGTGAACCGAACTCGTACGTCGGCTCGAGTAACTCCATGGATGTGCCGGCGTAAGGATGTGACGGGTTGACCTGCGGCGAGATGAAGAGAAGACTTTGTTCGGGGCGAGGCCGCACTGCGCCGAAGGGTAGAAAAGTGGGAGGCGGGAATGTGCCACTCGAGTGACGGTTGCGAGGTGACATTTGGCTCGCAGCGATAGTGTAGCGAGGCGGTCGATCGGGGGACGCGAGAGGCGAAGAAATAATGCCAACTCGTGAAACGCGAGAACTGGGTGAGAGCCGCTTCGTTAGCGCGCTTCCTTCTCGCTAGCGATCGGTACGTACGTGAAGGAGACCGAAGACGCAAAGTATCCAAGATTCTGCCCGTACGGAAGGAGGAAGCTCGCCGCCTCGAACCAGGTCGACCCGTCGTCCTCGCTCGTGGAGGAGTCCGCCTCTCCACCTGCACCCGCTCCGCCAATCTCGTGCTCCCGCACGACCGCCTGCACAATCTGTTTCCACAGCGTTTCGGACTGTGCGACCGCCTGCAGAATGGTGCATGTCGCTGAGAGACGTAGGAGAGACTGAGGATCGAGGAGGGAGAAGATCCGGAGAAGCAGCTCTGGCGGGAGGTCGACCAGCGGGGCTGGTTGAAAGTTGTCAGCGGCCATCTCAGCGTCCATCGCGGCTGCCAGCAACGATGCTCGAGGTCGTCGAATGACAAAGTGGTGGTCGAAGAGACATCATGACGAGTCAGCCCGTCCCACTGCATTCATTTTGACTGTGGACCGCTCAACCGCGCTCAAAGAGCTTCCCTCGACCGCCTGTTGATGCTATTGAGGCGCCTGCTCTCCTCCACACCGTTCTCTCGACCCCGCCCCACCTTTATCAGTCTTGCTTCTCGAGCAACCCACCCGCGCACAATGGCCTTTTCCTCGCTGCCGGAGGTCAAGCCTTACTCGCAGGGTCAGGCCAAGATCCGCAACTCTGAGCCGATGAAGGAGGGCAAGGTGTGTTGGCGCTTTCTCCCCTCGCGGGTCCCGTCTGTTCGCCAGGCTGACCGAATTGTGATTTATTCGCCAGTGGATCGGACTCGAGAAGATCGACTGGACGGACGAAGACGGCAAGGACCGAGTATGGGAGATGGCCGTTCGCAAAACGACGTCTGAAGGAGGAATCGACGCCGTTGCGATCGCTGCGCTGCTCAGGCACCCCAACAAACCCGTCTCTCTCCCCATGTGAGCGAAGAGAAGCCTCTCGCTCGCGAAATTGCGCTGGCTGATGCCCCGCTCTTCTCGCAGCATCCTTCAGTACCGCCCGCCCATCCGCAACATCTGCGTCGAGTTGCCTGCCGGCTTGATCGACAAGGGCGAATCTCCGGAGAAGTCGGCGATCCGCGAGCTTTACGAGGAGACGGGTTACGGCGGGAAAGAGTTCGAGGGAAGGATCAAGGTCCTTGAGGTGGGAAGCACGATTGTCAGCGATCCTGGTGCGGTCTGCTTCCTTATCGCTCTGACGCTGCACGGTGCGCCGTACCGCGACTAACACTGACAAGAAATGCGGAAACCGCTTGCGAACCAACCAGGCATGAGCAAGGCCAACATGTCGCTCGTCACGCTTCAAGTCGAGCTCAAGGAGGGCGAGCAGGAGCCAACGCCGCATCTCGATGAGGGTGAGTCTCCCTCATCCCTTCTTGACTGATCTGCCTCGCGTCAGGCGGAAGTAGACTACAGGTCACACAATTAACGGTCACTCCGCGTGTCTAGGCGAACACATCGACGTCCGGGTTGTCCCTGTCGCCGAACTCTACTCGCATCTCCAAGCCTTCGAGCAGCTCGGCTACACCGTCGACGCACGACTGCACCACTACGCAGCGGGGATCGAGGCGGCCAAGAAGATGTTTGGGCAGGGCAGCGAGAAGCTGTGAGGGGTATCGGTGCTGCGAATTCTTGCAACTCCCTTCATGTCCCAGGAGTGCTGCGAGCATGTTTCTCGAGCGCTTGAGGCCTTGTAGAGCGTGGATTGACAACTCGATGGCGCCCCACTCACGATGAGGAGGAAAAGGCCGACTTCGAAGGTCGTCAGCTCGCTGTTTGAGTCTTTCGTGAAGTTTAGGCGTCCTAGCTTGACGTGGTACACCGTTTCCCAGCTTTTGGCGGTGCCCGACAGCTCTCGATGCCGTCGTCCTCCGACCGAGGACCTGACGCAACCGAGCGCCGACTCTCTGCACCTTCACTGCTCGCACAGCTTCAGCACTACTCAAGACTGGACGACACGACACAGTATGGCTGCAGACACGCACTCGAGCTCGACTGTTGAGGGAGTCAGGGAGGCGTGCGCACTCTCTCCTCGATCCGCCCCTTGCCTCGCTGACCCAATTCGCACCCTTGTTCGGCTTCGCTACTCTGAATGGCTCTGCCATGGACCTGCCCGCTCTTGCAGCCTCGACAAGGGCGGTCTCCTCGGCAGCTCGCTCATCCCCAACTCGTTCAGGCCCAAGGTCACCCTCCACGCGACCTACCCTTCGTTCGGCAACGTCGTGATCGGCTCGACGTACGCCATCGACCAGACGCAGGACGAGCCGACTGTCTCGTTCAACGCGCCTCCCGGACAGGACTCCAAGTTCACCGTCGTGCTCGCCGACCCTGATGCGCCGTCGCGCAAAGACCCGAAGTGGGCGCCATTGTGAGTCTTCCTTGGTCCGCATCGGAGCGAACTCCCTTGTTGGTGACAGTAGAGGCGCGAGCGAGCGGAAGAGGCAGGAGGAACGGAACTGACCGGCTCTCCTCGTGCAGCCGTCACTGGGTCCTCGCCGACGTCGTTCCCGGCCAGGCGGCAGGTACGACCGTTGTCACCTACATGGGCCCGGCTCCGCCCCAGGGTACGGGACCGCACCGTTACGTGTGAGCTGTTGTTCCTCGGCTCGCTTCGCGAGGCCCGATTAACGCTGGCTTTCCTTCTTTCTCCTCCTCTTCCACCCTTCAGCTTCCTCCTCTACGCTCAGCCGTGGGACCACACCCCGACGCTTCCGAACGCCCCGGACGACCGTCCCTCGTTCGACGTCGGCAAGTTCGCCAAGGACAACGAGCTCGACCTCATCGGCGCGACTTTCTTCTATGCCGAGAAGAAGTAAAGAGTTGCTTCGATGGGGCCGGGCGAAGTGGTTGGTGCGGTGCAGGGCGGGAAGAACGCTTGTGCGGAAAAAGTTGTCGCCTGAATCTGGTTGCTTGGAAAGGCGAGCGGCGAGACGATGATGCTTGACGGGCATAGTATCATCGTCGAATGTCAATAGTGAAGTCAGTACCGTTCCCATCTTCTTTCCCGGCGAGGTTGGGAAGGGTTGAGGCGAAGGACACTTTCTCTCTGTCCAACGTCGTTGCCGAAAATGGTGTCTGCGCTTTCCCTATGCCGAGTCGAGCCTGCGACGCTGACACTCCAAACATGCGCATCAGATAGTCTGTGAAAAGGACACTCGTCGCTGGGTGTGGCTGGACCAGACCACAACGCGAGTTTTCACCGTTTCACCCACCGGCATTGTTCCTTTTCGCCTTGTCTCCCTCCGGAACCCAAGCGGGAAGACTGCTTAGAGGTGACGAACGCTCGCTCTCGCATTGTCGATCCACGCTGTGCATACTTGCCCCTCCTTCTCCCTCCAGCCCCTCGTCACGGGCGTTCCCCGACCTGCCTTAGCCCTTCGAGGTTCAGTTCTCGCATCTCTCACCCGGCTGCCGCCCTCACCATGCGGGGTGAAGCCTACGCGAGCGCGTGGCTGTCTTTCGGCGGCGACTGCTCTGGGTCGAGCTTCATGTCGCCATGAACACCTACCTCTACTTCTCCCAGTCCCTCCACGCCCTCCGCATGCTGCGTGCCCGAAGGATGCATGGCACGCTGAGCGGCGGTGCCGCCTCACGCTTGCCCGTCGAGACGTGGGATCTTCTCCTTCAGGTCACGCACCTTGTTGCGAAGGAAGAGTTCAGGGACGAAATGGATGACTTCACCTTTCGTACGCTGTGCGACAATTGTGAGGGCAAGATACAGCCTGACATGCGTCTTCGATGGGGCAACCATCCGAGCGTTCACCGGAACCCGTCTTGCAGGGACTGCTACATACTTGCGGAGCCAGTTGTCAACCAGATCTACAACAACTGGGTGAGTGAGCAGGCCAAGCTCGCTGCGGGCAAGTCGCTCACGCATGGCGGGCCCGCAGGAGCCCATGTCGCTGTTCCTGCAGCAATACCACCTTGCCACCGATTGGTATCGCTGGCCGCAGTCCAGGAAGAGCCTCGACTCAGGAAGCTGAGGCCGAAGAGGCAGGCTGGAAGTTCAACGTTCCGCAAACCGAGTTTGTCCATCTGCGGTACCGATCCTCGCTCGACGAGGTGCTCCGCTACGCCAGCGCCACCGCAAGCTACGGCATGAGCACTGCGGCGACCAATTTACCGTCAACGGAGGAAGTGATCGCCACTCTTTCAAAGCCATGCTGGGAGATGACATTCGAGACGGGACATTCAAGACGTTCTTCGAGGACTGGGATTTCTCGGAGGTCCAGTCGCGCTCGCCGGCGTTCCCAGACCGGGAGTGGAAGCCGGCGCTGCGCTCAAGAGTAGGTTGGAAATCTACGAGTAGAGGTAGAAGCGGGGCGCGGCAAAGCGGATTGAGCAGCGACCATCGAGCCAGCGACCATCGAGTAGTGGGACAATCGATGAAGGGGCATCTCGCAGTGTAGCAGTGCTATTGATTGCCCTGCAGTGAAATCTTGAATCCCTCGACCGCTTCGCGAGTGGGAGCGAGTACTCGGGGCCTTTCATCCGCACTCGGGATGACACTTGTATGTCTTGCCGCCAAGCTCGAATGTTGCGTTCCGGTAGATCTCGTCGAGTTGCTCGCCTAGGCCGGGGTTGACATGCTTGCAGCCTGAGGGCACCGTCAATTGTCAGCCGAGGAAGCATTTGCGGTGTGGAGAAGCGACGCACTGTCCGTCACCCGTTTTGACCAGACAAAGTATTCCTGCGGGCTTGTGCCGCCTTAGCATTGTAAGGAAGGTTGCGTAAGCTGGAACGTACCTGTATCCGCTGCACTGACCACCCCGCTGGCCGTCCCTTCGAGCTCATCAAATCCGTCAAGTTCGAGAGCTTGTCGGCAAGCTTGACGTGCTCTGTCCGCGCGCGCGCAAACGTCAGCACACATGCCATTTCGACGCGAGAATTAACCGACGGCAACGCACTGGCTTCGTCCGACTTGTGGGGCGAGTGGTCGATCTGGGCTTGTTTCCGAGCCTCCTTGCTCAGTGACTTATCGTCCGAGCACTCAAGGACTGTTTCAAGCGTCCGTCAGCGTGCTACCCGACTCCCCAGGATCCGCTCAGCTCACCAATATTCGTCACGACATGCCCGAACCGTTCTCTCAGCTCCTCGACAGTGGTCTCCGTATCCTCAATCACGTCATGCAACATCGCCGCCTGCAACACCTCAACTGGCGGATCAGGATGTAAGCTCGACGCGGGTGAAGCAAGTAACGCTGCAACGTGGAGGGGATGTTGGACGTAGGCGGGCGAGGAGGGCGATTTTCGTCGTTGTTGCGAGTGCGCGACGGCGGCGAAGTGGGCTGTTGCGAGGAGTTGGTAGATGCGAGAGGGGTCGGATGTAATCGAGGTGAGGGGGAGGTCGGCGGTGAGCGACATGATGGAGCGGCGAGCGCGGGAGAGAGCCGAGGTTGTAGAGGTAGCCCTGATGGCTCGCAAAGAGGGCAGCGCGAATCTTGAACACGCCAGAGCGGCTGTATAAGGCGTCGAACGCGAAAAGTCGCGGGCGAGGAAGAGGCGGTTCGAGGTCGAGGCGGCGAGTCTGCGCAAGATATAGAATTCAGCGCAATGCGCGCCGACCAGTGCCCCTATAGCGTCTCTTGAGAGCGCCCAATGCCTGTCGAGCGCCTCCATAGCCTAGCGACTGACCTTGCTCCTCCCGAAGTGACGTCGAGAGATGAGAAGAACGCACGGGTCTGATGAGCTGGCAAGGATCTTTGGCGCGTAAATTTGGTGTTGCAAGGCTTGAGAAGCTGTCTGAGAGCAAGCTGAGCCCAGGCAAGCGGTGTGAGCAGTGTCTGGCTTGATGGTCGAGTGGAGAGGAGCAGTTTGTCCTCCACCGTCACCCGTCTCGCCCGAACGGCCCGAGAAGGCGCTTCTTGTGTCATCTATGGCTTTTGGGATCGCCTGCATGCCAGTCCTTGGCATTTCCTCCGTCTCCTGCTTCCCGCTTGCCCTCGCTCCGACCCTTCATCGCATCCCGTATACGTAGTCGCTCACCGCGCCTTCTGGACCGCGCAACCTGGATACAAGGAGTCTGGATGGTGAGTGAAGGCGGGCAACAGTCGAGGAAGGGCGGACCTCGGCTCTACTCTCCGTTTCCTCGGCTCGCTCGTCCTATCGGTCCTCCTGTTTCCCGCTGCACTCTCGAATGGTTCTCGTCGTCTCCTTGAGATCGCCCCGCTGGGGCCCAGTGCAACAGTACCGTGGTGTGACGCACCTGGTATCGGCAGACGAAGAAACGCCCTCGCACGCCCGTGACAGCGCTCTCCGCCTTTGACACCCCCGACTAGCTGGCTCCGCAGCGTCGAGCATGAGCAAAGGCTCGCTCTCACTGATTTTGAACGCGTCACAGGCGCGCCTTGTTCTCGCTCCTTCACCCGAAGGTGAAAGTTGTCAAGACATTGTGCTGGACGACTCGCCTCTGCTCCGTCGCTGGCTTAGCAAATATCGCCCTTAGCCGTATTGCACTTTCTGCTTCGCCATATACGCTTCCTCGATGTGCGCCTCTGATCTGAACCGCTCCTCCACTCGCCAGCAAACGCCAGCAGACGCCGCGGCTCCCCTCGCTCACAAACGACGTTGCTTTCGCGCCCTTCTCTCCTCGAAGCGGCAATCATTTGCGCGGTCACGGGCAAGCCATGCGCTGCAACCTTGCTATCGAAAGAGGCAGTTCGTGAGCAAGTCGTCGTCGTCGTTGCGATCGAGGCGAGTGTGAGGAGAGCCGCGCGTCCGTTCGCCTGCAGGCTTCTAGTGGACTCGCACTGGACTGTGCGCCGCCACTATAGCACGCTGAGCACGACCCTGCGCAGCCCGACCACCTCTACCCGCCGCCTCTCCCGCGCCAGCATCTTCTCGCTCGGCACACGACACACCCACTCACCTCCGCCAGGCGCACACACGAGCATATGACCACGTCAGTTGCGATGGCAGCACTCGCAGGATCAGACTCGTGGTGCGCGCCATCGACCTCGCGAGCCCATCCACCCTCATCAGCCGCGAGCGCATACACGGCCTCGTTACCGCCCACTTACCGCCGGTCTAGCTTCCCTGTCTCGCCTGCCGTACAACAGCCATCCGACTACCTCCCTCCCGGACTCGGACTCGCCCAGCGGGGCTGCGCAGACGACGACGACTTTCCAAGACCCACGAGTGTCCGGCTACCGTACTCGAACACGTCTGCGTTGGGCTTGCGAGGGATCAGTCGATCGAGGGACGAGGTGGACGCGGGCAGCAGTAGCGCGGGGTGGTCAAGTGAGGGCCCGGGAAGTTCCTTCGGATCCGTGACGGGAGGGACGCCGCTCTCGTCGCTCGCCAACTCGCTCGTTTCCGAGTGCTCGACAAACCCGACTGAGGCGCTGCTGGCTCAGCGGCGGGCCGTCGGCGCGCTCGAGTACGGCATGCGCAGTCTGAGCATGAGCAGCGGGCTTGATGACCGGCAGCGGAGGGAGAGGGCGGCCAAGCGCGGCGGGTGGGAAGATCCGGCTCTCGCGGCCGCACGAAGAGCGCTGTGGGAGGACGTACCGGAAGACGTCGCGCAGGAGACGCAGCAGAACGACGGAGCCGGAGCCCCCCAGGTTTTTGTCGACTCGGACGAGAACGCGTCGAGCGAAAATGCAGAGGACGCCAACACAGAAGAGTGGAGATTGCCGGTACCCGCTCGCGAACCCTGCCACACGACCCTCACCCCTCGCGCACCATGCCTGCGCAACTCTCCCCTCTCACGCGCCTCGCTTGCCCTCTCCTGCTCAACGACTTTCGTCTCGACCTCATCCACCTCAGAAGACCGCAACGGTCGCCTCTCTCCCTCGGCCGCCTCAACAGCCTCGACCTCCGCTCCGTCCGTTACGTTCGCCCGCGACCCGCCTACGACTTGTCCGACCTATTCGAAGGAGGTGTACGAGCGAGGCGGTGATGCGCCGGTGGAGAAGCTGTCGATCAAGGAGTGGATCGAACTGCAGGGTGTGAGGGAGGCGGTTGGTCTGTGGAGCGGCAAGATTGGGAAGTGGGAAGAGTGCGAGGAGGCGCGGAGCGAAGGCGGTGTCGAGGTTGGTGGTGAAGGTCGACGGAGACGCATTAGTGCATGCGAGGCGTTGGCGGAGAAGGAGGGAGGAGTTGGGGCGTGCGAGATCGCGACAGGTGCGAAGACGCCCAGCCAAGGAGGGAACCAAGGCAGGACGCCTTGTCCGCTCGCGGCGGTCGTCGGCGTCGTCCAGGTCGCTCGCAGCGCACCCAATTCGCCTATCGAGCCTAGCCTATTGCTCACGTCTCCCTAGGCTGTATGGTCCTTTCTCTCCCTCCCGCATCTCTCGCACATTCTTGTATAGATCTGCTCTCCTCGAATTGTTCTTGTTGTCAACATCCACCCCTGCACTCTTGGTTCGCATCCCCTGCAACAGACACTGCACTTCAGCCGACTGCGTCCCTCTCCAAGCCCGTACAGAGAGCGATTCAAGAGTCTATATCCCAGCTCGTCCGACATCCTAATCCCGCACAGCGTACGCCGTATTGCTAACCTCGTTCCACCTCTCCCGATTGACTGCCCACCTCCCCGCAAAGTCTCTCTCGAGCGCATGGAACCTCCGGCCAACGATTACGAAACTGTGTAGCGGTCCACCGAAGGCCTCTTCATCCAGCTCGCTCAGTTCGGAGAGCGTACCGGCGACAAATTTTTGAGAGGGAGCGCCGACGCGCGAGGCGGAGATGGCGAGGGTTGTGGACGGGTCGAGGGATTCGGGGGAGGCGATCGAAGGGGAGGAGGAGTCGGTTGAAGCGGCGGGGGCAGGGTCGGAGTCTTCGAGGAGCGAGAGGAGCTGAGAGATGGCGGTCGGGACGGACATGTACCGAGGAGGCTCGTAGATCTTGCGTCCTCTGCGGGACAAACGGCGTCAGCATGTAGCGGGACGAGGCAGGAACGTTGAACGCACCGCGCCAAGTTCTCTTCACTCTGCTCCTTGACCTTGATGTCAAGCAAGCACAGCGTGTGCAGTCCCAGTCGCATGTTCTCGCGCACCCGTTCGAGCCAGCTATCTGGTCGCCACGAGTCGGTAAAGAAAGGAATGGAAACGGTCTGGCCGTAGTTGTAGAGTGCGAGGCCGAGTGCTCCGACAGCGTTCATGACGGAGGCGTTGTGGAAGACGGTGTAAGGGACGGAGAGGGCATCGGCGCGGAGGAGGAGGTCGGCGTGGGTCGTTGCGCTGCGAACGAGTGTGAGCGGTGAACCCAGTCCACAAACGCTGAGAACACACCCGAAGGGATCGCCAACGACCAAAAATGCTACATCAACCTTGTCTGCGTCCCGCAGGATCTCGTCCGAGTCCATCTCTACCATGTCGCGGTCCGCGATGATCACCTCCTTACCGTAGAAGGCTTCCTGCGCGCGTGACCGCGGTCAGTTAAGAGCGTTATGTGGTGGAGACAGTACACGCACCAGTCGCTCCTTTCCAACGCCGAGGATAGAGGTGTACGCCTCCAGGTATACCCGCTCGCTGCCCTTGATGGCCTCCATTCCCCGCACCGTCACATCCTTCTCGTCGTGTAGACCGAGTCCGACCAAGTAGAGCATTTCTGTAGCGGACAAGCAAGTCGCATTGGGGCCAGAGGGGGAGAGGGGAGGAGGGCGAGCCAATCAGTGATGAGAAAGGGGAGGGGGAGATGGGAAGAACACGAATCGTCAGCGAGCGGTCAGACCAAATCCGAGCGCTTGCCTGAGCTCAGACTGAGCTAGCACAGCAGGACAGACCTCGTTCTACGGTGTCGTGGTGGAAATCGACCCAACCTTCTCCTCGAGCTCACGGCTCCACCTCGAACCGCTCACACTCCCGCACCACACGGTGCGGGCTGCTCTTGCTCGAGCCGGAAGCTCTACAGACACAACAAAGTTACCCCCTGCGCTGTCCGCAGGCACAACGGTGTGAGGCTATACGCCCTTGCGACTTTTGGAAGCCGGGACGAGTCGTTACATTCGACCAGGCTCTACTCTGGTGACGGGCAAGCGGAACTTGAGGGCCCGGTGCGTGCTCTCATATTCGCTTTGCAAGGCGCGACAGCGAAGCAGGCCTCATGATCAAGGGAGCGTGCGCTGCTCGGCCGAATGACTTCTGCGCAAGGCAGATGTGCTTCCGGCCTCGTGGAGGGACACAAGGGGTGGTGCCCCTCTCTTCGTCGCTGCCAGCTTCTCCCCGCACTCCGGCCTCTCTATCGCGTTGGACACGATGATGCCGCTCACGCAAGCTGTCAATCTCGCCGCAGAGCACCTCCCGCTCACAGTTGTTCTCACCATACTTGCCTCTCTCGCCTCCTGGGCCATCTACAATGCCTTCTTCTCGCCCCTTGCTGACGTGCCAGGACCGCTATCCGCACGCTTCGGACTCGGCAGCTGGATGAGCAGCCGAGCACTCAAGTACGACATGGGCTGGGCGCTCGCCGAGCTGCACAAGCAGCACGGCACTGCAGTTCGCGTTTCGCGGAACATGGTGTCGCTCGTCGACCCCTCAGTCATCACCGAAATCTATCGCTACGGAGGCAGTTACGAGAAGACGTCGTTCTACACCTACTTCGTGCGTCCACCTCCCCGGTGGACAACTGCTTCGCCGTTGAGAACTTCCTTCGCAGCGCGCCGACAAGCCTTCGCTCATGTCGACCCTCGGCAACCACGACCACGCCTTGATGCGCCGCGCCGAGTCGCCAGCCTACACAATGACTTTGCTCGTCGACCTCGAGGACCACGTCGACTCGTGTCTCGAAGACCTAGTCTCGTACTTGGACAAGGCCATCGTCGCCGGCAAGGGGAAGGGCACCGTCGACATGGGCATGATGATGCAGCTCTTGGCGATGGACGTGATCGGCGAGCTCGCGTTCGGCGGTACGTTCGGGCTCTGCAAGGCGGGCAAGGACACGCAAGGCTTCCTTCCGATGCTCGAAGCCTTTGTCGACGTCTGCTGCCTCTGCGGTGAGTGCAAGAATACTTACTGCGTCTTTCTTGCGCTTGACTCGTCCCTCGCAGGCACGCAACCTTGGGCCGGCCTACCGCTCATCGCCTTTTGCAACTGGAAAGTCGGCGCTCAGGGTCCCCAAGCTCTCGCGGCCAAGTCCTCGAAGGCCGTCAAGGACCGCCTCGCGCAGATCAAGAAGGCATACGAGACGGGCGACGAGCCACGACGAGACATGCTAAGCAAGCTGGTCATGGCGAAGAACGCCGACGGTTCGCCTTACTCGGTTCGCCAGATCGAGGTCGCCGCAAGCAGCATCCTAGGTGCCGGCTCTGACACGACTGCCATCGTGCGTACATCCCGCTTCACGTCATTGATCCGCGAAGTCGACTGGTTCAGTAATCTGACCGCTTGTTATCGGCGTGCAGACGATGCGAGCGCTGCTCTACTTCATCGTGCGCGATCCCGCCGTCTACGCCAAAGTCATGCGCGAGCTCGAGGACGCCTTCGAGTCCGGCCTTCTCTCCCTTCCCGTCAAGTACTCCGGCGGGACAAAGCTGTCGTACTTCCAGTCCTGCCTGAAGGAGACCCTCCGCCTCCACCCCGCTGTACCCTGGACCCTCCCTCGCGTCGTACCCAAGGACGGCGCTGTCCTCGCCGGTCGCTACTTCGCGCCCGGCACGCAGGTCGCCATGTCGCCCTTCGTCTTCCACCGCCGCACAGAGGCGTTTGGTCCCGATGCTGCCGTCTTCCGTCCTGAGCGATGGCTTGAAGCGACCGAGGAGGAGAAGAAGGTCATGGAGCGGAACCTCATTACGTTTGGAAGCGGTTCGCGCGTTTGTATCGGCAAGGCGCGTCTCGACTGCCTTGCTTTCGCTGCTTCAAACACCGACCTTTTTAACCATGGAAACAGAACATCTCCTTGATGGAGATCACCAAGGTCCTCCCCACCCTCTTCTGGAAGTACCGCTTCTCCTTCACGCCTCGGAACCTGCCCAATTCACCTCACAAGCTCCCCGGCCGCGCTGTCGACGGCACGCTCGACGACAAGGAACCGTGGCACGTCAAATCGCAGTGGTTTGCAGTGCAGCATGACTTTTGGGTCGACGTCGAGGAGCGAGAGGAGGCGTGAGCGATCGGAGTAGCTCTCGGCAGTTGTGGACGTATTGTGTAAGGTCCAATCACGTTGTGCGAATTGGAGGACAGTCAAACCGGGTTGCGAAGTTTGCATGGACAGTAGCTAGGGGTATAACGAGGAGACGAGATACGCTACACGTTCAGGCTTTGGGTAGCTCATGCGCATGGACGCCGTTGACGCCGCTTGTCACGGCGTTGACCGGTTTGCTCTTGACGACCTCCTCGAGCTTCCGCTCCAACGCCTCGTCCGCCGCCCCATTGACCTTGGCCTTTGGTTCCTCCAGCACAAGCTTGTCGAGGATTGCCTCCACCCCCCTGTTTCCTCCCAACCGTGTAACCTCGTCCCTCGCCTGCTGGGTCAACTTGCGCAGCACCTCGCGCGTGTACGCGAACGACCCCGTCCGAGTCTCCATATAGCTGACGGCGTACTCTTTCGGACCGGGAGACGAGGGCCGCTCGCGCAGGATGTTGAGGATTTGGCGGTTCGAGGTGTCGGAGCGGATCGAGTGTACGATAGGGAACGAGAATTTGCCTTCGGAGAAGTCTTCGCAGTAACCCTTGTTATTTGCGTACTGTGGTAGTGCTGCATGAGCAGAAGGAAAGGTAATGGGGGCGAGAGGGAGACGAACCTCGACGGATTGCAGGTTGACATAGTCGTCACGGATCTGGAAGATGATGCCGATCAGGTTGGCGAGCGGAACGTAGTCTCTGCGAAAACGGAATCGTCAGGTGTTATTTGAGTTTTGGGAGACGAGCGCACCTTGGAGGTGCAGGCGAAGCGGCCATCATCAGCTTGATCGCAATGCGGAACAGGCCGCCCGTCTCTGCGATTGCGCCAAAGTCAGCTCTACCCGCACGAAGGAAACTTGCCGAGCGCACTGTTGTTCACCATGTCGATGTACTCGGGCTCTGTCGGGCAGATCAGGTTCTCGCGCCAGAAGAGGTCCATCCCTTGGCCGCGATGCAGGTTCAGCAGCTCCTCTGCGGGCGGCGCGTCAGTTCCGACACTGTTTGGCGGGTGTGAACGGACCCACCGGTGACCATCTCCTCGACCTTGATGCCTGGCCGCGGGTGTATCCGCTGGAGTTCTTGGAACGCGAGAAAGTAGACATAGTTGGCCGAGTTGATCGTCTGGGGGATCCCGTAGATCTTGTGTGCAACTGTGGAACGGCGCACGGGATCAGCTGGCAGGAAGCGAGGCGGTTCGGAGATCGGAGGCTGACCAGGCATGCCTCGACGGAGGTGCGAGTCGTCCTCGACGTCGTCCATCCTGCGGAAATCGACACGAATCGTGAGCACCCGACGTAGCTGGACGGGAGGAGAGCTTCGAGAGCGCACAGCAGGCTGGCTGTGTGCAGCATCCCGACGACTTTCTTGACAATCTCGAGATCGGCGTCTGCGACACCCATCCACTGGTTGAAGGCGGCGATGAGGGCCGATCGGACCTCCTTGCCCGGGATCGAGGCGAGGTAGGAGTACGGCTCTGTCAGGACCTGCTCCCGAGCGTGTCAGCGAGCACACACAGCTGCTCGTGAGGATGTGGGGAGGCGAGGGCGGTGCCGGGCGAGCGCACCTGCTCTTGCGCGGGCTGCCACGACGGCGTGCCCTGCACCTTGTCAATAAAGTTGTCGTACCAGTCCAGCGACATCCTCGCACAAGCAGCAGGGGAGTGAGAACAGCGGGAACGGGGTGAGATGGACGAGGGAGAGCACATGCGGATCTGGCAGCAACCACCTCGTCAACTGCTGCTGGGTGGGTTGTTACAGTGCTAGTAGTGCTCTGCATGGCATGGCCCGCCTGCTCAGCCAACACCGCTTTCCGCTCATCGCGGTCGGAGCCGCCGTCATCCTTCTCGTTCTCTCGGCACTCGCCCTCCGCTCTTCCTTCGACTCGCCAGACGCTCACAACGCACTGTGGGCACCGGGGAGTGTAGGTCTCGTGTACGGATCGAACGGGCGAGGGGACGGGGGGAGAGAGGCGTTTGCGCGGACAGGGTCGAATGGACGCGAGGAGGATGTCGCAGACCCGCTCACGCACGGAAGCGTGATCATGCCAAAGCTCGGTAATGCGACCGCAAAGTGCGTCCGAGTGAGCTTACAGGCGCTGTACGACGGCTGACCAAACCACCCCCAAACAGAGCTGAACTCGGTCGTGCGTCTTGGGTGAGTCCAGCTTTCTGGTTCACCCAGCTTCTTTCGCTAACACAGGTCGCGCAGAAATTATTGCACACGATGGCCGCCCGCTTCCCCGAGAAACCGACAGAGAACGAGCGCGAGACGTTCAAGTCCTTTCTATACCTCTTCTCACGACTGTACCCATGCGGTGAGGTATGTCACGACGATCACGTCCTCCAGGCTGAGCGCAGGTTGACGTCCGCGGCCTCGCAGTGCGCAGCGGAGTTCCAGCAACTCTTGAAGAAGCATCCGCCTCAGGCGAGTCCTCGCTTTCGTCGCCGCGCCGGGGACTCTTCCACGTCTGCCAACTCCGAGCGTCACTACAATAGAGAGTCTGACACCTTCCTTCCCTCGTGCCAGACCTCCTCCCGCGGCTCCGCCTCCCTTTACCTCTGCCACCTCCACAATCTCGTCAATACGCGTCTCGGCAAGCCCGGGTTTGACTGTGGCGTCAATCTCAGAGATGTGTACGACTGCGGGTGCGCGGAAGACGAGGACGAGGGAGGAGTGGAGAAGGGGAAGGGGGAGAATTCGAAGACAGTTGGCGCGGTGGGTGAGAGGCGGGATCCGGACACTGGACTGGAGCTGGTCGGTGGCTGAATGCGTCCCCCCGGGTCTGCTACTCCCTTATACCCTCGCGATCATTGCTGCATGTCGATACCCCTCGCATCTTCTCTCCTCGTTCTCGTGATTTGCATCGTTTGTGAAGATTCGTGTGGCAGATGCGAGTTGTGTCCAGCCATCTCTTGCAATACCCTCCATTACCGTTCCTCCCCCGCCGCCCCTCCTCCAAACTTACCCACATTACTCGACCCGCCCTGCGCTCCACCCTGCCCAATAAAATCGTCCTTCTCCCTCTCCGCCTGTTCCTGCGCAGCGACGTCCTCGATCTGCTTCAACTCTCCTTGCTCATTGGTCAGGTAAAGTGTCGAGCCGTCGGCCTGTCGAACACGCTATCCGATCAGCGAGGGCGAGGAAGGAGGAGGAGGAGGGGGTTGGACGGACCATGCGGGCTTTTATGGCTGACTTCCCGACTGCTTGGATGAGCGCTCGACGGCCGACGCCGCGGGCGCTGCGAGTTGAAGTCAGTTGGCTATTGCTGTGATATGCGGAAAGGGGGCGTACTCGACGTAGACAAGTGCCACGTCTGCGGATCGAAGAAAACGCGCAAAGTCAGCTGAACGATCAGCGAGGCGAGATGCGAGAAAAGGAGACGCACGCTTGACGCTCGAACCGACGTTGTCCGCAACATGTCTCGCCTCGGCACCGTACTTGTGGTGAATGACCTGACTCGCCGACTTTGTGCCCGAATCGACGAGGGCTTTACCACTGTCCTCGGGCGAGCGTCAGTGAGCGAATTCGAAGCGAGGGAAGGGTCGGCGCACCCAGTCTCGAGGTGGTCGGCGACGGTGTTGACGGCGACGAGAGTCGAGGCGACAGCGGCTTTCCAGCCCTTGGGCGCTTCGCCGCCCGGGCCACCTGCAGGAGGAGGACATCAGCGCCTCTAGAGAGAAGAGAAGGTCGCTTCCGCACTCACTCTGCACGCCCGTCGCCTTGCCGATTTGCTCGCCCAACTTGCCCGCCAGATTCGCCACCGCGCCAGCCGCTTTCCCGCTATACACCGAAGCCTGTTGCGTCCACCTGCTGCCCTTCTCGAACGCACCCCTCGTCGAGTCCTTGAACACAAGCGGCGTCTGCGTCGCAGGTCTCGAAGCGACATATTTCCCGGCCCCGCGCTCGAACGCCCGAGAGAGCAATTCGGACCCGACGACGATTCCGTGAGAAACGGTGTTGGCGACGTTGATGATGGACGAATTTGAGGGGTTGGCGGCGGGAGTGTAGGCCGAGATGGGCTTGACGGAGTAAGTGATCGTGCCGGCTTGTCCTTCCGCGCCGGCGCCTGAAGCGGCAGGGACGAGCGAATCGATCACGACGGCTTCGTGGCCATCGATGTCCGTTCCTCTTCCTCCGGCCGCCGCGGTGGACGCATCCTGCATCCTCCCACTCGCGACCGCCTCGTCCTCCTTCAAGTTCGCCCCGCCCTCAAGTCGTCCGACGACCCTTCCCGAGTTCTCATCAACGAGATAAAGCTGATTAGGCTGCGGCGAGACGCTCCTCGATCCTCCATCTCTACGGTAAAGCCCATACAGGGCCGCCTCGAACGTCTCCCTCGTTTCGGGGTCGCTATCCACGCTGGGGAGAGTAAGCTTGATCCACCCGTTCTGCTGTGCTTGCTTCGAGTTGAGTTCTCCGCGTAGGAACGAGGGAGACGAGAGTGGGTCGAGGACGTCGACGGTGTTTGGGAGGATGTACGACGAGGGAGGGACGGCTTCGATGAGTGAGGACGAGTTGGAGAGCGAGATGGGCATTGAGAATGAGGGTACGAAGGGGTCGCTCTGGGTGGTGAGGGTCAGGACGAGCCATTCCGTCGTCGATGTGGCGGACGCGGTTTCCCCGTAAGGAGGAGGAGGAGGAGAAGGTGCGGTCGTCGAATCACCCGCTCGAGGCAGTGGCGGCGGCAAGGGCCCTCTACGAGTTGGTACCGATGTCCCCGTCGTATTCGCCGTGCTGCCGGAAGCGAGGGCCAGGTTGACCGTCCCCTCGAACAAGAGCACTCCGTCATCAGCGCGCGAAGAGAAGTGTGCGAGCTGGACGCCAGGGACGCTGACGAGGTGCGTGTACTGAGCTGCCATCTCTCTGTCGACGCTACTACTAACGAGTGTCCGTATAGCCTTGTAACGAGCGAAGGGAACGAAGCCAACTTAAGCCGCGATGGGAGAGTTGGTTGTTGCACCGCCTCAATCAAATTGCTATCCCGCCCGCCCTCACTCAGCAGCCAACGACGGCCCTTTCCTCTTAACCATCCACGCAGCCTCCTTTGTAGCCCACTCCACCCGCTTTCTCATGCGGTCGCGATGCGAGTCGAAGAGGTCGGCGTTTGAAGCGAGGCAGGCAGTCCAGAGGTCGGTTATCGCGGGGCCGAGGCAGGGGAGCAGATACAAGCGGAGTCGACGCGTGAGGACGGCGGGTGCAGGGCGAGGTGGGTCAGTCGCGAGAAAGAGCCGAGGTTTGGCGTCGTAGTTGAAAGCGGAGGGGAGCGATGCGGAGAGCGCGGTGGCGAGCGAGACGGACTTGGCAGAGAGGTTGGCCGGCGAGATGGCCTCGATTCCGCCGCGACTAAGAGTTTGCGCCAACTCGAGCCGTGCGTCTTTGACAGCCTCAACAACTCCGACGCCAGTGAAGCCCATGCACTGGGCGGGCTTGAGCGCCCCGAGCAAGCCCTCGGCCCCTAACACCTCCTGCAACTCCTTGTCCCCCAGGTGCGATCCTCCCACAAACTGGCACAAAGAGCAGCTCTTCAGCCTCATGTCCTTCATGCAGATGTTGAAGCTCGAAAGCCCTCGGGTATCGCAAAGAGCAGAACCAGGCAGGTTTGCGAGTCTGACACTGCGTCAGACTAACCGTGAGACAACCTCGGAGCAGTGCCCTGGCTCGGCTGGGGAGTGCGTGCAGGAGCAGACTGGAGTGTACCACCCCTCGCTCTGTCCAGCTACGTGCGGGCGTGTGCGTCTGAGAGTGATCCACGACTTGCCGGAAGGGGGGGGGGGGATATGCCACTTTTGTTTGCGCGGGGCAACCGTCTGTGAGGACGAGAGAGCGAAGCCCGTCAAGTTCAGCACGCATCGAGCTGAGCAGGTGTGCCGAGTGTGACGGAGAAGTGTACGACTGGCGCCAGCTGTGGTTGGAGCGCGGGCGATGCTGACGCGAGGTGTGCGAGTGAGGGCGCTGAGTGAGTGCATGAGTGGACATCTGACTGGAGTACTGGCACCCGCTCAAGCGATGCGAGCGAAGGAGCGAAGTGTAAGAGGAGAACGTCGACGGGTCGGCACATCATGATCGGCACGGGACGACGAGGTCCCCCTGTCACAGCACACTCGCGCTCTCTTCCTGTGCGCTTCAGACAGAGGCTAGCAATCGTAGGACAGCCTGACAAGCTTGTCCAGCCAAAGAGGCGACGCTGCAAGCGACGAGACGAGCGCTTGCAGCCGACGAGTGCCGACCTTGCCGACCTCATCTCGCTGCCTTGGAACGGCTCGGCTGGCTCGGGGTTGTCGAGTATGGGCCCTGCGGAAGACGACGGGCATGACAGACGCTCTCACTCGCGCCCAGTCCGCGCGTTCTCCTCCTCGTTTCCCCCACACCACCCCTCGTACCAGCCCATTCCGCGCTCCGACTCACCCAGTCAGCGCACAGCCTACTCCGAGCGACACAAGCGCCCTGACCAGGACGAGCAAGATCCGGAAGGAGAGACTGGGTACACGGTGGATGGGCCAAGTGGAGGAGGGATGGCTTGGGCTGCGCTGCTTGCTGGGCTGAGGAGGGGACGCGGAGGGAGAGGCAGAGTGCTGCTTGTATTGGCGGGACTGACGCTGGTGTACTTGATGTGCGTGCGCTTCTCCACAGTGTGTTCGACCAGGGGTCTCCTCTCGACGAACACTTCTCTTTCGACCCGCTGACATTTCTTATTACAGCCACGAAGCCTGGGCGTACCCCTCGCAAAAACCCTGGCACGCCCCGCAACCCCTCTCCGCCTCGTCTTCGACCTCCTCTCCCGCTCACGCAGGCGGCAACGATCCCCATCGCGGCATTTTCTACGGTGAAGCACCCGCCACAGCGTCCCCTACCTCCCTCTCTCCAACTTCCACCATCACGACCGCCCCCATGGCGGGCCCGACCTTGGACGAAGCCCAACTCCCCATCGTGGACCTCTCGCAATTCTTCAAACCCGCTCGACCGGTCCCTCCTTCCTTCCCAGACCCGTGGGCCTCCGTTCTCGACAAACGTTTCAGAGGCCGGGATTGGTTGAGTCCCTCGCGGTTCGGAGGAGAAGACGAAGGTTGGAACGAAGTTGCTCCGCCGCCGGAACGGACGAACCCGCCTGCTCGGTACCTCCTCAAAGCGCTCGAGTACGCCGCGAAAGTTGCAGGCCGCGCGCCGGATGGGCGGAAGTGGACGCTTGGAAAAGGCGTGGGGTTTGACGAGCGCACGGGAAGGCCGAGGATGGTCGAGAGGAGGACGTTGAAGTTGGGAAGTGAGGTGGGGTGGGTCCCGCCGAAGAGCTTTGCGGCGGCAGAGTTGGGAACGGGAATAGTGGGCGAAAAGAAGATGAGGAAGGTGCAGGCGGAGGACGTTGTGGACGAGTCGGGCAAGAGCGAGGAGGAAAGGGTTGTGGAGGAGAAGCGGAGGAGGGAGTGGGTCAAGAGGGCGTTCATGCATGCCTGGGAAGGGTACTCGAAGCACGCATGGGGACACGACGAACTCGCTCCCGTCTCAAACCTGTGGTCGAACAACTACAACGGTGCGTCCTCGCTCCTCCTCCCTTCAGCTTGCGGCTGACAGTTCCCGCACGTAGGGTGGGGTGCAACGATCGTCGACAGTCTCGACACGCTGCTCATGCTGAACATGTCGCATGAGTATAACCTCGCGCGCGAGCACGTCTCGCAGATCGACTTTACCTACCTCATCCCCTCCGGTACACGTACCTTCTCGACGCACCTACCCAACCTCGAAGACATGGAGGTGCCCGATCCCGACGCGGCGGATGACTCGACCCAGACGCAGCCTCAGGGGCGGGTTGACTCGCGGTTGGCAAAGGAAAGGGACCAGCACAGTCCGACGACAATTCCCTGGTTCGAGACGACAATCCGCTACCTTGGCGGCCTCTTATCAGCTTTCGAACTGGCCGGCGACCCGCTCATGCTCGACCGCGCAACCGAGTTGGGGAACTGGCTTCTCCCTGCTTTTGCGACCGAGTATGGGTTGCCTCTGGCGCGGTATGCGATTGGCGCGAACCCGGACGGGCAGAGGACGGGACGGTTAACGCTCGCGGAAGTCGGGAGCATGACGCTCGAGATGACGAGGTTGAGCCAGTTGACGGGCGACGAGACGTACTATCGCGCCGTGAGTCCGCCTTACGCCGTTTGTGCGAGGCTAACTCGGCGTATTTGCAGGCCCAACGAGCGATGGACACACTCGACAAGCGCATGTCACCCGCCGAACCTCGCCCGACAGACCCAAAGGCTGCGGCAGGACCGCTCTGGCGCGGCCGACTCGGCACGCTCCTCCCGTCGCAATTCGATCCAGCATACCCTTCCAGCCTTCAAGGCGAGTACACGTTCGGCGGTCTCTCAGACTCTTACTACGAGTATCTGGTGAGTGCCGCTCGTTCGTCGCGCGACGAAGCAACCTGACACCTTCGCCTCGCAGATCAAGCAAGCGCAACTCACGTCCCTCTCGCTCGACCAATACCCGCGCATGTACCGCGAGGCGATTGACTCGGCGTACGAATACCTCATACGGCCCGTTGAGGTCGTGCCCGGCGAGGACGACATGACGATCATCGGCTCGATGAGCTATGGGAGCTGGAAGCCTGAGATGCAGCATCTGACTTGCTTTGCTGGCGGGATGTGAGTGCGCTCGACCGTCTCGGTATCTCGTGGATGCTGAAGCTTCATGTCGCAGGCTTGGACTGGGCGCGAAGTTGCTCGACCGGCCTCATGACCTAGCGACCGGCGTGAACGTGCGTCCGCACCGTTCTCCTCTCTTGCCTTGAGCTGACGCAAATACACGAGCAGGTCACTAATGCATGCACGTGGGTGTACGAGTCGTCCGAGACGGGCGTAGGAGGCGAGTCGACGCTGTTTTACGAGCGAGACGAGCCTTCGCGGTTCGTCGTTGTCGACCGGCCTAGTGCGTCCGTTGTGTGCCCTCCTTGTCAGAGTAAGCTGACGTCTCATTCGTATGCAGATGGTGCTGGCAAGGTGTACGTTCGGAGGCCCTCTCTCTCTCCCGCCTGTCAGAGCTGACGTTCCCAATCTACCTTTGAACAGCCGTTCTCCTCGCGGCTCCCCCGTCGGCGTCCGCTCGCAGAACAAGCGCCAAATCGGCCGACCCGAGACGATCGAGTCCGTCTTCTACATGTGGCGCATCACGGGCGACCGTAAGTGGCAGGATGAGGGATGGAAAATGTTCGTGCATTGGGTCCAGCACGCGATCACTGAGTCGGGCTTGTGAGTCTGCGTTTCTCGCCCCATGAGTGGGTGGGGCTGGCTCACCTCTCTCGCTTCGCAGCGGTACCATCCGGAACACTCAGATTGTTCCGGCAGCTCGCGACGACTCAATGGAGAGCTTCGTCCTTGGGTGCGTTGCGCTGATTTACTTATGTAGCGTTCCGCAAGCCGTACTGACGCAACCCATTCGCAGAGAGACGCTCAAGTACTACTACCTCCTCGTGCGTCCAGTTTTTCCTTTGTCGTCTGCGATCCTGCCCGCTCACACAGCTCGTCCTGCACAGTTCTCGCCCCGCGACTTCCTGTCCCTCGACGACTTCGTCTTCAGCACCGAGGCGCACCCATTCTGGATCGCCCGTCCCTCCGCTCCTCGTCCGCCTGAACCGCTCTGGACCGGCCCCGACCGCAACACGCCCGCCTCGTTCACGACGCAGATGGGCGAGGGGACGTGGGTGCAGAAGTGGGCGAGGGTGCAGCAGGCTGCGGCTCTTGCACCCGAGACGAGGTGGAAGAAGCCCGGTTTGGCGGCGGGAGGAGGAGGTGCCATGCCGGCCGCCGCGGGTCATCCTGGCGACAAGCCTGCGAAGGGACCGACCGACGAGGAGAATGCGGCAGCGGTCAGGCAGGGCAGGCTGGAGATGGCCGAGGCGGTGCGGAAGATGGAGGAGGCGAACAAGGGGAAGAAGGGCTCCGTATGAGCTTGCGGTCTCTTGCATCGTTCCCTTGCGTACAGTCGGAGTCGTTGTTGTTCTACCATACTCGCTGTATCGCATTGTCGAACGTCTGCACGTGACCTCTTCGGCGCCTACCCTCCTCTCCTGCTCCATCGACCCTCGTCAGGGGTTTGCCTCCTCTCCGCTCTCTCTGACGACTGCTGCACGCGCGCAAGGATTGCTGCTAGGGCTTGAGCTCCCACTGCATCGCCAGACCCTCGCCCGGCCGTCCCCTTTGTCTTGTTTGTTCCCCGGGAGTCGCCCAACGGCGTCTTCTAACCCTCACTCAGACCTGGCTGCCTCCAGTGCGTCCATCCAACCGCTTCTGTGGCTTGTTTGGGCCGCACTGACACGCGTTTGTGTTCGCAGGGTGTCCGCTCCTTTTCTCCCGATGATGCCGCCGCCCTCATCGCTCTCCAGCAACTCCTTGCCCCGCTCGAGAACCCTCCGACCGATCCACTCGTACAGCTCTCTCACAGCTGCGTCTCTCGCAAGCGACTCGCCCGCATACGTCACCGCAAAGTCGTCTCTCCAGCCGACTCCTGACCGCTCGCTCGAGTCGCTCGTTACGGCTCCTGAATCGGCGCGTTCGTGGACGGGTTCAAGGAGTCGGAATGACAGTGGCGAGTGTGACGCGTATCTCTCGACCGCCAAGGGACCGATGCTGTCGGCTGAACCCTCCATGTCTTCCTTCGCCTCGACGTCGACAACAAGCGAACTGGTCATCTCTCCCTCCGATCCCCACCCTTCGCCGCTCTACTCTGCTCCCATCGCGCCGATACGTCAGCTTCCTTCGACGGCCAACAAGGAGAACGTTCCGCCAACGCAGGAGCAGCCGACCTCGCCTCACCCTCGACCGACATCTCCTCTTCGGCCCGTTCCGACAGCGCGACAGCAACCTCGCCTCCTCGCCGCCTCTTCGTCTCAGTCCGACTTCCCCACCCCGCTGACATCGCACAACTCGCTCGCGGCCTTCAAAGCTGCGCACGGCGGTTACGCCGCTTCATCAAGCCAAGGCGGCTGCAGTTCCGACACGCACCGCACGAGCAGCGACGTCGATCTCGATCTCAGCTTCGAGCGCGATTTGCGACGGACCAGCGGTGCTTCCGCGCAGGCGATGCTGGGGGTCGAGCTGGTCGAGGAGGGCTTCGAGGAGCACCGGCGCGAGAAGCGGGATTGGGTTGGGATTGACGTTGCGCCGGCGGATCACGACATCCCCGAGTCGCAGCTTATGCGAAGCAGCAGCGGTCAGCTTGTCGGTGCTCGGCATGCGCGGGCGACGAGCGCACTCGACCTTCGCGCGCAGTTCAAGGCGGTGGAAACAGCCCTGCACGCAGCACATGCACCGCACGATGTCGCTATTACGATGGATGTGGGTGCGCTCGCGGAGGACGAGGCGGGGCACCGGAGGAAGCGGGAGGTGCGGGAAGGGAAGAGGCCGATTGAGGGCCCTCGAGCAGGATCTTCCACAGCTCCTCTGCCCGCCACCGAACGCTTCGCCAGTCAGCCCAGCAAACGGTCGTCGATCGGACGAGGCTTCGCCTACCACACGACCGGCATCGTCGAACCTCCGCCTCACTCTGCACCCGCCGTCTACCGCGCAACTTTCGCCTCTCAGCAGGAGCAGCGGAATCCAGTCGACGCTCGGCAAAACAAGGACTTCCCGATGCCTCTCCGACTCCTGCAGCGAAAGAAGCGATCGGCGGAAGCGCTGTTCTCATCCGCAATGAGCGCCGCTTCCGCCTGGACGCACCGAAGCGGGCGGCACGACCCTGGCGCAGACTCGGAACTCGATTCCGTCGGTCCCTCGCCGTTGTTTGACTCGGACGTCGAAGGAACGAATCGGACGGCGCCGTCGACACCGAACGACACGCCCGTCCTGCAGGAATGCTTCGAGTTAGACGACCTCGCTCCTCCTGTCCCACATCGCCTCGGCAACTCGTTCCACCCGAATGCGCCCCTGGCCGGACTTGGCTTTGACTTTGGCGGCGACGAGATGGAGAACGAGCGGTCGACAGTTGGGCGCTTGCGACAGAGCCGGCGCGTCTCGCTACCGCCGACCACCGCTCATCGGCGCTCGATACGCCACAACGCGATCCCCTCACTCTCGATCTCTCCGCCACGCGAGCGCCCGAGCGAGGACAGCTCAATCACACTATCGACCATCGCGTCGCAGGACTCGGCTCTCGACCCGACTGTCTCGCCGTCTCGCCGACTCTCGCGCCGACTTTCCAGCTCGGACGACGTGAAGCCGAAGAAAACCGTGTCCGTCCACTTTGATCGGATCCCTCACTCGGCCACAGCTTCGAGAGCTCCACGAGATCCTCAAGCACTCCCGTCTGTACAGACGCCTGCACACCTGCTCGTCACGCCCACTCCCAAGTCTACCGCTGCAGCAAGATCGCCCTCCTTCTCATTCAGTCCCGCGCCTCTGAGACTCGTCAAGATCCAGCTCCTTCGCGCCGCCGGGTACACCGTCTCCGAAGAACCCGTTGCCACGCCTGCCGACCCGCCTACCGACGGCAAGCCAGATGCAACAACCCTCGACGTCGACATCGCTCATGCCGAGCCTCGGAGACCGACTGTTTGGGACGATGTGACAGACCTGTTGTCTTCCTCACCGGCAACATGGCTCGACGAGGTTGTACCGGCCAAGCTTGCTTTCGTGGTGCGTGATCTGATTCGCACTTTGTATTCGACGTAGTCTAACGATGTGCCCGACAGGCGGGTTTCCTGATGCCCTGGCTGTGGATCCTTGGCGGCTGGTACCTCCGCCCGCTCGACGGCGAGCTTCCCTTCACTCGAGGTCGGCGGTGCCGGGAACCCGACTGTCGCTGTGGACGTATTGTGCGCGGCAGCGCTGTGCAGTATCACCCTTCGGGCGTCAAGAAGCAGGCATCGACATCGGGCCCCGCGGACGAGGAGATGTATGCCGGGCTGGATAGGTGGATCTTCTTGAACCGGGTCGCGGCGGGTGGCGGAGGCGTCGCTGTCTCGGTGTTCGTCGCAATCGCCATCTGGGCGGCGTGCACGGCGTAGAGTGGGCGACGAGCGCGGATCGAGAATAGGGACCGCGAGATTTACGGCCGCTTACTCCGCCCCGCTTACCTGTCCATGTCCCGTCACGTCTATTGCAACGCATGCTGTTGTTTGTCCTCCCTCGGCGACCCTCTCGAGGACGGATGGCGAACCCTCGAAAGCAGCCTGCTGGTTGACCTCCCGCTTTTCGCTCGCTCCCGCTCGCTCAAGCTCTGTGATCCCGCCCAGCATGGTTCAGCAGACAAAGGAACAGATGGACGTGCGTCCGACTCTCGCTCGCCGCCTCGTCACCGTCACCGCCTCCCCACCTCTCGACTGTCGACCGCTCTCCCACGGGCAGGCTCTTGCGGGACTGATCGATTTCCTGCGCCCGGACGACAGGCTCAGATCGACAAGGCGCTCAAGACCCGCCTCGAGGGCAACGAAGCTTTCAAGGCGGGTGACTTCACGCTTGCACTCAGGAAGTACCACGAGGTGTTGCTCCACCTTAAAGGCCTCGATGGGCAGATGTCGAGCGTCTATGGGCCGAGCCAGCCTCGCGCATCGAGTTCGTCCTCGCGCCCTTGTACTTGCTGCGACACTCGCTCACCTCGGATACGGGTCGTACAGTCATCGAGGTCACGGACGAGGAGGGCGAGGCCGAGGCAGTTGCGAGCACGAAGCCGGTTGAAGACCCCGAGTCGAAGCAGGCCCAGGTGAAGACCGCTCTCCTCAACACTTACCTCAACTCGGCGGCGTGAGTCCTCGCCTTTCCATCATCCCCCAAGCTTCGTACTGACGCATAGCGCAGCGTCTACATCAAGCAGGAGCGCTGGCAGCGCGCGCTCGACGCCGCGTCCGCCGCGAAAAAGTACGACGAGGGCAACGCCAAGGCGCTCTTCCGCGAGGGGCAGGCCCGCATCGGTCTCGGCGAGATCAACACGGGTAAGCGTATCCTCGAGGACCTCCAGGTCAAGAACGGGCCGGACGCGGCGATCACCGCTGCGTTGCAGAAGCTTGCGGCGGACGAGAAGAAGCGCGAGCAGGCCAAGAACGCGCAGTTCCGTGGCATGTTCAATCGCAAGAACGGCTCGGGCGTGGCGTCGAAGGAGAAGGCTGTCGAGGAAAAGGCGAGGACTGGCAAGTCTGCCGCGCCGCAGGAGAAGGAGGAGGAGGCCGTCGCCGCTTCTGTCGCGGGCGAGACGACGACTTCCGCCGAGAAGACGGCCGACACCAGGGCCGACTCGTCGAGTGAGGGCGTCTGAGCTGTCCAAAGCCGCCTGAATTCCTTGTTCCCCTCATCTCGCTTGGTCCCATTCTCCCCGTCTGTCTCTACCCTCCGACGTATACCCACCCACACAGCTCTTCCAGCACTGCATGATACCTTCACCCCACGCTCGCAACTCGTTCCTCGTTCCTCTCGTCTCTCACTTCTCGCGCGCAATGAGGTACCGAAAGAGAGTGGGATGCACTACAGAGGGGGTATCTAGGTCGCGCAGAGACACATCCCGCAAGCGATTACAGCACAGACGAGAGCGGACGAACGTCCGAGGGGAACCAACCAAACACTGTGAGTGGGTTTAACAAGCGATCTCCCTTCACTTGCAACGTCGACGAGAGCTTAGTGCTTCGACTTCTTCGACTTGTGCTTGTCGCCGCCCTTCTGCTTCTTGGGCGGGGTAGGCTCTTCCTCGCTCGACTCTTCCTCGCTCGACTCGTCCTCGTCCGAGTCGGAATCTTCGTCGTCGTCCGACTCGCTCTGTGGGCGCAAAAGCAAGCGCGTGAGCGTCGCCTCTTCAAGGAGAACGCCCATTCTCGCTCGTCGTCGAGCGGAGGACTCGCGAATGGAAGAACGGCGGCTCACCTCAGACTCGACCTTCTTGGAGGGCGAAGCAGCCTGCCAAGCGCAACGACGGAGCGAGTCAGACCACGACTTCGACAGAACAAAGGAAGGAGTCGCCCGCGCACCTTCTTCTTCTTGTTCGAGACGTCCTCGACGGGGATGTCCTCAGGCTCGGCGGCGGCAGTGGCCTTGGTCTTGCGCTTCTTGGGCTCCTTCTTCTCGGCGGCGGCGGCGGCGGCGGCTAGACCTTCGCCGGTCGACTCGTACAGCTCCTTGGCCTTCATGTACTGCGACTTCTTCTCCTCGGTGATGTTTTGCCAGCTCTGCGATGAGCCACAAAGGTGTCAGTTCAAGCGTTCGGCGAATCCATAGTCTGGAAGCGGAGGTGGACAGAACGTGCGAGAGACGCTGGAAAACGCACCTTCTTCTCGGCGTCGGTCATGCTCTGCCACATCTGGCCGATCTTCTTGAGGACCTCGGAGTAAGGCAAGTCGCTGTACTGCTTGCGGAAGTCCTCGCGGACTGAGTTCTGGTACTCGATGTAAGCCGAGGGCGGACGCTTGGGCGCGTTCGGGTCCTTCTCCTTCTTCTCCTTGGCGGGCGCGCGCTTGCGCTTCGTGCCGGCGGCATCGCCCTCAGCCTTGACCTGTGAGAAAGAAGCAAAGAGTCAGTTGCGAAGGTCAGGGAGGGGGTCGACCCGCGAAGCGTTGGGTGACCCTTCGCCGGACGGGACGACGACAACGGAGGCGAACTCACCGCCTTGCCCTTCTTGTCGACAGCGCCGACGCCTTCAAAGATGGCGGGGAAAGTGGCGAGGATGGCGAGCGGGTTGTCGGCGTGGTCGAGCGACTGGGCGTAGGTCTGGATGGCGTCGTTGGCGTTGCGGTGGGCCTTTGCGAGCTCCTTGTGGAGGTTGCCGACGTGCTGGAGCGCAGCGATGACCTGTGAGAGCGCGATAGTCTGATCAGCATACACTCGCGAATCGCAATGTTTCGACGCGACTACAACAACAAGCTTGCTGTCGTCGAGCACGGGGGGCGGGAGGGGCGGGAGCAAGTGGCATGGCGGGATGGACTCACGTGGTGCTTTGCGTCGGACATGACGAGCTGGGGGTCGAGCTGGATGTTGTGGTGAGCCAGGGTGGGCAGACTTTGTAACCTTGGGCGGTGTAACCGTGCAAGGGCGAAAAAGGTAGGCGAGGGGACAAGAAGAGGGTAAGCGAGGGGTAAGCCCGCGCGGGTTCAAACTCAAGCTCACACTACCGAGTTGCCTATTCGAGCATAGCCCGCTGCCTATTCCAAACCTAGCCCGTTCTATCCGGCATGACCGAAACTAATCACACGGTCAACGGACTAATGCCAAGACGGTAGGTAGTCCTCTTCTACAAACACACTCCTCTTCCCGCCTCGTCCTAATCAGTGCGCACACTCGCGCGCTCATGCTACCGCACATCCTCCCAGTACGCGGCGTGCAGGTCCGTCGACGCGAATGCTGTTGTCGAGACGGGGTAGACGGAACTCGAAAATGGGTCAACATCCGCTCCTCGCCCGCTCAAACGGCTCGAAGCGCGACTTGCCTGAGAACGTCGAGTGCTCAGTCCCGACCGTGACCCTCCCGCGCGCAGCCACGGCCGCCTCGAGGAACGGGAGCAGCAGCCTGCCCAACCCTACTCCGTCGAGGTCGTTGACGAGCCTGCTCATCTGCTTGACGCTCGCGACTGCGACGCCGTCATTCCGTGCGTCGTCGGGCGTGTCAAAGTCTGAGAGGACGAACGTGCAGGGGAACGAGGCAAAGAACGGCGCGAGGTTAGGGTCGGAATCGGGCGTGCGAGAGTCGGTCGCGAGGTAGAGCGGCGTGTTGAAGGCGGCGAAGCGCGAGTCGCCGTGTAAAGGACGGCGGCACGTGAGGTTGCGAAGCGCGAGGGCAGGCTGCCCCCGGTCGAGGTAGGGAACGTGCGAGAGGAGGTCGTCGACAATGTTTCGCTTGACGTGCCTCGCTCCGCTCGCCTGTCGCTTGAGCTCGGCGTCGTATTCGTCCATGCTGGCCCACATCGACGCTTCTGCCGCCGACGAGACCGCATGCTGCGCCCGCTTGACCCGATGACCGTCGTTCCTCCTGCCAGCTGCCTCGCGCTCTGGGCGTTCCTTACTCACCAACTCCCACATCTCCTCCCTCACCACCTCAGTGACCCCGAGTTGTTCGACCAACTCCCTCCAAGCACGCTCCATATTCCCCCTCGCATGCCTCGCAAACTCCCCGTCACCCACTCTCGCATGCACCCCGACGTACCCGTCCCGCCTCCGCATCCCTCCCAAGCGCTCGACGATGGCATCCGCCGGCCGCAGAAGCCACGGGTTCTTGAACGACATAGCACGCGCGAAGGTCTGTTCTGCCGTGTCGAGGGAGGGCGAGGGGTTCGACGTCCGGATTCGGTGGGTGCCGAAGAGCGAGCCGACGAGGAGGACGGGCTGGGGCAGCTGGGCGAGACGGGGGAGCGAGACGAGCCGGTGCCAGCGGGAGGGGGAGTGGTCGGGCGAGATGAGCGGCGCCGAGGAGTTGAGCGCATCGGTAAACTGGAAGTCGTACACTTGGCGGTCTTCGATGATGTACTGCAAAAGTACGAGAACGAAGGTGAGCGCTTCTTCACCAGGACCAGCGCGGAACAGGGCGAAACTCACGACGTCGTCCTCCTCAACCTCCAGCAAGTCCGTCACCGCCCTCTCCCTCATATCCCACCGATCAACCATCCTCACCCCTTCTCTCTCGGCCTTCTCAAGATCCACCAACCAGTCCCACGCCAAGAACGTGTCCTTGTACGTGAAACGGCATTCAGGAGAATAACTTTTGCAGTCCTTCTCGCCCAACCCGGGGACGACAGGGAACCCATCAGGACGGACTTCGTAACCCTGCGCCCGCCACTTGGCGAGCTTGCGCTCGTGGGCTGAGGCGACTAGTGCGAGGTGTGTGACGTTGTCGGCGACGCAGGTTGGGCAGGGGAAGGAGGTGAGCGTTGAGGAGTAGGAAGCGGGGTCGTTGACTGGTGACGAGGGTGTGAGGGAGGAGATGTTGAAGGACGAAGGGGTCGACAGCATGATGTTCAGCCAGGATTGGCGCTGTGCCGGGGAGGAGGAGGTCAGCGGCGGAAAGACCTATCGCAGCAGGATGCACCACACGCACGAGATCAGCATAGTATTGCGTCGGCGTCGGCCAGCCAATCCAGATGGGCGGGATCAGCCTGCGAAAGATCAGGTGCGTCAGTTTCTCCTCACTTTCCTCTTCTTCAGTGCAAAAGACTGCGACTCACACCGTCCTGTTGAGCAATTTGCCGAGCAGGAGGGCGTTCTGGAGGGCGATGCGCTGGTTGTGGTATCCCGAGTGCGGGAGGAAACCGAGATAGCGCTCCTCGCGATCCTCAAGATTAGGCAGTCGAGGTCGAGGGAGTGGCTTGATGCGGATCTCGCTCGCGCCGTCCTCGTCCACGACCTCCTCCTCGAGCGTCGAGAACGCCGAACCACTGAGAGCCGTCCGCGCACCCTCCTCGTCGTCGTCATCCGCCGCTTCTCCGCTCGCAGGCCCGATCTGACCGCCCGTCGATCCCCCCACCCACTCCTTTAGCTGAAGCAGCTCCTCGTGGACCGCCAGCATTGCCCCTTGCGGTTTCTCATTGCTCCCACCGTCCGTTCGTGCGTGAAGCGAGAAAGCCAGGAGGAGGAGGAAGCAGGCCGTCGCGCCCGCGACGATCCACACCTTCCCCCTCGCCCGCTTGGCCGTCGGAGGGATTGGCAAATTGTCGAAGAATCCTGCCTGCGGGTGGCCGTTTGGACAGAGGCGAGGCGAGAGAGGCGTCCCCAGCTGACTGTACGGACTGCTGGGCGTTCGCGGCGAGGAAGGGTGGAGGAAGCGCGGCGAGAGGGGTGCAGAGCGCGGGGTGGTTGGCGAGAGGAATGGGTCGGTCTCGTCAAAGTTGTAGATGGAGTTGGGAGAAAGGGTGAGCGAGGGTGGGCGGTTGGAGCGCGAGCGGGAGGGTGTCGTGCGGTGGAGAGAGAGTGGCATGGCTGCAAGGCGGTACGTAGCGAGTCCTCGTTCACTACAGGATGCCCGCTGACCCGTGTACCAGACGCGCGAGTCGAACGACGAAACGAGCGGTAGTCGTCGAACTAGCAAGCTGGCGGTCGAGTGCAGGCTCTGGGCGTGAGCACAAACCAAACGTCTCGAAGCAGCTCTTCACGAGTCGAAAGAGTGGCAAGATCCAGGCGGAGGGACAATGCGAGGTGCGCGGTTGAGGAGGACTGAGCGCCCCGCCCTCGGCGTGACTGTGGACTAACGGGAGCCTCGCCGGGGTCTATTCTGAGATGTGAGAACGATTCGCGTTCGCTGCAGGGGAGCGGGGCGACGTCGAGGAGGAGGACGAGGAGGAGGAGGGAGAATGGCTGGTTAGGAAGGTCGAGACCAGCGACGATAACAACGACTGGCGAGCACTGGCGCTGTGGATTGCTCTACTGCTGAACCCGCAGGGACTCTGGCTCGCTCGCACCCATCTGCACAGACCCTCGCAAGTCGCCCGTCCCGACCTCGCTTCCTCCCTTCTCTCCCGCCTCCCACTCACGTCCCGCGACTCTGCTCGAGCAGCCAGCTTTTTACATTCATTCGACGCTACCCTAAACCACCTGCTATGGCCGACTCGCCCACCTCGCAGTTATCGCCTGCACCGTCTTCCGCCTTATCCACTCCCTACAGCTCCTTTGCGACCCCATCCACCATGTCCATCGCCCTCACGACCCCCAACCTGACGAAATCGCCTGTCGCCGACGGATGGACGCTAGTGGAGCAGGGCCAGAACAGCTCGCCGCGTGGGTTTGCGTACATTGACACAACGTATGCGAAGGAGCACGGCGGGACGGGAGCGACGCGGACCTTGTGGGTCGGCAAGATCATGCAGATCCACCCTCTTTCCCCTTGCTAACAAGACCCTGCCCTTCACAGCGAGTGGGAGACCTACCAGCAGGCAGGTCCGAGCGACTCTCAGCCCCGCCTGCGATACAAGCGCCGCCTCGGACCGACGGAAGTGTCCTACTACCTCGGCTCTCGCGGCGAAGGCATCGAAGGAGGCGTTAACGACATGTGAGTTCCTCTGCTTCGCCTCGTCTCGTCTTTCATACGACCCAACTGACCGTTCGAGAATCTGCAGGTACCTCCACATCGGCTTCAACGCGCTTTCCAGCTTGATGCACCCGGAGCGCTTGCTCGACATCTGGAAGGAGTTGCTCAGGCGACACACCCTTCTCGCTTCGGCCATCGAGTTCAAAGATTACTACAACATCCGCTTCTGGTCCGCGGCTATCTGCTCTCCACGCTGTGACGAGACAGCCGGCTGACAACCTCTTTTCCTGTCATTCCCTCGCACACAGCTACGACCCGCCTGCGACGCCTCTCGAAGCGCGCAAGAAAGCGAGGTCGCTGATGGAGATTCGCGTTGGCGAGGATGCGCAGAGTGAGTGACTTATGCAATCATTGCAGGCCAGTCGGCCGCAGCTAATTCCTCTGCTCCTTGGACCTTGACCCCTTCCAGGCCAGCTTTCGACCTATCTGAACGGTCCCCGCACCCTCTCCGACCAACGCCTCGCCTACCTCGTCATCTCCACCCCCAAGGCAACCTTCACTTCTCCCGACTCTTCCGCAGAACAAGAGTACGACTTCTTCCTCTTCAGCACCCACTTCCTCGGCGATGGAATGGCGCTGCACGCGACCGCAAACGAGTTCTTCACGCTGCTTGCGGAGGGTTCGCCGATGGAAGACGTCGCCGGCGTCGAGCCAAAGAACGGGGAGGCGAAGGAGAGGATTGACGCTTCGAAGCTGGCACAGGCGATGGAGAGCAAGCTCGTGACGAAGGAGGACTGGGGGAAGATGGGTTGGTCGGCTGCGAAGGTCGAGTATGCGAACGAGCAGGCGAAACTAGTCGTGAGTCTCGCTTTCTCGCCCTTCTCTTCGTCAACTCTCAAGCTCACCGTTGGTACTCTCGCAGGGCGGCCACGTCTTCCCGCGCGCCCGCTTCGGCACCCGCCACACCCTCGTCCCAACCATCTCCTACCCCGCCGACCAAACCAAGCGCATCCTCTCAACCTGCAAATCGCACGGCTCGACCATCGCCCATGCCATGTTTGCACTCTCCAACATTGCCTATATCCGCTCGGCTCGGAAGAGCAAGGAGGACGAGAGGTTGCCGGTCATGCTTTACTCGGCTCTGAACGTGAGGCCGTTCCTCAAGAAGGAAACGACGCCGGGGGATTGGTATCACATCGCAATCGGGTACTACAAGTGCGTCTCGAAGGCTCGCTCGGCAGTTCAGAAGCAATCCGATGCTGACTCCTCATTCGGCAGCATCATCCTCCCCTCTTTCCTTCCCTCCTCCACCTCCCCCTCCTCGACATTCTGGCACCGCTGCCTCACCGTCAGAGTACAGATCACCCGCGCAGTCAAAACACCCTTCCTCGCCTCGCGGACGACATTGATGGCGCTCGAGCGGGAGGGACGGTCGATTGGGTGGGAGAGGGAGGACGATGAAAGGCGAGCAAGGGAGGCGAGTAAGGCGTTGGAGGGGTTGGGAATTGATGAAGTCAACGTAGGGCAGGAGGAGCTGCAGAAGAAGGAGGTGGTCCAGGTCAAGAAGGTCGAGGAGAAGGACGTCAATGTTCGCCTCAAGGCGCCGGGTACCGCCCTAATGGGTCTCTCGATGCTTGGCAGTACGTACAGCGCCTTTCCCATTCTTGCGGTCGTTGGAAGCTTGGGAGAGCGATACTAAGCCTTCCGGTGCTCGCAGATCTCGACGGCATATACCAGCACAAGGACTACCAAGGTGTCCACCTGCACACTCTGACAACCGGCTCTCGTCAACGACCCGGCGCAATCCTTCTCTTTGCCTACACCTTCGCCGTGAGTCGCTCGCCGACTCTCTGGCTTCTCAAGACGGTCTCGCTCACGCCTTTTCTCCCAACCCCTCGCAGGGCAAGCTTTGGATCTCGCTCGGTTACGACTCGAAGGGATTTGGGAAGGGCGCCGTCGAGAAGTGGTGGGACGAGCTGCGCAAGGGTGTCGACGAGTTCTTGCTCGAGAAGGCGGAATAGACTGGGCGGACAGAGACGGCACACCTTTCGGCGCAATCACGTGGCACTTCCTGTCGTGTATTACATACATCTTCATTCGCCTCCGCTCCTCTCGCGTCGTCAGTGCAGCCGCAAACTCCAGGCATCGTCTCCATGTCCCACCAATCCCGCCCTTTCCGCATTCTCACCGACAACCTCCCTCGCCTCTCTCAGCAACCTCTCCTCGTCAATATCCCTCATCCGTTCCTCCTCGGCCCAGTCGGCAGCCGCTTCAAGCTGAGCCTCTTCGCGTGCTAGAGCGGCGCCGGTCGACGAGGCGGGGAGGGCGCCGTCGAAGACTAGGTCGCGGGCTGGGAGGGTGAAGCCCCAGCGTGGGAGGGGAAGGCCAATGAGGATTGCGAGGGCGAGGAAGGGGAAGAGGGAGAAGGAGAGGTAGAAGAAGATCTGGCGGGTCGTGCAAACTCCGCTCAGTGCACTCGCCCCCCCTCAGCGGGCTCGTCGAAAGCCTGACATCTAGCTTACCTGAGAGCACACGAGAGGCGATGAGTCAGCCGTGATGGCGGCGAGGCAGAAGAGGTCTGCGACGTGTGCGTCAGCATCACTTACCTCCGCTCCGTAGGACCGGAACGAAACTCACGAAACGCTGGAACAAATAGAAACCACGCCGCGAGTGTGAGAAGACCTAGCTCGAGGCCAGGAAGTTCAGGTGCGACGAGTTTTGCGAGCGGGAGGAGGAGTGCGTAGAGGATCGTGACGATGAGGTCGAACGACGCGCTCGCTATTCGCATCTGGCTGTACTGTCGAGGCGGAATGGCAGATGCGGCGGCCATTTGTGCACGTCCGAGCGAGGCGTAGAAGAGGATTGTCGCGATCGTGAGCAGGACGAGGGTGATATAGAGGAGCGTGTTGGGCCAATGGAGGAGGGGTGCGCGGTTGAGGAAGGTGCGGGTGAACAGGATGTGGCCGATCAGGAAGAGGAGGAAGGCGGTGTAGAAGAAGGCATCGCTAGTCGAAGTTGCAGAGATGGGGCGGTTCGAGGAAGAGGTGTTCGCAACGCCGGCGTGGATGGCGAAAGCGATGGCGAGGACTGCGAATTGTTACAAGTGTCGGTTCAAGCGTTGCTAGCCAGAATGTGAGCACTCACGGATGAGAGCCCCGACAAAGACGAGGAGGTAGACGAGGAGGTAGACGAGGAGGTAGGGACGAGGAGGTCGAACCTCTCTGTACCGCCAGCCTACGCCCGCAAGCGCTAGGAAAGAGACGAGGCACAGCACTGCAGATCTGGAGAGCGCCTGTATCAACGACGAAACGGAAAGTAGGAAGAAAGTCGGGACGAACGGTGCAACGTCTGTCCTGTCCACCCAGTTCCCACCGATCAGGTGCGCGTCGATCCTTCGATATCCCGAGTCTGCGCAGCGACGCGACACGCCACCACTCCACTCTGCATAGCTCATCCGCCGCGGGATGGCAGCTTTGTTGAGTGACGAGGAAACAAGATGGGAGAGCGACAGAGGCCGCGGCAGGCAAAGGCCGGTTCAGAGGAGCGGCAGCTTGTCGCCTCAGGCCGTGAATAGTACCGGGATGTGTCAGAATGCGCTGTCACTGTCGAACCACCCCATCGCCGCGCAGCGGCCTGAGCGAGCGAGGTCCGAGGAGAACAGCGGAGTCGCGCAGGTTGGTCATCCTCTTTGCGCGCATAAAATGAGTCACCACAGTTTTATCACGCCTCTATCGACTTCCCCGATCCCCTCAGAAAGAGCACACCGGTCGTGTGAGTCGGGGAGTGATGAGAAAACAGGAATCGGGAGAACGGCACACGGCGGGGCGCAAGCGGTCGCCTCTGGTAATGAAACAGCGTAGTAGCGCCACCAGGAAGCGTCTGCCCCGTGTAAGCGAGCGAGACGAGCTGTGCGGCCAGCCTCGGGATGTGGACTTGCGAAAGCTGGTCTCGCTCCGACCAACCACTCATCATCCCACCAGACTCGCTCAAACGCCCGCACGAGAGCATAGAGACATCTACACACATCCTGCGAGGGTCTCATATCTCGCCGTCGCGGTTTCACACCAGCAGACCCACTCGTCGCCCTCCCGCTTGCGCCCCACAACTTCTCATCTTCTTTTCGCTATCTCGCCTGCTACACGACGCGGTGGGCGTCGGAATGCATCAGGGTGACTCGTACTTGGTGTTGCTCAATGGAGACGGGGCGGTCGTCAAGCAGTTCCCGCGGTCGCACGGGATAATCACCTTGGGACGGGCGTCGAAGAACGATCCGGGCACGAAAGACCTCTCGCAGGGCAAGTTCCGCTCCGACAACACCAAAGTCATGTCAAGCAGACACGCACAGATCAGCTGGGATGGCGACTACGCTCACATCACCGACCTTGGCTCGACCAACGGCGTGGTGATCACGCGCGACGAGCAGAAGGTCTCGCTCAAGCCCAATGTCGCTTACCGCGTGCGTCTCGCTGAAGCCATTAGCTCTCAACGCTATAAGCTGACTTCGGGTCGACTCGCACCGTGCAGATCTTTGAGCGCGACCAGATCACGTTCGGCAAGCAAGTTTCGGAGAAGTCGACGGGAGAGAGTGCGTTCGCTGTTCCGTCTTTCGCTGAGTCCTCATTGACAACGAGATGCCCCTGACAGTCATCTGTCGCCCGTTGACGTTGGAGGCCAGCCTCCGCTCGTCCCCCTCGATCCCCCTCCCATCGACGGCATCTCGCTCGACCGCTCCGTCTGTCCCGCTCGTCCGCGGCCGCACGCTGACCGGCGAGCCCTACAGCAAGTCACCCTTTGACTGCAGCTCGGACGAGGAAGACTTCGGTCCGACGCAATGTGTTGAGGACAAGGTAGCCGACTCGCTCAAGTCGACCTCGTTCTTCCCAGCCAAGCGCGGCTTCGGTCTCTCGGACGAAGACGTCCTCATCAGCCCCGACGATGAGGACAGCAGTCTCGAGCGCCTCCAAAGCGTCAACCTCAGCGACGTCGAGGTCGTTAACAACGACGACCAGAGTTCGCACTGGCTCAAGCCGACTCCGTCAGTCGTTGAGTCTGTCGCTGCTGCGTCGCATGTCGCCGTCTCAGGCTCACCCGCTCCCGGCGCCTCGGACATCGAGATGGTCGAGGCCTCGTCCCGCCCCATCTCGCGCGCCGACAGCCGCGACGCTCGCTCGCATCGTCCGGCTTGGAGCCCTTCGATGCCTGACGATGATGGCGACTTCGCGAAGGCTATCAAGCACTCCATGCAGTCCTTTGACCGTCCTCCGTCGCCGGTCAGCCCCGAAATGCTCAAGACCTTGACCACCCGTCTCCGCGAGGACGAGGAAGACGCCGCACGGGTCATCGACGAGGAACACAACAAGCTCCCCGATGAGCACAAGAAGCGCATGACCGAGCTCGAGGCCGCTCTCGACCGTCTGAGGCAGCCCGCCCCGTCCGTCTCGCGCGATGCCGACGCCCACGCCGAGCGGCTCTCCGAGCTCCGAGCCGAGAAGGCCACGATCGATGCTCCCTTCGACACGGCCAGCGTCGCGAGTCATCTCCCGTCGCCGGTCATCTCGGAGGCGAACGACTCGGACCAGGAGCAGGACGCCATGCGCTACTCGTTCTCGCCCGAGCTCGATGCGATCGCCAGCGTCTTGATCGAGGTCAAAAAGGTTGAAGGTCCTAGCGTCGCGTCGGCGGGCGCGTCGGCCGAAGAACTCGCCGCGATGGAAGAGCAAGCTGAGGAGGAAGAGCTCGCCAAGACGCGCCAGATGCAGAGTCAGCTCGAATGGGTCGAGTCGGAGGACGAGATGTGCAGGCCTTGTGCGCGTCAGGCCACCCGCGTTGCACTCATTGACGGTGGCCCGCTCTGGCGTCCGGACGACGAGGAGGAGGCGGATGGGCCGTCGCCTGCGACCGATCACGTCGAGCCGCCGAATTATGTCGAAGAGGCTGGCACGCCAGCTTTCGAGCCCGAGGTCGACGCTGAAAAGCCGCGTCTCAATGATCACCTCGCCCCTCCGCTGTACGGGGAGCTTGTCTTCAAGGAGGCCGACTCCGAGCCTCAGCCGGCCGGCATCGAGCCTGCCGCCCCTCAGGACGAGCTCGGCCTCGCTCATGAGGTGCTCGTTGACCTGATGGCCTTCAAGGCGGCATCGCAGGGATTCGAGTCCGAGTACGAATTCGAGGACGATGACCAGCACGAGTCGGAGGACGGGCACGAGTCGAGCAGCGAGATCTCGGCAATCGAATACGACGAAGAGGAGGAAGAAGACGAGATGGAAGAGGACGAGGAGGATGAGGACATTGACACTGAGGAGGAGGAGGAGAGTGACGGGATGAGTGAGTGGAGCGGTCTTGACGAGGTTCACGAGGAGGAGGAGCTCGACAGAGACTCCGACCCCGAGCTTAGCGGTCGCTTCCCGATGGAGCTCGATGACGTCCACAAGAACGAGGTGGCGTCAATCGAGGAGTTCGAGACGCCCGCTCCTCTCCTGCACGATGTCAGCTCCGAGCTCGTCAACGAGCTTCCTGTGGGCGACGTGCACCCGCACTTGGATTTCACCGGAGACCACGTGGTTGTCACGGATGTCCAGGATGGCGAGACGCAGGCTGCCGCCGTCGCTGTCGAGGTTGCGGAGGTCCTCGAGATCGAGAAGGAGCTCCCACCCGTGCAGTCGCCGCCCTCTGTCGAAGCTATCGGCCTTGCCGGAGCAGACTTCGGTGCGATCGTCGCGGAAGAAGAGCAGTCGGACGAGGAGAACTTCTCAAGCCCGATTGAGAAGGTTAGCGCATCCACGGTCGCTTCCTCCCAGATCAATGACGGTGCGTATAGCAGTGCCACTTCTCAAACATGCTGAGCTGACGTCTCTCGCTGCCAGTAGAGACCCACCTCGACTTGCGTCTGCCCAGTCCATCCCGCAAGCGCCGCCTCGACGACGCAGGCTTCGGCGACAGTGACGAAGCCGAGCTGGTCGCCCTCGTTACCGAAGTGCGTGACGAACACGCTCAGACTCGGCACCTGCAGGGACAGGCTTTGACGGCGCTCGACGTCCAGGCGCAGAAGCTCGCGCCTGCTGAGGTCCCGGTCGTTGCTGCTGCCGCCGAAGTCCCGCTCGAGGTCCCGCAACCCAAGCGCCGCCGCCTCAACATCCCCTACAAGTCTTTCGCGCTGGGTCTCGTCACAGGCGTCATCGGGACCGTGGCAGGTCTCGCCGCCATCCCAACTTCCGACTGTTAGGTCGCCTTCTCGCCGTCTCCGCCTCTACGCCTGATCCTTTACCCGTCCTTGTCGCTTCGCCTGTCGTCTGTGTTCGTCTTTGTCCCTCCTACGCATCTCGCCGCCTGTCCTGTCCCCGTCCACCTTCGTCTAGTCGGTCTCGCTTGTTCGCCTCTCACCTGTTTTGTCACCCGCCCCCACTGCTTGTCGTGTCGTTTCCCGTTCCTCTGTCAATCGACGTCGCATACATTCTCACAACGCATCGCGCCGGCCGTTGACGAGCTCCTTAGCTCCCTTCCTTGGTCGTGAAGAAAATGAGAGAACGGCCTCGCAACTCCCGTTAGCGCTCCGTTGGCTTGCATCGCGTAGATCCGCGAGCTGAACTCTGGAGCCGAGGACCTTGCTCACGAGGATGGGCGGCGTCGAGACGAGCCCAGCTTGTCGTTGTTTCGCTGGCTTTCCACGGCGACGAGGTTCTCTTCCTCTTTCCTCCTTCCCTGGACTCTCGCCAAGCTCAGCTGCGCCTGATCCACCGATATAGACACTCCTGCTTGACGACTCGAGCGCGCGCTCCTTCGCCCGACCTGGCCTCGACGCGAGTTCTTCTTCTCCGCCCCCACCAACCGCAACCCGAGCAGCCATGCTTCCCCCGCCGCCCTGCGCGACGAAAGGCCGTGACCGGTGGCCATGGAGAGGCGCGCCGTTGTTCCCTCTCACCCCGATGAGCGAGAGGTAGGCACACTTCACTCGGGTCGAGGAGGACGCTTGGAGCGCGAACTGACTGGCTTCCTTCGCACTGCAAGCCCGCCCGCTTCCAGCGCCAGCACGCCTTCACTAGAGCAATCATCGAGCTTCGACAACCTGTCCAAGTCTAGTGTCGCCGAGTTGCCAGGCGGGACGCCCAACTTCTTCTCCCGGGCAAAGGTTGGCTTAAAGTCGTGAGTGTTGCGTGCCGAAGTTCTCTTGTCTTTATATCTGACACACTTCAACCCTACAGAAGCTGAGCCGCATTACCTTCCTTCATCCTCGAGCGAGGCGGTTGTCATTTAGTCCCTTCTCGTGCGCCTGCTATCTCGTCTCTCTCGCCCTTCCTCGCCCTCCTCATGGTTGTCCAAACCCCAGCATCCCCATCGCATCATCCATGTCATACTCGCGTCACTGTAGACCGCACCTGTAGGACTAGATACAGAGCATTGTCGTAACTTTTCACTCCCACGACCAGGATCGACTCTCCTACTCTCAGGCTTCGTCGAGAGGTGCGAAAGAGATGTGAAAGAACAGTGCAAATCAAGCGATGCAAACGTGAGGGAGAACGGGTGCGAGAAATCGCCCAATTCTACAGGTTGTCGACGAGAACATCGAGTTTTCCGGTTGAGAGCCCGCGAGCGGCTTCACGAGCTTGGTCGAGGGCGCCTGTGTACTCATGAAGGTGTCAAGAGGAAGAAGCTTGGCGTCACGTAGGAAGCGGAAGGAACGCACATTGCCAGTCTTCCTCGTCTTGCAACGAGATGAGTGCGCCATCCGAGTCGCGGAATCTGCGAGCGTGGCAGCCGGACCCAGGTCAACTCCCGCTTGTGGTAACGAACCCGTAACTGCGCGCTGAAAGCGCGCGACCAACCGGATCGGCAGGTCGTATTCGCTCTTCAGCTTGAAGCGGACTCGCTCAACGAACGAGGCCAGCGTCAAGTCGAGCGGGATGCTCTGAGGAGGACAAAGTGAATCAGTGCACTCCCTGTAAGCTCTGATTTGGTCAGAAGAAACGCTGAGACACACCATTGCCCTTGTCTCCTGCCGGTATTGCAACCTTACCCGAATTTTACCCGCACCTTTCGCCGACCCGCCCGCCTCGCTAGCCATCCATTCCTGACTGATCACATCGTACACCGTCGATTCAGGCGGTTTCTGACCCGCATCGTTTTCCTTCGTTCCCATCTGCGGGATACTAAGGCGCGTGCTTGACTCGCCCTTTGTCGACGAATCCTGGCGGTACTGCAGCATACTCAGCATCCAGCCCGGGTCGGTCTCGTCGTCGGGATAGGGCGTGGGCGAGCGCGGCTCGGCAGACGAAACGGAGATGCTGCGGCGGGAGCGAGGCGGTGGCGACTGCGTTAAGGCTGGTGCGTAAGGCGAGGCGGGCGAGGAGATGGCGCGTGATCGGGACCGAGCGGTAGGCGAAAGAGCGAGAGTCGTCGCGCTGCGAGTGAGCTGGGTGGGCGAAATTCGGCTGACGGGATAGAAGGCATCGTTGAGTCGCAGGTCGGGCTTCTGGCGCTGTGGACGGCTCGAAACGGTGGCGGCGCGCGCGAGCAGGAGGTTCGGAGGAGGGCGGAAGTCTTCGCTCGGCGAGCGAGGAAGGCCTGATGCGGGCGAGACCGGGAACTGCTGAGTTGGCGAGGGCCTCGCAACTCGCGTCGCAGGGACGGGAGCGATATCGGTGTTGAGCGGCGCCAGGGCCGGGCGCGCGGGAGGGGACTTGGGCGCGACGGAAGGCTTCGCCGTCTTCGACCTTCCCAAGTCGCTGCGACTCGTTGACATGGGCCCGCTGATGTCGCTGGGCGGACTAATGGCGCCTTGCAACCTTCCTGCACTCGTGTTGCTGCGGGTCGGGAGCTTGGCGCGACGTACACCCTCGGCAGGCGTGAGCGGGCGAGTATTCAGCGGCGGCGCGACGCCGGCGGTCGCAGGCATCTTGACTGAGCCGTCCAGCGCAATGACCAGATCGCTCGAGCTTGCGGCAGCGATGACGGTAGCTTTGCCAAGGTAGTCACGCCGTTCGAGGTTCTGCAACTTCGTCTCGGAGGGACGGAAGACGATGCCGACGGGAATGCTGAATACGGTGTATCCCTGCACTCGGAGCCATGTCAGGGTCGCTCGCTTCGAGAAGTATACGGGGGCTTACCGCCGCCTGATCCGTACAAACCTCATCAATCACGTCGTGCCAGTCCGTTTGCTTGTCCTCTTTTGCCGCCAGCAAGTCCTGCATGCCGAGCTCGCCTTGGCCCTGCGTGGATTGGAGCGTCAGCAGGTATCTCCCGAGAGCGTGCTGAGTCGCGCGAACCATGCGGACGAGCGTTAGACCGCGGTTGAAACGGACTTCGCACGAGTACAGCTTGAAATCCAGGCCGAGTCTGCGGAGGAAAGTTAGCTCAACCTGAATGAGGGCTCAGGAGGAATCAGCTCACTGAGTGTAGTCGATCGTGTGATTGTGGTGGAAGAGCTGCGAGCGGGTGGGGAGGCGAAATCAGCGCTTTCATCCCGATTACGCCACACAGGGTAGCCGGTGGAATGCGCACTCACCGCCAGCGCATCTTCAAAGTCGCGCCGCGCCACCTCGTACCGGCCGAGAAGGAAGCTAGACACGCCAGACTGGAAGAGGGCGACGGCGAAGAACGGGTCGAGGGAGAGGGCATGGTCGAAGCGGGCGAGCGCTCCCTCGTGCTCGCCGAGGGTCGCGTGAATGACGCCCATGTTGAAGAGGACTTTGGAAGTGTCGGCGATGGCCTGTACGAGGTGCGAGAGGGTGGATCAGCTTCATCGCTCGCTCGGAAGGCTCGAGCAGGCGACTCACCTCGAACTGCTGCAGCGCGCCCGGGTAGTCCTGCTTGTCGAACGCCTTCAAGGCGCTGTCCCATATCTGTAGCTCCTGCTTGAGCGACATTGGCACAGCGATGGACTGGTGAGGAGTAGCGAGATGAGGTTGGGGCGGACCGGCGAGGAATCGTGCGCGATGCGAGCGGCTGGAGGAGCTTCGAAAGTGCTGTGTAAGTCCAAGTACAAGGTGCGCGAGCCAGCGCGAGGGTTGAGCGAGGTGGAGAGGGGGAGGCAGAGCGTGAAGAGGAGAAGAGGAGGAGTGGAAGCCCGGGCTATACAAGGTTCGCTTCGTAGGGGAAGTGACGCACGGAAAACGTTAAATGGCTTGCACCCAAAGCTATACAAGCGGTCGCAGAACGCGGCGAGATGAGGTTGACTTGCTGAACGGGTATGGAGGCGAGACGGAGAGAATGGACAGCGCGTGGACGATTCGCCCATTGGCGCAACCTGTCAAAGCAGATTGTGCAAGCACATCCCCGCAATTACGGACCTTTAGGCTGGCGAGAAGCGAGAGAGCGAGTGCCGTCTGAGCTGTGGTCGCGCTCGACCTCGCGCGCTCGCCGCCGACGCCTCTTGTTCTTGCTCCTCTGACAGTGCGGCACGTCTCGTCGTGGGTACCCATCTACACCGTCTGGAGTAGAGGAGGAGATCACCTTTGCTCCGGCGCGGTATGTCTCAGGTACATACCGTGTTGCAGGTTCTCGATGCACACTCTCACCGATTTGCGTAGCGAGCTGCGTCCTTCGATGAGTAGATCAGTCTGTGTAACGCGCTGGTGGATCTAGGGCTTCCGCTACGTACTCAAACACAACTTCGTGCGAGCCTGAGGCAATCCTGGGCTCGTCGAAGTTTTCTCTGCTCCCACCAATGCTCCGTCCTCGGCAAGGAAACGCTCTAGCGTCGAACCGTGAAGGTGAAGAGAGATGGGCTCGCCTAGAGTCGGCATGTGGACAGCAAAATCGCGAGAGGTGCGAAAGAAGACGGCGCGAAGTCGACAGCGATGACGGATCTCAAGCTGTTTTCGAGACGTGTGCAAGGTGCTCAAGAATGCGCAGGGCGAATACAGAGGCAGTAGCTGGCGCGATAGTGCCGAAAGCAAGTGTGCCACGAAGCCTTCTGACGTTAGCGGCACCGTCCACGCCGCTGGATTGCCCACGTCCCGACCTGTTACCAATCGAGTTAGCAAGTGCTAAGCTGACGTCTTGCGGTCCCGTGCGCACCAGGTCTGCACATGCTGCGTACAGTTTTTCGTTCGACAAGGCCACGGGCGCACTCGTAACGGTTTCGATGCCAGAGATGCCGAATGGACGACGAAGGAGAGCACAGAAGGCGAGTGCCATCACTTGAGCGTCGGGCTGCTGGAATGAACGCAGCTGCGAGAGCCAAAGAAGGGAGAGAGGGAGGGAGCGCGCCTGTACGCCTAACCACCGGGATCGAGGTACAAACCTTTGTCAGGGCGCACAGCACCGAGTGATTCATTCAAGAGTCCAAACCGCTGGTTAGACCGCCCATCTTGTGTTCCTAATCCGCATCTATCTCTGCCTCAGCCGGGTGTACGCGACTCCCTCCCGTCAATCCCGGTTGTATGCAGCCCTCCGTGTCACAACCGGATTCAGACGTCACAACAAGAGCGATTCGGACGCGAAACCGGTGTGTGGCGAGCCGAGCAGCGGACGCAGGGAGGCTCAGAGGCGGCAAGAGGTCGCCGGCAGAGCGCGAGGAAGCTAGGCGGTCTCACGCGGGTCACACCGTTCGTTGCTGTATCGTGCAGAAGGACTGGCCGAGGCAGCCAGAAGATCAGGCCGCCGTTGAGGTCGCAACTGATGAGAATCCCAGAACCGGGCGACGGCGCCAAAAGGGGTCACGCTCGAACGCTGCCTGTAAAAGTGGAGCCTGCGAGCACCCCTGTGCACTCTCAAACTTCCCAGACGGCGAGAAGCGAGAGAGCGAGCGCCGTCTGAGCTGTGGTCGCGCTCGACCTCGCGCGCTCGCCGCCGACGCCTCTTGTTCTTGCTCCTCTTACAGTGCGGCACGTCTCGTCGTGGGTACCCATCTACACTGTCTGGAGGGAAGGAGAGGCTCACCTTTGCTCCGGCGCTGTATGTACTCAGGTACATACCGTGTTGCAGGTCCTCGACGCACACTCTCACCGACTTGCGAAGCGAGCTGCGTCCTTCGACGAGCATAGCAGCCCTCGGCCCCCGCCCGGGTCGACAGCGGCAGGACATCTAAGAGCCCACATGCTTCGCTTTCGTGCACACTCTCCCGCGACCCCGCAAGGGTCCGGCGACGAGGGGGAGCGGAGAGGGACGGCAGTCCTGACAATTCACAGCACAGGAGGATCGAGTTGGACAGTGCGGGATCGTGCAAGGTCGACCAGCGCAGATAGGGGGCGTAGCAGGCGTCTTGGCGATGTTGTGCAGGTTCATCGTACTTTTCCACATTCGCCTTGTCAGGGAGAGAGGCCTTCGTTCGGGCAGCGGTCGGATGGAGCTGCAGCGAGGCGCGCAGGAAGCGAGACAGCGTATGCTGGTAGTTTCGAGCGCGATTTCCGTCCCTCGTCTCTCGCTTCCCTATCTCCTCCCCTTCGCTAGCAGGCGAGGCGAGACCCACCGCTCAAGATGCACGATATATGCAATCCTTCGCGCAGCCTCGTCCGTTCGCGCTCGAGGTCGAAAATGGCGCGAGCCAATGTTGACCAGCTCGTCGCGCTGCTTCTCCAGCTCCCTCCCTCGCCCGCTCCTGCGCCAGCTACGCCTGCGCGCCAAGCTCGATCTCGAGCCGGTGCTTCTCCGATTCGACTTCGCTCAACGCGGCAGCCTTCCGAGTTCTGCAGCTGCGTTCCGCTCGAGCGAGCAAGGGAGGAGAGAGAGAAAGCACTGACTTTCGTTCCTCCAGGCAACTGAGTCGGGCATGCTGTACAAAGCAGCTGGAAGCGCTCTCACAGTTCAGCGAGCAAGGGAGCAAGTCGAGCGATGTGTTGACAAGGGATTTAAACAAGGAGGGCTCAAGCGACAAGCGGAGCGATGCAGTCAGTCAAAGCGAGCGTCGTGGGTCTGCAGAGCGTGGTGAGCGTTGGGCGCAAGGAGATATAGAGAGCGGGTGTTGACGGACACACCTCTCTCGTGTTCCCGGTCGACGGGAGGAAGACGGACGGTGAGGAGGCGCGTCCTATCGAGGACGACGGGTTTTCACACGAGTGCATGCGCGATATTCTATAGTTCGACAGGCAGAAAGAGAGACAGCAACAACGCATGAGGGAGGATCGTGGGGATAGAAACGAAGCGGGTACAAAGGGAAGCGAGATGGCAAGGGGTTGGGGTATCTCGGGGTGTGCGAGGTGATCTAGGCTGCGAGGGTCCGGAGGTGGGTGACGGGTGCTGCTGCAGGTGTGGGTGTCGCCGCGATGGAGATGACGGGCGCAGAGGGAGGAGAAGCGGGGACGTCGACTCCGCGACCTTCGCGGCCAAGCTGCGTGCGACGAGGCAAGTCAACGCGACCCCGTGACACAGCTTCACCGAGCACGCAAAGCACACCTGGATGCCGAGCTGACCGCCCGGATGGCAATGAAAGAACTCCTGCCTGCGGTCCTTGCCTCCCTTGTCCCACCCGATCCTGAGCCTGCTCAGCGTCAAGGCCAACGCATCGCCGATCGCGAGCGCCGAGACGACGCTGCTCGTCGGTGCAGGAAGTGTCGAGTCCGCCTCGTCTGTCGTGCCTTTTGGCAGCCTGGCCGGGTAGACGCCCGTCCCTGCATCAAGCCAACCGTGGCAGGACTTGGCGAGGACCGAGTCCGGATCGCGCGTGACGGCTACGAGCGAGCGGACGCGCGGTCGGATGATGGGTAGGAGACGCATGAGTTCGGCTGTTGCGCCAGAGTGGGAGATGAGGAGGAGGGTGTCGCAGGGAGCGGAAGGGCTGCACGAGCAGACGATGCCGAGGTCGCCATGGAGTGCCTCGACCGGGTGTAAAAACGCAGACTGAATACCTGCGAGTGCCGGGCGAGTCAGCCACGAGCGAGAACGAGCGCGCGACAGGAATGGGGACGCACCGAGCGAGCAGAACGTCGCGACCATCTTGCGGGCGACGATGCCCGACTTTCCGATCCCGCTGACGAGGACCTTGCCGTGCGCAGGCATGCTGCGAATCAAGTCGACGACCTGCCTGAACGTCTCGTTCGTCCTCGTCTCTTCCCGGCGCAGTGCCCCCTCGCCGATATCGGATCCGGAAGATCGTCCATCAACGTCCTCGTCACTGATGGACATCGACGATGCCGCGTCGCTCGCGGGCGAGGAGTGCGGCAAACACGAGCCCTCGTCGTCTATGAGCGGGTGGGCTGCGGGTGCGAGGCGTGCGGCGAGGGCGAGGAGCGCATAGGCCTCGTTGCGAATCACGTTCGACGCGTAGACGGCGAGTTCGGTGGGCGTCGGTTGGGACGGGAGGGGTGCTGTGAAGCTCTGTAGAGATGACGACGCCGCGTTCTCCGCTATCGGGGATGAGAGGGACAAGGGCGGGACTGCGGCGGAGGAGAGAGGAAAGCCCGACCGCTTGGCCTCGAGGAGCGGCGAAGAGGCGAGGGAGGAAGACGGCGAGGGCGCATTGGACGAGAAGATGACCGAGGGCGGCGCCGACTCGTCTGAAGCGGAGCTGGCTGTCGAGATGGTCGACTGTGAGAGGGAAGCGCACGACGCGATGCCGTCCGAGTGCCGGCGCTCGCGTGATGGCGATGGCGATGGTCGCTGCGGGTCGAGGGCCATCTCTCTCCAAGTTGCACTCGAGCAGCTGGGGCCAGGACGGAGTGAGAGAGAGAGAGAGAGAGAGAGCGGGCGCGAGCAGGAGGAGAGGTTGTCCGGTGTCCGGCGCTTCGATCGCTCGGTTCGAGATCGCTGCTCACTCGCCGAACTACCCGCGACTACAGATCGCTCACGCTGTCAACTGTACCCATCGATCGTACTCAGTGAGGGCAAAAGGTAATCACCGTGAATCCCAACTCCTGTAACACGCCGTAACAACGGCCGTAAAGTCACGCCACGCCGTTCTGGCGGTTTCGGGTCTCGCCAAGTCACCCACGCCTCCCCTCGAGCACAGTCGTGCATACCATTACACTTCTCTCCTGATACATCACAACCCCCCCTTGCTACGGAGTGCCATCCCTGATCGTACTCGCTTCCCCCTCTCGCAACCCCCGCTACGCTCCTGCTCACTGGCTACTATGACCTCCACGACCCTCTGGGACACACACTCTCTGCTCGCGAGCTCCGACAACTCCGCTGACTCGACGGACGCTTCCCCTCGTCGGAACGCCCTCATCATCCTCAACTCGCCTCTCCCGCCTCAGCCGCTCTTCCGGCGCCTGTGGGATGCAGGTGGGCTCCCTCTCATCCCCACTCTTATCCTCGAGCCACACTGACAGAGAGTCTCTCGGCAGCCTCCCTCCGCTTCTGCGCCGACGGCGGCGCGAACCGCCTCTTTGACCGCTTCGTCAAGGGCAAAGGGCGTGCAGAAGACGGGTGGGACGACCAGCTGGATGGGGACGAGGTCAAATGGTTGCCAGATCTGGTGTTGGGCGATCTGGACTCGTTGAGGGCGGACGCGAGGAGGTACTACGAGGACAAGGTGGGGGGTCTTTCCCCTGGGCGTTCTCTCAACCTGTGACAAGTTAGTCCAATCGACGCTGACATCAAGGATCCACAGGGCGTCCGCGTCCAACACGACCCAGACGAATACTCTACCGACCTGGGCAAGACCGTCGCCCGTCTCTCGGCAGTCGAACGCGCCTCCCCCTCTCGACAACCCTACCAGCTGATTATCGTCGGCGGATTGAGCGGCAGACTTGACCAGACGGTTCACACGTTACATGCGGTGACCATGTTGGCGCAGGAGGAGGGACGCGAGCGAGTTTGGACGGTCGGGAAGGAGAGTGCGGCGGTGGTGCTCAAGAAGGTGCGTCACCACGTCTTGTCTTTTCTTTCCCCGGATCTCGCCAGAGAAGAGCGGCAGCTGATTCTTGACGACGCGGCGTTGCACAGGGCAAACATCACCTCAAACTCGACCTCGCAACGTTCGGCAAAACATGCGGCATCCTCCCTCTCGGCACATCCGAAGCGTACGTCACGACAACAGGCCTGCAGTGGAACCTCGGACCTACAGACTGTGCGTCCCGTGGCCCCCATCCACTCTCGAGACTCGACTCGTCGGACGGGAGAGGCTGACGAAGGAAACCTGGAAGGGCAGACATGCACCCTACCTCGCTCTCAACCGCCGTCTCCACCTCGAATCACCTGATCCGGGAGGACGTGACGATCGAGACGGACGTGCCGGTGATTTGGACCATGGAGGTACGCGGCGGAGCGGAGTAGCCGAGCGAACGATGCAGCGATAGCACATCTCGCGTTCAGCGCGGTCAGGCGGCCACTCTCGGAGAGCTCGACGCGAGGAACGTTGAGGCACGGGCCAGTGCTGGTACCACTTAGCGAAAGAGAGGGAAAAAGGACAAGATACGACGAGGTCAACAAGCGAGAGCGCGATGAGAACCTATGCGATGGGTTCGGCCGAGAGAACAGAGTGAGCTATGGAGACAAGGCGGACGGCAGGACGTCGGGGGCGTTGCAAGCGGGTGCGAAGGAAGGGAGAAGGGGGTATCATCGCGAGAGGCAGGCTGGAACGAGGTTGAGGCGATGCGAAGCGGACGAAAGGCGGGGCATCGTCTAGTCTACTTGCCGTACTTCTGTAGCTCCCATTCTCTGCGACGCCGAGGCATGTCAGCGGAGTTTGGAGGAAATGGGGAGAGTGAGGCACGCACCGGTTGTCGAGTGGGCAAACTTGGCGCGTCTTGAGCCAGCGGTTTATGCAGTGAAAGTGAAAGGCGTGCTGCACATACAACGTCGAGATCAGCTGAACAAGCTTCGCAGCGAGACGTGCTTTGGCACGATCCGCTAAACGGCGATACGCACATTGCAGACACCCCATGCGACCGTGCCTGCGGGTTCAAGAAAGGGTCAGTGGCCGATTGAGAGATGATCCAGCGGTACTCTACGTACACTCGTCGTTCGCCGCACTGCCCTGGTTCGCCTGGCACTCGATGCCTGCGGGAAGTCGATCAGGTCAGCAGTTGTCTCCTCGGGCGCCGCCACTCGCGTTCGATCACGACTCACAGAGGTCCATGATCTGTAAGAAGCGCACGCAAAGCAAGCGAGGTCAGCGACCCTTCCCCACCTCTCCGCTCAACAACGCAGCGAGCGTCCCCTCGACACCCGTCGACCAGCCGGCTTCGCAACGCACGTGGTTCCTGCAAATCGCACAATTGTCGACGACAATGTCCTGCGTACGGACGAGCGTGCAAAGCGAGAGATGAGCTCAGCGGGTTCGTGGCGGTGCCCAGCGAGGCGAGCGGGAGGAGGGCGACGAGGACGCACCCAAGCCCACAGCGCGACGGCATTCCACTGCGAGCAATTGGGACCAAGCGTCAGTGCGAGTCTAGCGACCAACCGAGCGCGTACGGCGGAGACTCACCTTCTTGACCTCGAACCGCTTCGGGGCATCCTGAGGCTTCATCTCGATGTCTGCCGGGCGGTGGGGGCGCGGTCAGCGCCATAGCAGAACTTGTTTGAATGCGACGAGCTGCTCACCAGCCATCTTGAGCCGCGTTGCTGGGTGCAAGCCTGTGTGGACGATGTCGAAGAGTCGGAGAGCAGCTTGGCCTCGTCCTCGTCCTCAGTCATCGTTCTTTCCGGCTTTCGACTCGTGCTAGCTTTCTCGATCGAGCCCATTGTCTCCCTCGCCACGCGCCAGCGGTCCCCGTCCTCTCCTCCCGCTTCTCCAATTCTCATCAGTCACCCTGGCATCCCCCTCCGTCCACCCTTTCCGACGGGCGATCAAGATCCTCGGCTGGGCTGCGCTTGCAGTATTCTTTGAGCAGAATGTCGCGACGGTAGCGAGCGTGTCGGGGCGGTGAGTCAGTGCTCTTGCGACGTCTCCATGTCTGGTCGGTCTTGTGCTGTGTGTTTGCTGATCGGCGTTTTTCTGCACGTTGGCAGGTCCATGCAGGTGAGTTGATTTGTCCAACGACCTTCGCCTGAACCTTACCTCACCCAGCTTCCCTCGCTTCCGCAGCCCACCCTGAACCCCGACTCCTCGATGCTGGTCAAGGACTGGGTCGTCCTGAACCGATTGGCACGAGTGGCAACATCAGTAGGCGAGAAAGACCAGTTCAAGCCGGGTGACGTCGTGGCAGTCAAGTACGCTCCCCGTCTTCCCTCTTCCTCTCCTTCCTTTTCGCTCAGAATTCCGTACTCGCACGCTTCGACAGATCCCCGACCGAGCCCTACACCCTTCTCATCAAACGGCTCATAGCCCTCCCCAACACCCTCGTCCGCACGCTTCCTCCGTATCCCGAATCGACCGTCCGCGTGCCCGCAGGCCACTGCTGGATCGAAGGAGACGAGCGGTTCCACACGAGAGACTCGAATACGTTTGGGCCTGTGCCGTTGGGGTTGATAGAGAGTAAGGTTGAGTGGATCGTTTGGCCGCCCAGGTGCGTGAACACGGTACCTCGCTTCTCGAGCGATGATGCGGGCTTTACAAATCGCTTCGCTATTGTCGCTACTGACTCGTCGCGTTGTTCGACACAGCCGATGGGGAAGAGTACAAGCACGACCAGGCTGGGAGAAGCGAGTGATGGAGCCTCGGCGGAACTTCTTCGCGTAGCGCGATTGGCAACAGCATCTGATGCGTCACCATCAGCACTCTCATGAACAGCGAGAAAAGAGAGGTTGATCTGATAGCACAGACTCGTTTCTCTATTCGCCTCCTCGGTCTAGAGTTTCGCCTTTCCGCTACTCTCAACCTTCTCCGCGCCCCTCTCGACCAACAGATCGACCAGCTGTGGACTCCAAGCACAAGACTTGCCAGCATCGTAGTCGTAACCAACCATGACCGAGTCCGAAGTTCCGACAACGGATTGCTGGCTGGTCCGCGTTCACTCACGTCAGCTCAAATGCTTCAGAGTCAAGAGGAGGTGAAGGGAAGGAAGAAGGGAGAAGGTGGAGACACGCACGCGTAGGAGTAGACGGAGGCTTGGAGGACCATCTTCTTGGCCGAGACTTGGACGGGTTTGTGCAGGATCAGGAGGTTGTCGGGGTGGAATGTGGGTTTCTGATCATCGTTTGGCAGTCATCAGCAACCCATCGCTCCTGCCAGAGATTGGAAGGGCAGCAAAGCAGCGCGGACGAACCCGGTAGTCGAACGTGATGCGCGCGAGGATGACGCCCTTGCCCTTCCCTGACCCGCTCAAGTCCTTCGCAGCTTGAGGGCCAAGGTGTGAGCCGAGCACGCGCATGAAATTGAGGCGGCCAGTCTCGAGCCAGCGGAAATAAACGGCATTGCTGCGGGAAAAGGAGTGTCAGATGGCCAATTCGTCTCGTTCAGGCGGGGATGGCGGGACCAACTTGACATGGGCGTTGGCGTCTGTGAGCGTGACAGAACGGCAATGAGAGGTCAGCGGTGTCCCGCACTGCATTCCTCCTCGGCCTCGAACCGGACGGCAACCGCACCCTGCTCTCCCCACGCAACCTGGACCTCGACCATGCACTCGTCGCTGTACCCATTCTCCCGTGCCCATTTGAGCGCGCTGTCCCTGCCAGACTGGTACGTCTTGACGTCGAGGGGGTTGCCGAGCGTCGGGAGTGGGGAGGTCGACATGGTGCGGAGCTGAGGGGTGAGCTGGGAGAGGAGCGGTCGGCAGGCTTGGGAGAGGAGTGTCCGTGTAAGCATGGGCTGGCAGCAAATCAGTGAGGAAGGAAAAGAGCTGAGTGATGGCGACCGGTTCACGCCTGGTTCTACCGAGAACCGGTTCGCCTTCATTCAGCTCTTTTCCTTCCTCCTGTGACTATCTGAGCCTACTGAGCTATTTTCTGAGCCATAGCAAACACCCTGAGCAGCGTCGCTCCTTCTCCCGTACCAGGTCGAAAAGCAACGAGCGGACTCCGCGGACCACCGGGTCGACCTCGAGCTTGGTGTTGGCCGAGCGCCTCTGCCGCTCTCACACTCACGCTTACACTCGCTCGTGGCTGCTGCTGGGACTGCTGAAGGATTGAGCGACTGCTAAAACTCACGCCAGCCCGGCCCGCCCGTCGCACCCGCCTCCGAGACCGTTCTCACCCCACCCTCCTCGCTTCATCGACTCGCGGAGACAGCGACACACTCGCGCCACTCCAAGCTCCGCAAATATGGGCAAGGGCAAGTCCACCAACGCACGCAAGGCGGAAGCTTCGTCGAGCGGCTCTGGCGGCAGCGGTACCCTCCGCTCACTCCGCCATGCCGCCTCGTCCACCTCGTCGCTGAAGCCCACGCCAAAAGTCCGCTCAACCGCATCGCTTACCGTCGCAGAGCGGATAGCGAAAAAGGCAGAGAAGCCACTTGTCAAGGGCAGGTCGTTCCGCTTCGTCGCACCCTCGGACCGCATTGCAAAGATGAAGGTCGACCTCGAGGGCGTCCGGGATCGCCGCGAGCAGCTCGAGGGCGAGGACGACGCGCAGGAGGACGACATGCACACGTTGTTTGGGCACGCACTCCAGCAGAGCCAGCTCATTGACCTCAGCTTGCCGTTTGGGCGCTTCTCGCGCAAGGTCGACAGGTGGAGCAGGAGCCTGCCCCTTGTCGTGCACCACAGGAAGGAGATAGTCGAGGCAGTGTGCGAGGTGCTGTCGAGCGGATCGAAGGACCTCGAGTTGTATGGCGAGACTATCCTCGAGTGCGTCCCGCCGCTACCTCCCTTCCTCAGCCCTCGTCTGACCTATTTCTCGCGCGCAGCCTCCTCCCACCTCTCATCACCGACCTCTCCCACCTGCTCCTCCCGTCCCTCCCGCTCCTCCTCACGACTCTGATCCGCCTCACCACCCCCTCTCCCTTCCACGCCTCGAACCCTCGAATTCTCCAACGGACGTACGACGTCCTAGGTGCTTTGTTTCGCGATTTGGCGAGGGACGTCCTTGGAGCAGAGGGGAAGGAGGGTGGGGTGACAGAGGTTTGGGAGGTGGTGAGGAGGGGATTGGGGGCGCCTGCGAGGAGTGAAGATGGGGAGGAAGAGGGAGAGGATGTGGCAATACAGGACGAGGCTGAGACGAAGGCGGACGGAGCCGATTTGGATGCAGAGTCCTCGGCAGACGAGGAGGAGGAGGAGGCGGAGGAAGAGACGGAACCCGTCGCCTCGACTTCCGCCCAGCCTCTCGACATGCCCGCCCCGGCCGGCACCAAACTGCACACTTCCCTTCCCGCCAACTTTCGCACGACCCCTCAGACTCGCCGCCTGCTCGGTAACGCGTTCGCCTTCTTCGTGCGAAAGGCGAAACCCACCTCAGCCGACGAGGCTGGCTCGCTTGATCCGTTGTTGGCGTTGATGGTCGCCGATGTGGCGCAGGTTGAGGGGGCCGATGGAGGTGAGCGTGCGAATGGTGGACGAGGCGCGAAAGGACGACGGAAGGGGAAGGGGAAGGGGAGGGGGCAGGAGGAGGGCAGCTCGAACGTCTTTGCCGAGGGGTTGACGTGGGTCATCATTGAAAGTTGCTGCGTGCGTCTCAGCCCTTTCTTACGTCTCACGCAGTCCCGAACTCACGACTGGGTGTTGAGGCAGGCCGCGAACCACTTTTTCCACTCTCGCACGCCCCTAATCCTCCGGTCCCTCTTCTCCGTCATCCTCTCCCTTCCCTCGCTCGCAGACGTTTCCTTGCCACGGGAGATCGTCTCGCACGCGCTTGTCACCCTCTCCCAGCACGCCGAGAAGGTCGAGGCTCTCGAGCCTGTCGGCGAGGCGGCGATCAAGACGCTCGAAGCGGAGCTTAAGATGGCGATTGTGGGTGGCGAGGTCGCATGGGAGCGACTGCTGGTCACACTGCAGTCCGTTACCTCCTTCGTCGGCGTTAAAGCCGGCGCACGTCTGCCCGCCTCGCTCAAACCTCGCCTCTTCGCCTCCCTCGCCCCGCTCTCCCGCCTGCTTGCTCACTTACCCCCTCCGCCCTCAGCCTTCCTGCACCACTCTAATGCCTACCTCTCGACCGTTCTTCCCCTTGCCGCCCTCTCCGACGTCCTTTCCTCACCCGTCCGCTCAACCTTCGACGCCCTCTTCTACGCCGACCGCGATGCAAGCGTGTTCGCCTCTGCCTGTGCGCTCGCGACAGTCCTTGACGGCGCTGAATGGCCTCTCTGGGACACGGCGCTCGGCGCATCGGTTCTTACCGCCACAGCGAGCGAAGTCTCGTCCCCCGCTTCGAACGGCAAGAGCAGAACGGAGGGCTCGCCGTTCGACGAGGTCATTGCGAGCAAGAAGGAGAACAGTCTCGTGCTTCTTGCTCGTCTCGCCGAGTCAGGCCGGCTCTGGGCGCTTGTCGAGAAGGGCGGCGCGCAGGTCGGTGCTTGGGAGAAGAGTGTCGGATCACTGGCGGAGCAGGCGATCAAGGATTGGAAGGAGGCGTTCGACGCGGATATGAATGTCGATGAGGCCGAAACGCACGAGTTGCTCGACGTCCTTGCGATCGTGCCTTGCATCCCCTCCCGACGGAATGACCTCCTCAACCTCCTCGCCGACCTCGTCACGACTGTTGCGACGACGCCAGCTACCGAAGCTCGCGTCGCGTACCTCTCGTCCGCCGCCAGTCCCGCCCTCGTGCTCGGCTCGACATTAATCGCCTTCGAAGCGACTTCTTCCCGCCTCAAGTCGCCGTCTCCCGCACTCCAGACCCTCGCCGCGTCCGTCGAGTCTATCGTTGCTCACTTTGCCTGGCACCGCCGCGTCATGCACGGTCTCTCGGCCCTCTCCCTTGCACGACTTGCATCCGATCGATCACCCGAAGCGCGCAAAGTCATCTACGACGCGATCCTCCCCAACCTCCTCTCGGAAGACTCGATCCTCCGCCGCTCGTCGCTCGAGATTGCGCAGACGCTCTACCCCCAGAATGAGGCGCCCGTCGCGGCGGATCTGATTGCCAAGTGCATCGAGGTTGAGGATATGCCCCTTACGGTACAGGGCGCGAGGGAGAAGAGTATGAGAGTGCGCAAGTTGGGCATCGTGGCCAACTCGCAGCTCGGCAAGGAAGGAAGTACGGAGGAGCTCGAGCCGGTCCTCGAGATTGTCTTGCGGTACTTGACCGGTACGTAGCTTCCGTTCCCGCGTCCGCTGCTCGGGTGCCGACGCTCTCGTTCGACACGCAGCCATGCTCAAGGTCAATTTCAAGCCCATCTGGCCCGAAGCGATCAGTGCCATCGCCCTCCTGTCCTCCCGCTTCCCCGACGCAGTCTGGTCAATCTGCTCGCGCCAGCTCCTCGCCGCCGCGACACGTGGATCCGACCTTTACGTCGCTCGCAAGCCCGAATGGGCACTCCATGCGGCGTCGAGTCAGGGTGTAGGCGAGCTCGAGCTTGTGTTCGAGGAACAGGCGCTGCGAGATTGGCATCTCGAAGACCGAAGGATGAGGGTACAAAAGGATGAGGCGCGATTCGAGGGAGGTGTCGTTGCGGTCGCGTCGCGGGAAGAGGGTCTCGTCTCGGTAAGGTCTCTCCGCTCATCCCGACTTGGCCGCTGCGGAACTGACGAGAAACGCCCTCCGCAGCTTCAAATGACGCCGGAACGCCTCGTCACCCATAGCTACGAGGCGCAGCTTCTCGCCCTCTTCTGTCAGATCCCCGACCTCGCCCAGCGGCACAGCCGCGACTTTGTCGACGTCTTCCTCGGCTGCTTCCAACGCGACGACGTCATCCCAGATAAGGCCGACGAGATGCCGCTCTATTTCAACCCGGATGAGACGGCCAAGGACCGCAAGGCTCGCCTGCTCGCATGGCTCGGCCTTTTCGCCAAGTTCAGCAACCCGAAGGCGCTCTACCGTGCCGCCGACCTCGACGCGCAGTTCCGCACGCTCCTCGCCTTTCCTGACGCCGAGATCCAGAAGCTTGCGCTTGACTGCATCCTGCGATGGAAGATGCCGGCGGTGACCGCCAACGCCGACCGACTGAAGAACCTCCTCGAGCCGACTAAGCTGCGCGACGAGCTGCTCCAGTTCGTCTCGACGACCGATGCAGGCGGACTCGAGCCCGCACACCGCGCCGACGTTGTCCCGCTGTTCATCCGCATTACGTACGGCCTCATGACCTCGCGTCTGGGACGTGCGAGCGCAAGTTCGGGTCAGGGTCGTGCGGGACGACGAGCCGCCATCCTCGGCGCACTGCGCACCTGCACGGCGAACGAGCTCGACACCCTCGTCGATCTCCTCCTCGGTCCGCTGCGCAAGCTCCTAGTTACCCCGCCCAGCGAGCCGTTCCGCTTCGCCGAGCAGGCGCCGAACGTTCCCGGCAAGCGTCAGCTCGGGTTCCTTGGCTTGCTTGCCGACGTCGTCAAGCACCTCGGCAAGGACATCGTCGGCCGCTGGCCCGACCTCATGGGGGTGGTTCTCAACCTCCTCCACTTCACGCAGAAGGGACTGGAGGAGGATGCTCGAGCTGGCGAGAAGGATGTGGTGGAGTTCAAGGAAGATGAGGAGGACGCGGACGAGCGGGAGGACGAAGACGACATGACGCAGCTCGCGCCGCTCCGCCACATCCGCCAGACAGCCCTGAAGCGCTGGACCGACTTCTTCCGCCTCGAGGTGGAGTTTGACTACCGTCCCTACGTCTCTGCCGCATTCCCGTCCATCATCTCGCCTCGACTGCCGACGCTCGCGGCGGAGAACGCTCAGGCGCCATCGGCCCTCCTCGAGCTCTTCGTCGCCTGGAGCAAACGTCGCGACCAGCTTCGCTTCCTTGTCGACTACGACTCTTCCCTTTTGCCTTCACTCTACCACGTTCTCACCGTCCGCAACGTCAAGCCGACGGTCATCCTTCGCGTCTTCGATCTCGTCGCGAGCATCGTCGAATTCGCCCAAGAGAACGGAGGCAAGGCGGACGAAATCGGCCAGCAGGTCATTCAGCCGAATGTCGACGCCCTCCTCGTCCAGCTTGGCGGTCTTCTCGCTGTAACATCGTCGACGCTGGACGCCAAGGGTGAAGTCGCACAGCGGCAGATCGCTCTGCTGTGCTCGCTTGCGCCGTACGTCCACTCAGAGGAGCAGTCGACACACTTCCTCGCCCTCGCCACGCCCCTCTTGCGTAAGACGAACAAAACGGTCCCCGAAAAGGTCAAGACCGACTTGCTCCGCATTGTCACCGCGCTGTATCCGATCGCGCGACCCCAGCCCGGCAGTCAGCTGTACGACAAGTGCTGCGAGGTTGTTGCGTCGCTCTTCGCCAGCTCACGGACCCGCAACGCACGCCTTCAGCTCGTCGCTGCGCTCAACTCGATCGCCAGCGTCGACGAGTCGTACGCGCAGGTCGCTCAGCTCGTCGACGACCTGAACTCGTATTCTGTCAAGCGGTCAGAGGAGCCAGACTTCGACCGTCGCCTTGCCGCCTTCTCCCGCCTCAACGAAGATCTTTATCGGACACTGACGACGGCCGACTGGACCGCCCTCATTCAGAACATGTTCTTCTTCGTACAGGACGCCGACGAGCTCTCGATCCGGAGCAACGCCAGCTACGCGATGCGACGGTTCATCGAGGTCGTCGATACCGGCATTGATGAATCCCTGCGCGTCCTCTTCATCCGTACCTTCCTGCCCGGCCTCCGTAAGGTCCTCCGGTCGAAGGTCGAGCTTATCCGCGCAGAGGTTCTCGCTGTGCTTGGATATGCCATCGAGAAGGTGGAAGGTGTCCCGGAACTCGCGCAGCTTAAGGTTCTCCTCGTCGGCGGTGACCAGGAGGCCAACTTCTTCAACAACGTCCTCCACATCCAGAACCATCGTCGCACACGCGCTCTCCGCCGTCTCGCCGACGCTGTCGAAGCAGGCGGCATTTCGAGCAAGACGATCGCCGACCTCTTCCTCCCTCTCCTTGACCACTTCATCCTCGGCTCCGACGAGAAGAAGGACCCGGATCTGGTCAACGAGACCGTGCAATGCCTCGCACGACTCGCCAAGCACCTCGCTTGGTCGGCGTACTCGAAGCTCGCCCTCCACTACCTCAAGCTCGCCAAGATGGGCGGCGCGTCCCAGAAGGCTTGCGTCCGGACGCTCGTCGGCGTGCTCAAGAGCTTCCACTTCGACCTCGAAGGCGAGGCGAAGGCTCTCGAGTCCACGACCGGCCGCCTCGTCCCGCAGCTCATGTCGTACCTTGAGAAGCGGGAGGAAAGCGACCAGGAGATTCGCATTCCGATCGCCGAGGGTATCGCCGCGGTCATCCAGCACATTCCTGGCGAATCGAAGCACGTTCAGGAGACCGGCTTGCTCATGGCGCTGGCGCAATCGCTTCGTTCGCGGGATCAGCACGTACGCGACCTCATCCGAGTCACGCTCGCCAATATTGCGACCGCTCAGCGCGGCGACATCCTCGGGCGCATCGTCAAGGAGCTTCGCAAGGCGCTCATGCGTGGCCCGCAACTGCACGTGTCGGCGTTTACGGTGCACGCCCTCCTCGTCCGGCTCGTCGACTCGCCCGAGAACGTGGACTTCGATTCGGCTCTTGATGAGGTCGTCCCCGTTCTCGAAGACGACGTCTTCGGCAACCCCAGCAAGGACCGCACGTCGCAGGAATTCCGTGCCAAGACCAAGTTCCGCGAGGTCCGCTCGTTCAAGTCGCTCGACTCGTTTCAGCTCCTCGCCCGCGTCGTCTCGCCTGGCAAGATCGCATCTCTCCTCGCTCCTCTTCGTGGCATCCTATCGACTACCGACTCGGCCAAAGCGGTCAAGGACGTCGAGGAGGTCTTCAAAGCCCTCGCGATTGGCCTAACGGCGAACACGCAGCTCGATGCTGTCGCAACCCTCGACCTCTGCCACAGTCTCATCAGCCAGAACGCAGCGTTCCTCAAGGCCGTCAAAGTCGTCCGCAAGCACGGCAAGGCCGCGCCCGACTATCACGTTCAGTTCGAGCGTGAGCGGGACGAGACTCGCGACTACTACGCCAAGAACGCGTACCGCTTCGTCTCGTTCGGCCTCGAGCTCTTCAACGCCGCCTTCCGCAAGTCTGTCTTCGACCTCGACTCGCCCGATGTGCTCTCGCGCCTCGAACCGCTCGTCAGCCTCGTCGGCAACTCGCTGTACTCCGACGATCCCGTCGTACTCGCCCGAAGCATGCGCGCGACGGCCAGTCTTATCCGGTGCCCGCTCTCGAGTACCGAAAAGGCGGCGCCTGTCCTCGTCAAGCAGATGCTCAGCGTCATAGAGCGCGCCGGCAGCACCGAATCCGAGCTCGCTCAGTCAGCCTTGCGGACCTTGTCGAACGTCTTGCGGGACTGCAAGGCGGCGACGCTTTCGGAGAAGCAGTTGACGTCGTTGCTCGAGGTGAGTCTTTGTGGTGCTCTCGTTTCCAAGCATCTGCTGATGAGCACCCTTCGCGCAGCTCATCGGTCCCGACCTAGAAGAAGCCGACCGCCAAGCCACACTTTTCCAGGTTCTTCGCGCCGTCATGGCTCGCAAGTTCGTCGCGCCCGAGATCTACGATCTCATGAACAAGGTCGCCGAGATGCTCGTCACGAACCAATCGAGCAACGTCCGCGAGATCTGCCGCGCCATCTACCTCCAATTCCTCCTCGACTACCCACAGGGCCGCGGCCGCCTCAAGGAGTCCTTGACCTTCCTCGCCAAGAACCTCTCGTACGCCTACGAGAGCGGTCGCCTGTCGGTCCTCGAACTCGTCTCGGCCATCCTCAACAAATTTGCGACGCAGCTCATCCAAGATTCTGCAGAGCTCTTCTTCGTTGCGCTCGTCATGGTCGTCGCGAACGACGACTCGACCAAGTGTCGCGAGATGGCGGCCGAGCTCCTCAAGCTGCTCTTCAGCCGCCTCGAGAAGGACACACGTGACGTCCTCCTCACGATGCTCCACTCGTGGGTCGGCAAGAAGACACAGCCGCAGCTCGCCAGGACCGCCATTCAGGTGTTCGGCATCGCTGTGGACGCTATGGGCGACGACGGAAGAAGCGCGGCACACGCCGTCGTCGACGTCCTCCTCGACGTGCTCACCGACTCGGAGGACAGGCTCGAAGAAGCGGAGACGCGAGGCGGCGAAGCGCTCGACCTCGAAGCCGCATGGCAACTGCCGTATCAAGCGTTGCAGGCCACCGCGCACGTCTACAAGGCGTTTCCCGACCTCGTTTCGCCCGATGCCCAGACGGTGCGGCCGTTGTGGAGGGCAGTGCGAAGCCATCTGCTATATCCGCACCTCTGGGTTCGAACTTCGGCTGCGCGCCTCCTCGGCAGCCTGTACGCCGCAAGTCAGGACGCCCTCAGCCGCGACGACCTGCCCGAGCGTCACCCTCTCACGACGCTCAATCTCTTCGATGCGGCGCAAAAGGCGTGCTTGCAGCTCAAGAGTCCTCTCCTCGACGACAGTCTCGCCATGCAGATCGTCAAGAACCTCTTCTTCGCCGCGAGGTGCTTTGCTGCGCGCGACTCGCGCTTTGCGGATGCACACGAGGAGGACGGCGACGAGGATGAACACGAGGACGGCGATGCTACGGAGGAGCAGCAGAGGGCCGACCCCCTCAAATGGCTCTTCACCCGTCTCTCATATCAGGCGCGCCAGGCGCACATGCTTCGCCCGAGTGTCCACGATACAGACGCCGTGGGTTTTCTCATCTTCTGGCTTGCCCGAGCACCGCTGACTGTCCCACTTCATCAGGGTCAATGGTCTCGCCAACCCGCCTCGATCCTCCGCTGGTTTGCCGCCATGATCAGCTCGCTCGACGCCGCTGCCTTGCAACGCTTCCTCATGCAGATGGCGGTTCCCATCTTCCGCGTCTCGGAGGACACGGTTCTCAACGACCCGCAAATGGGTGCGTCTAGTCGCCCCTGCCTTGAACGACTGCTCGCTGAATCGTTCGGTCTCCCGCAGTCGAACTGCAGACGCTCTCGCGCGAGGTACAGGAGCTCCTGCAGCAGAAGATCGGCACGACGGCATATGCGCAGGTTCACAACCAGATCAGGCAGCGCGCAGCTGCTCGCCGAAACGAGCGCAAGCAAGCGACGGCGCTCAAGGCGATCAACGACCCCGCCGAGGACGCCAAGCGCAAGGCGAAGCGCGCGGAGCAGAAGAAGACGCAGAAGAAGCGCAAGGCGGCTGCAATTGCGTCCCAGAAGGAGCGGTATGGTGTCGGCGCGAAGAGGAGGAGGGAGTGATTCTGTCGGTTCCGAGTGTCGTTCGCATCTTCGCATGGTTTCTTTCGCATCTCTAGAAGCTCGAACAGGTTGTTGTAGTGGTCTGAACTTTGCGTAATGTCACAACAAGATCTAGCTGCCCAATCGTCCTCCTCAATCACACGGCGTCATCGACGAAGCACCTCAGGCTCTCCCTCCGCAACTCCTGCCGGTCATGCTCGTCCAACACCCACACTCGACTCCGCTTCCAAGGCCGCATCGCGTCCGCCATCGCGAGGTCGTCCTCCACGCCACCTTGCAAAGCCCGTCGCTCCTCCTCGTTCGCCTCCCACAGCTGCTCAAACTCTATCTCGAGCGCGATTTCCGGCCCCCGTACTGCAGACAAGGGCGCCGCCTTTTCTGCAGCGGCGGCTGCCATCGACGATCTCCGACCGTGCGAGCTTTTCGGTTTCGGGGCGGACGCAGGTTCGAAGGGAGACGCTGGAGAGATAGGCGAGGGCTTCTGCGAGGTTGTGGCGGCGGAGGAGGCGGCGGCGGCGGGAATGGAGGAGGACAAGGGAATCGAGAATATGGTGGAGGGCACCGGGAGGACCCAAATGCGCTCCTTCAGGCGCTTGTGCTGTTGATCAAGGATACTCAGCTGCATTAAGCCGCTCAGGGGCTCGCTGCGCACGCACCCGCTCCCTGTCGTCCTCTATCCGCCGCAGGATGTCGTTCTTCGAGAAGTTGGCGAGAACAGACGAGTCCGTCGAGGCGTCGTGCAGGCTGGAGGCGCCGAGAGAGAGTGTCAGCAATTGGATCTGCTTCAGTTGTTGGTGACAGCCCACGCACGCTGCTTTGCGGTTCTCCAGCTCCCCCGTGACCTGTTCGAGCACGTCCGCATCCAGCAGTCGCCGAGTTTTCCACGAGCGCAGGACCTGCGCGATCCAGTGTCAGTAAGATGCAGTACGCGAAGAGACAGAAGCCTGAACGCGCCTGCTGGACGCTCATCCAGTTGAGGATGCCCTCCCTCGTCTCGGGGAGGACATGCCCGACGACCTTGCCCAAGTCTCGCTCGACGAGCACCCTGTAGCTTCCTAGCCCGACTGCACTCGATCCTGCACCCCGACTGACCGCCTTTGGCCCCTCCTTGTCGAGCAGCGCATCGAGGAGGTACAAGAGGTTGACGCGAGCGTTGAGGTTGGCGTGGGCGATCTCGTCGACGTAGCAGTCCCAGATGTCGTCGGAGCACTTGGCAGCGTGCTTGAGCGCGAACGAGGCGACTTTGGAGATGGAGAGGACCGACGACGTGAGTTTCGAGACGAGTGAGATGAACTCCATCCGAACCTGTTGCGCGCGCGGGAGAGTCGGTCAGCCGTTTTCGAGGACACCTTTGAAGACTGCAGCACACCTCGAATGGGTCCATGGCGGGCGACCGAGTGCGTAGCGACGGAAGTCAACCTCGAGGAGCGAAAGAGTCGCCAGGTCAACCGTTCACGGACAGACCAAGTTGTAGTGATGGTGAATGCGATGCGAATAGTTGCGTATGTTGCGTCTGCATGATAAGCTATGTGGACAATAAGGAGAGTGTTCCGTCTATTACGTCTATTCGTCCCCTATCACGTCGTCGCCCATCCTTGTCCCGCCTGTGAACCCGCCAGAACCTCCCCCTCCTCGCGCTCTTCGCGTCCACGCCCGAAACGCCGACTGGACGACGACGTACAAGACGCCGTCGACTGGGCCTTGCGGGAAGATGAGCTATCGCGACGTCCACAGCAACCCCTGCGATCTGCGCTGTACCTTCATGAATGCCGTCGAACCCAAAGCGTGGAACAAAGGCCGCCTCGTCGCGCAGGGAATGAAGGAGGCGGCAGCATCGACCTGCTGTACAGTGCGAGTTGATGCACTCGCTCCGTTCAGATACTCTGTGCTGCTGGTGATCGGACACGCGTCGTCGTCGAAAGCTGATCGAGCGCAGAAAGCGAAGAATTCGTCAAAATTCGCGATGCCGGCGACAAAGGCGCACGAGCTGGAAGGACCGTTGTCGCCCAGCCTTTGACGCCTGCGGGCAAGCGAAAGCGGCAAACAACAGCGTTGCGATCTCTACACGAGAAAGGGGAGAAAGTCTGGGCGAGGCGTCCACGGTGGGTCAGCCCTCCCACCTAATCTTGCGCGCAATGTCCTGAATCCGCGAATGATATTGGTCCATGACGCGATGGCCTTGACCGGCCGCGACGTCGAGAATCGCGTCGTTCAGTTCGGACCTGTTGCAGTCACCGGACCGTGGTCAGTAGCCTTGGCCCTTGTCGGGAGAAAATAAGGGCAACGAGGAGGACACACGATCCGAGGATATCAACCTGCGATGACCAGGGTCAGCTGAGCAGGAAAGTATGCATGTGATGCGCGCACATGGTCTGCTGTCGTCGGTCCGCCGCGCGGGTCGAAAGCGAGCGGCGCATGCAAGATCTCATGCGTAACAACCTTGATGCCCGCCGGGTTGTACAGCGGGCGCTAAGTGTGCGTTCTGTCAGCCTCGATCGCAGAAGTCTTCAGCGTGTGAAAAGACGCACCTTCCAGCCCTCGACACACATACTGCCGAGACTGAGCAAGCTGACCGTACCGTCTCCATCGTTGAAGACGACTCCGCACCTGACCTTCGGCACGCTCTTCTCGTCCATCGTCACGCTTCCGTCGATCCAGACGCGTCGCTGAAGCGGCAGGTCGAGCGGCGGACGAGGCGTCGAGTCGGTGCAGTTCGGCTCGAGACAGACGGGCTCGAGACTTGTCGCGCCCGAGTCTGTGAGGTTGACGGTCGGCGTCTCGTCGTGCTCATAACCGCCTGGACAAGACGCAACCGGCATCAGGAACAGACGCAATGGAGAGGACGACGAGCCGCACCCTGCTGGTAGAAGTACGCCCGCTCCGTCTCCTTGCCAACGCCATACAAGCAGTAGATGGTCATCGACCGCGCCTTCGGCAGCTGCACCTCGAGCGGGTTGCTCCACTTCGAGTGATCGTCGTTGTTCCTGATGAGCTGCTCCTCGTCGCGCTCGAATCCGAACTGTCACGAGCGCGTCAGCCTTCTTCACCTGCTGGGCCAGTTGCTATGCACGCACCGAGAAATTGCGTGCCAACATTTGCTGATACGACGGCGGGACCATTTCGAGGAGGAAGCTTGTCGCGTCGTTGAGCGTGAGGTTCGGGTGGACGGTGTCTTCCGTCACTTGCGATGTGTTCGACTGGCTTTCCGGTCGGAAGTAGCTGCACACGGAGAAGTCAGTCGAGAAGGGCTATAAAGTTGTGGAGTTGGCGCACTAAAGCTTCCCACCCGTGATGACCGATTCGTCCATATCGTCCGGCGCCTGGTGCTCGTCTCCCCAGACGTCATTTCCGCCCTTGAGCATCATGCTCGCTGCTCCGGCCCATGAGCGGAAGAGTTTAGCGCGCTCCGAGCGGGAGAAGAAACGTTCGAGGAGATAAATGACGGCGGGCGAGAGCGAGACCGTGTCGCGCATTTCGCCGGAGAGGAGGGCGGCCATGGCTTTCGGGACGCCTGACGAATCGGAACATTAGAGCGCCTCAGTGGCAGGAACGGATGCACGACGCACCTAGCATTGTGCCAGCAACATTGACCCAATCCGAGATGTGCCGTTCAACCCAATCTGGACCGCCGTTGCCGTACTTGGGTGACTCGACCCACCTGAACGTGTCCTATTAGTCAGTACTTGGCTTCTAGACGCTGAGGTCGAAAGCATTGACTTGAAGAACCACTGCGAAGGCAAGCGAGTTAGCGAAAGCGCGATCGAGAACAGGAGAACAAGACACACCAGAAGAACCGAAGAACCCATACTATGCGAAACGAGAACCGTCTTCTGACCGTTGATGGCGAGATTGAACTCAATCGAGGCCTTGAGGCGAGAGAAGTAGCGGTCGCGGATTTCGAGATTGTAAAAGCTGGTGCGGGAGACAGGATCAGCAGCTCGTCCGACCATTAGGCGGCGACATGTGAAACGTACGCGAGTCGCCAATCGTACGACGCGAGAGACAGGTCGTTGTGGTCGTAGTCGAGGACGGCGAGGTTCTCGATGACCTTCTGCCAGATCCCTGCGGGTCAAGAGCGGGTCAGCCTCGGAACTTCGATGAAGGAGAGATGCGGCAGACGCACAGTAGCCGGGCATGAAAGCGGAAGCTGCGTCGAGCTAAGTCGGGACAACAATAAGCGAACGGTATGAAGCGGAGAATGACCTCGACCTACACCCTGCGCTGCCCGGATCTTGTAACCGTCCTGATCCAGTCCAGTAAAAGGGTCCAGACTGATCGCCTTGACCCATGCCTCCTTGTTCTTGATGACGGCGCGAATCATCGAGGTTCCCGCCCAGATCTTCGAGCGGAAGAAAGGCGCGGCGTCTGGCTTGGTCGACCACGATTCGAGACCCTGATCGATGTCCGTCAGCGTTCAAGACGGGCGCGAGGGGATGGGAGCAGACGAACCGACGAGATGATGCCCGGTACGAGAACAACCGCATGCTTCTTCTGCAGCCCTCGTGCAGCCGCATCTCGCCCGACATCAAAGTTGTTCACGCGACTATTCAGCCACTCTCGACCTGGCGCGAGGAGCTCGGTGACGTTGAGAGCGGAAAGAGAGGGCATGTCGGCGAGGATTGACTGGAGGTCCCAAGACGAAAAAGCGTCGAGGTCGAGGTTGGCGAGGGATGCGAGTGGGTCGCCTTCCGTAAAGATCCATCTACGCGGAGGAGTGGACGGGTCGTCAGACCGGGTCGCCCTTTCGAGTCGAACGAGGGACAGAGCACGCACCCTGCGCAAAGACCGAGCAATCCTCCCAAGAAGAACCAGCCTCTCCGCCGCTTGGTCCACGTCTTCTTCGGCTCGAAAGGCGCCTCGTGCAAGGCGGCAAGGAACGAATCGCTTAGGTCGAGCTGGTCGTAGGGCGTTCTCGGAAAGTCGAGGGAAACCCTGCCTGTCTTCTCGTCGAGGATGACCTTTGGGTCTTCCACCTTACCACCCCCCTTCCTCAGTCTTCGCTTGAACAGCGGCACCTCCCTGACCGGCGCTTTGGTGACTTCGGGCGACTCGGATCGAGAGGGAGCGAAAGAAGAAGAACTGTCTGTCTCGAGCTGGTTAGCGGGCGCAGAAGCGTTGCGCCCTGGCAGATTGCGTCTTCGCACTGTACTCATCCTTTCTCCGCCAGCAGCAGTCGACTCGAGCGAGGCCGTGGTCCAGCGAGATGTTCAGGTCGGAGGGTCTGTTCGGCTCCGACCTGACGACACTTTCTCGCCCTGCTGCTCGTGCTGAGTTCGTGCTAGGCTAGAAGGATGCAGGGCAGGGGCTACACACGTCCTGTCCAGCAGGAACCGCAAGATTTTGACCCGCGACAACCACTTCCCCCACACTCGACGCGACGACCGTCTCACGACAGCGAACGGTACCGCCGGCCGTCGAGCAGTGCGAGCGAGCGCGACCCGAGGGCAGATATGCGCAGGCAGGGTAGCGGACACAGCGGGCTGAGCGTGCAGACCGGGATGAGCGGGCGAGATGGAGCACCTCCGAACCCGAAACCGCAGGATTGGGAGGCGAACGAGGAGGCCAGTGAGTGCAGCTCGATTTCTACCGTCTTGGGACGCGCTGACCGCCCGCCACGATGCGCCTCGCAGTGTTGGAGCTCTACGGTCTTTCGACGCTCGCTCCCGTACGACTCGCCAGCCTCATCCTCACCGAAAGAACGCTGACGGCATCGCCACGATGTTGCAGACGCACTGGGAAGCCGCAGAGACGGCCGACTCGGCGTCGATTGACTCGCCCAAGGATGGCTTCACGAGCGCGACAGGGACGGCCAAGGTTGCAGGCGCGCCAAAGGGCGACGAGTCAGATCCGCTGGGCCTGATGAGGGGAGGAATACTTGCGTGAGTGTCGAGCTGCGGGAGGGAGGAAGAGACGAATTGATGCATGATGCGTTTGCAGCAACAACCCAGATCTTCCGAGCGATTTGCGTACGTCTCGCTCCCAAGTCACGGTTTTCCTGCCTTGTGCTTACCAGTTCTCTCGTACCTTCAGGCTCTGCCGTTCTTCCCCACTCGAAGTCGTTCGATCCGAAAGTCTTCCTCTCGACTGTCCACCCAAACGCAACGTTCAAGGATCTCAACGTCGGTAAGTTGGCCTCCACTACCTCAGGCGAGTTGTTGAGCGGATTATTGTGCTTGTGCAGGTCGGGAACGGCTGAAGGAGTCGCTCGAGAAGCGATCCGGCGCCCTCAAGCTGCTTGTTGAGGCGGAGTGGGATCGATTCGTGGCGGTCAAGGCGGCGACGGAGAGTGCGTACAGTCCTCCATCACCTTTGATTCGCCCGCTGACGATGCGAGCGCAGCTGTGTTCGAGGAGATGAAGGACGGTGGACCGTTGACTCCGGGCGAAGATTACGGCGTCAAGTCGATGCGGGATACGCTAAAAGGTGCGCGAGCTGCCTTCCCACGCTTTATGGCCGCTTGAATTGCTGACCCCGCTCCTATGCAGCCGCTTCTTCCCGCGCCGAGACCGTCTTCCAGCCCATAGTGGAGGCGCGGACAAAGGCAGAACGGCTGAAGAGCACGCTTGGTGTCTTCGAGAGGTCCAAATTCTTCTTCAACCTGCCGACGATTCTGGGCGAGGCGGTCGAGGAGGTAAGTCGTAGACTGCCTTGGGTTCCTCCGGCCAGGAAGCTCACTCCCACTCGCAGGGTCGTTACGAAGTCGCCCTCCAAGCCTACAAGAAAGGTCGCTACATCCTCGCATCTCGACCCGCTCAACTCCTCGGTCTACCTGTCCCGACAACACCTCGGCAACAGCAGCAACAGAAGCGGATCTACGACAAGGTCTGGGGGCAGGTCGAAAAGATTATCGGCGACTTGCGAGCGACGCTCGGTAAGCGGTTGCGAGATACGAAGCGGGGGCTGGACGAGGTGGAGAAGACTATCGAGTGTGTTATGTCTTTCCTCTGCCTCGATATCTCGAGCTAAACTCCCCTGACAGAATCCTACTCGAACTCGATCCCTCCGACGACCCCGCCTGGATCTTCTTTGACACGCAACACCGCCACATCCTCCAGCTCCTCCGTTCCTCCGCCGACTCAAGTATGAGCCGGATACGGATCGCGACGGACCAGTTTGGCGAGGCCGAAGAAAATGACCGGAAACAGGCAACGGATTTGCGGACTTGTGTCGCGAGCTTGCAGAGCCTCGACGGCGAGCGAGTGCGAGGTATGCTCATGTCGGTCCACTCGGGACAGACTAACTGTGTTGACTTTGCTTCGTAACGCAGAAAATGCGGCAGGAGCGGAAGTGTGGCGACTCATTTTTGACTTCGTCCACAACCTGAACGAGGTCATCATGCAGACCTTGCCGAGCTTCTGGAAGGTTGCCAAGGGGTACATGGAGGGCAAGTACCAAAAGGTGCGCAACGGCTTCCGCTGGAATCGTATGCTCCTCGTGCGAGTCGTGCAGAGGTGCCGACGATCCTTCTGCTCGCTTGTTTCGCAGAAAAACACGTCGTCGACAGCCGCCTCGCGCCGATCACCCACTCAGTGCCGTGTCATGACGCAAGATATTGTCACCCTCTACGTCTCGCTCCTCTCCCAATTCTTCACCCTGTCGTCCTCAACCTGTCCGCCCGTCACCACGAAGAGTGCAGCAGACGACCTGAACGCCACGCCGCCCATGCCGTCCTTCGTTCCGCCAATCTCGACCGCGACAACCAATTGCCACTGGCTTCTTCGGGTGCTGAACGAGTTGATGGAGTGCGTAAGCGAGATGAGCGCACTGGAGTTGTCGGGCGAGGCAACGCAGAGCCTGAAGGAGCTTGTCGCGAGTACACGATGGCGGTTCGAGGAGGCGATTTGCTCAAGCTGGGTGCGAGGTGCGTGACATGCGCTTGCTCGTTTCTGACCAGCAGCTAATGTGACTGCCGCGCAGATGCGAAAATCTTCTACCGCCTCGAGACATGGCGACCAGATCCCGATGACCCCGCCATTACTGCTTTCCTTCGCCAAGTCACCTCCTTCCAGCGCTTCATGGCGATCTCGGCGTACCGCGTTGCCGGCGGTTCCGAAGAGCGCGCCAACGCCCTCATGGGGTCGTCGTCGACCTCTTCCTCGAGTAACACGCCCTCTCGGAACCGACAAGACGTGACTATCCCGCCTGATTTCCAGCGCAAGATCCAGAGTGCATTCCTCGATGGCTTGTACGCCTTCCTCGACGGGCTCGTGCATGTCGCGTTCTCGGATCCCGAGACGATCTACAGCAGTCCGAGCGGGACGAAGCGGAGAGGGCTGGGAATCGAGGCGGACGACGATACGGGCCGGCCGAAGGAGGTTGACATTCGCAATGTCGTGCGTCTAGTCTCTCGTTCTCTCGCACGATATGTGCTGACCCGCGGTGTCGCAGGACATCCGCATCCTCCTTACCGTTTCCAACCTGACCCACCTCCGCGAGACGACCATCCCGCGCCTGATCAACCAGTTCCAGTCCGCCTACAAGGTCGACATGGCGTCTGACATCCAGATGCTCATGGACGTCACCGAGCAGCTCGACAAGATCTTGTTTGACGACTATGTCAAGCGCAAGAGTGCCGAGATTGCCAAGATCATCCGTAAGGGCGTGTTTGGAGGGACGGTCAACTGGTATGAGGCGGACAAGCCGACAGGTGAGCTGCGCTACCGGCGATAGGACGTTTGTTCGTGCGTTCGTGGAGGACAAAAGCTGATCGACCTTGCCTGACTTGTCTTGCAGAGGTCCACCCCTTCATATACGACGCCCTCCTCTCGCTCGTTCTCGTCCACGCAGAAGTCTCAGCAACCGCGCGACCACTCGTTTCACGCACGCTCGGCAGTCTCGTTGAGGAGCTGGCGAACGTCGCGCTTGAGGCGTTCAGCAAGGTGGAACGGTTTGGCATGGGCGGCATGCTGCAGGTGCGTTGGCGACATCATGCTCTTCCACATGAAGCAGCTTGCTGCTCTCCCGAAGGTGTATGTTGATGTTCAAGCCGGGTACAGGCCACGCTCGAGATCGAGTTCATGCACCAAACCCTCTCCCAGCACGTCTCGCCCCTCGCCGACCAGACCCTCCAGTCCATCTACAAGACGATTTCGCAGTCGTACTATCGCCGGCCGAACAGCTCGGCGCAAGAGCTGCAGCAAGAGCTCGAGGGCTTGAAGCGGACTCTCGTTGCGTCTCGCCGGGCAACGGCGCTCCAGTTCCTGTGCTTCCGGCGACCGAGCAAGCTGCCTGCAGCTCCGCCTCAGACGACAAGCGGCAATGTTATCGACGGAGGGGCGGCGGCGCAGGAGCCGAAGACTCGACGAGGAGCGGTGGTCGGCGCGTGAAGAGCGGCGGTTCGAGCCGGTCTTCCGCTGTGTCACTGTTGCATTCACGCGGACGTCCTTCGCATCCTTGCATTTCACTGCAATTTTTCCGCAAGTCCACGGAGATGGTCGGATGAGATGAGGACTCTCGACTGCGCTTGGGCGTGGGCTGTCCCGTCCCCCCTCTTGCTCCCCCGCTACTGCCACAGGACTTGGTCTTGACACGTTTGCACGAGCTCGAGCTAGCTCACGAGCCGCGCCCGCTCCCGCTTGAACCGCTCGACGACGTCCACATCTCGCTTCGTTCGCTCACCCTCATTTCGCCGTCACCCACTCCTCGTCGAACGGCGCAGCAATGAAGTACATCCTCGTGTCGGGTGGTGTTATCTCGGGCATCGGCAAGGGCGTCATCGGTTCGTCCCAGCTCACGAGGCCCGCTAAGCCGGACGCGTCCCGCTGAACCCAAGTCGCGTCCTTTCGATCAGCCTCGTCGACCGGCTTGCTGCTCAAGACGCTCGGTTTCAATGTCACGGCGATAAAAATCGATCCGTACATGAACATCGATGCCGGTACAATGTCGCCGACGGAGCATGGTGGGTCACCTACTGTCCCTCGACCTGGTTGGACTTCGTCCGAGCCTGACTCAACTCCGCTGGCATGCAGGCGAGGTGTTCGTGCTGGATGACGGAGGAGAGGCAGATCTTGACCTCGGAAACTACGAGCGGTACCTCAACGTTACCCTCGGCCGCGACAATAACATCACGACCGGCAAGATCTACCGCGAGGTCATTGAGAAGGAGGTGCGCTTGCGGGCGGACGTTGTGAGCAAGGGAGGCAAGCTGACGGGCTTGTGTTGGCAGCGACGGGGCGACTATCTCGGCAAGACCGTCCAGGTCATCCCCCATGTCACGGACGCCATCCAGGACTGGGTTGAGCGGGTCGCGCAGATCCCGGTGGACGAGACGGACCAGGCGCCGGACGTGTGCATCATCGAGGTGAGCAGGATTGGATTTGGCCAGACGGGAGAAGCGACGCTGACCAGGACTTGCTTGAACAGCTCGGCGGTACGGTCGGTGACATCGAGTCGGCGCCTTTCGTCGAGGCGATGCGGCAGTTCCAATTTCGCGTCGGCAAGGACAACTTTGCCCTCATCCACGTCTCCCTCGTTCCGTCGATCAACGGCGAGCTCAAGACCAAGCCGACGCAGGCAAGCATTCGCGACCTCCGCGGTCTTGGTTTGATGCCCGACCTTGTGAGACTTTCGCTGGTTGGCATCGTGACCTAGAGCTAACAACCGCCACTCGACAGATCGCATGCCGCTGCCCCACCCCTCTTCCCCTCTCGGTCGTCTCCAAGATCTCCATGTTCTGCCACGTCCCGAACGAGCAGGTCGTCGCCGTTCACGATGTCTCTTCCCTCTACCACGTCCCCCTCCTCCTCAAGGATCAGGGTCTCGTCAAGTTCCTCCAGCACCGCCTCAAGCTCGACGAGATCCGGCTTTCTGAGCAGCGCGTGTCGCGCGGTACCAAGCTCCTGACCATGTGGAAGGACTTAACTATCTCGTGCGTCGCATATCGAGCTTTTGCACTCTTCCGCCACGCTGACGCTCCTCGCGCAGGTATGATCGCCTGTTCGACAAGGTGTCAATCTGCCTCGTCGGCAAGTACACTTCGCTGCAGGACTCGTACACATCCGTCATCAAATCGCTCGAGCACGCAGCGATGAAGTGCGGCCGCAAATTGCAGATCACCTGGGTCGAATCGTCGGACCTTGAGAAGGAGGCGCAGCAGGAGCGGCCGAAGGAGTTCCATGCGGCTTGGCAGGCGGTGTGCACGGCCAAGTGAGTCGCTTCGATACGTCCGAGCGATTATAGTTTCGGAAGCTGACAGTTCACAACGCTTCGCAGCGGTATCCTCGTTCCCGGCGGTTTCGGTCTGCGCGGTACGGAGGGCATGATTGCGGCAGCAAAGTGGGCGCGCGAGAAGAAGATCCCCTACCTCGGTATCTGCTTGGGCTTCCAGATCGCAGTCATCGAGTTTGCACGAGGAGTTCTCGGGCTCAAGGGTGTGTTTCTCTCGCCGCTTTCCGTCGCGCATCGTCTCACCTCCGTCTTCGACCTTCCACAGACGCGCACTCGGCTGAACTATTGGAGACCACGCCTGACCCCGTCATTATCTTCATGCCCGAAATCTCGAAGACCCACCTCGGCGGCACGATGCGTCTCGGTCTCCGACCAACCGTATTCCAGCCCAACACGGAGTGGTCGCAGGTTCGCAAGCTGTATGGCGACGCCGCCGTCATCTGGGAGCGCCACCGACACCGTTACGAGGTCAACCCGGCGTACGTCGAGCAGATCGAGAAGGCGGGCTTCCTCTTCACCGGTCGCGACGAGCGCGGCGAGCGCATGCAGGTTGCGGAGCTCAAGGGTGAGTAGCGATGTCTCCCTCGATGCGTGCGCTCCGCGTGCTGACGTTGCATCGCGCAGACCACCCTTACTTCGTCGGTCTCCAGGCTCACCCCGAATTCTGCACTCGGCCTCTCAACCCGTCGCCCGCTTTCCTCGGCTTCATTGCTTCCGCCGCTGGTTGCTTCGAAGAGCAGATCACCAGCCAAGCCAACTACGAGCCTCCTGTGAGTTCCGCAGCGGCCTTCCCCTCGCTTATCCGGCTTACTTACGCTCTTTTCCACCGCAGCACCCTAAATCGCACCTCCACATGGAAAACCGCGAGGTTCCCCAAGTCGAGCTTGTTACGGAGCAGGTCGCCAAGGTCACCGTCGCGTGAAGGGCGCCCCGTCGTCTCTCCTAGACCCGCTTCCCCTTCTGCCATCTCTCGCTCTCCCGCATACTTCCTTACAGGGTCTTTGACTCAACAAGATACACATTCGTTCCATCCTTGTACTGAATAACACGGGCGTCTGTCCGAGCATCCTTGCACTCTGCTTCCTGTAATCTATTTTCGCATGCTCGCACACACCCGCTCGTATTCGCTTCGACTCTCCTGAGTTCATTTTTGGCTTGCGAATCGGCGTTCGGAAGCACGGTCAACCTCCTCTCCGTTAGACTACTTCACGTTCGTCTCCGTCGTTACGCTTCTTTCTTTTTTCAGACGACCTTGCTTTGGATGGGAAGCGTGCCGCTGGTCGTCGGGGCTTTCTCGCTCTCCGTTAGACTACTTCACGTTCGTCTCCGTCGTTACGCTTCTTTCTTATTTCAGACGACCTTGCTTTGGATGGGGAGCGTGCCGCTGGTCGTCGGGGCTTTCTCGAAGCTGTTCCTCCGCGCAGGCTGCCGGGAAGTGCGAGTGGACGGGCTGCCAGCCTTCCTCGAGCGATTGAAGGGCGAGCGAGGAGTGTTGACCGGTGCGTCTCGCCCAGCGCTTACATGTGGTAGCTAAGCTGACTCTCAAGCTGACGCAGTGTCTAACCACATCTCGGTGTGCGTTGTCCTCCTCCACCACCACTTCATCGGTGAAGCCAGCAAGCTCATCTCCGGCTGCTTGGCGAAACAGCGTCGACGAGCCGTTCATGTGGGGATGCCTGCCTTTGCGGACGTTCCTCGACTCGCGAACACTGCGATGGACGCTCGGAGCGAGCGATGTCATGTTCAACGTGCGTTCTCTCCCCTCCCTTCCTCGAGGAGGCGGTGAAGGTTCACTTTCCGCGATATCGGCGCACAGGGCAAGTGGGATCGGTGGTTCTTCACAAAGGGACAAGTCATAGAGACGTTCCGAGGCAAGGGAATCTACCAGGAGGCGATTGACGTGGCGACGAAGAAGCTGGACGAGGGCAAATGGGTGCATTTGGCTCTCCCTCCCCGCGCATAGCGCTCGCTAATCGCCCTTCTGCAGGTTCACATCTTCCCTGAGGGCCGGATCAAGCAGGAGAATATGGAGGAGCTGCGGCGCTTCAAGTGGGGAATCAGCCAAATGCTGATGGAGTGCGAAAAGATGCCGCTCATCATCCCTGTCTGGATCAAGGGTGCGTCCCGCTCAGTCCACTGGCTGCGACAGGTGCTCATTCTCTGCGCGCACAGGCTTCGAGCAAGTGATGGACGAGCCACGCATCTGGCCCAATTACCTCCCTCGAACCGGCAAAGACGTGACGATCCTTTTCGGCGAACCCCTCAACTCGACTATCGAGCCACTCGTCAAGCAGTACCGCGCCAAATACCCTATACCCTGGCGACCCAGCACATACGACCGGCCGGTCGGGCAGGACTTGCAGGAGGAGCCGAGTGAGGTAGGGCGAATGAGAAGCGAGATGGCGGAGCGGATGCGGCAGGGATTGATGGAGCTTGGACGGAAAGCGGTAGAGATAGAGAAGGAACCGCCGAGTCGGATAGTTGGGTGGTAGGTAGAACGGATCATACGGCCTCGCTAAAAATCGCTAGACCGTACCCTCTTCCTGTAGAAACGGCGTAAGGGAGACTCGAAATGCAGTAGTCTACAGACAGAACAATGTGCCAAGAGGCGGGGAGGGTGCCGGGACGTCTACCACTTTCCGGCAAGGGCGCGCGGGTCTTCCCAAGGCTCGCCGCGCTTCTCCTGCTTCTTGAGGTGGCTGGGTGCGAGGCGGAGCTCGCCTGGGACGGCGCCGATAGCGTGGAAACCCGAGTACTGTGACGAGGGAGAAGGTTAGGAGCGGCGAGGGAGGACGCGAGGGAGCGAGACGGACAATTGCGTAGGTCGACATGCAGGCAACGAAGGCGATCAACGGGTACGACTCGGTGGGTACGAATCGAAGGAGCTTCTCCTGCAGACGTGCAAACGCGCATGTCAGCCTGGGCGACGTTGACAGCGTCGACATCGAGTGCACCTTGAACGAGTAATGAGGCGGCTCGAAGTGGTGCGGAACAGTCGTCGAGGCTTGACGCCTCCCGACTGTGAGCGGCGTCGAGACTCGTCGTCGGGACAAAGCAGCGAGCTGGCGGATGGCAGGAGCGAAAGCCGACATGTCTGTCGAATAGGAGGTCAGTCGAGGAGCGGGGGCTGGTGGAAAGGGGAGTCTCGCCCACCTGGTAATGCGCTTGTGAGTCTGTGAGTCTGTGAGGAGATGGAGAGGCGAAAGAGTGGTTGCGCGCTCTTGTGCATTGGCGGAAGAAGGTCTTCGCCTCGACCTGCGCTGACCTTCGCAAGTTCGCCTTCCGCTTCATCCACCGTCTGCGAGCCTCTCAGTGGTACTGGTAGCTGCCAAATGACGTTGTTTCACGAAATCTGGCCGGATCAATCAAGAACAGAGGAAGTCGCAAGCCGGGACCAAAAGAAGACGAGAGACGAGAGTGGCGGGTCGGCGACGAGGAAGAGCGTCGCATCGTCAGCTCCCAAACATGAACGTTCGTTGAGCTCGGAGCGAGGAGAAGCGGACCGAAGGGAAGACGAGCCAGTCCCGCCAAACTTGCGATGCGGGAACACAAGTTTTGAGACCATTGCACTCGATGTCGGACAGCCTATGTACAGTATGCTACACTTGGACGACGTGCGGATGATGGGACGATGACTTGATTGATGAAGAATGTAAGGAAGCGAGCGTCCCAGTCCTCGACTTCGCTGAGAGTTGCTCAGTGCCTAGTTTTCGGGGTGACCCTCGAGCGCGTTCTGCGAGCGAAGAGAGCCGAAAGATCAGACGAAGAACGCTATGAAGCTTCTGAAGAGCGGGTCGATCGCGCGGGGGGCCTCCGCGCTTCTCAGTCTTTTGTGAGCTCACAGTCCTGTCTGGATGCGAGGAGGAGGGGTCGTCAGCCTTCGCTCTCGAGCTTCCGGGTTACGTCGAAGCGTCAACTCACAGTAGTGGTAGGTCATGCCGCCGCCAACGGCTCCGATCTGCACGCACTCGGAGAATCGGTCAGACGCTTCGCAACGTCGCGAGGAAATTCCGACGCACGACGCCGATGAAGGCCCAGATGTAACCCATCTCGTAGCCGGCGAGCTTGCTGTGGTCGCGTGAGTTGCGTCAAGTGAGGTTTCGCAGGGAAGGCCGAGCCAAGTCGTCCTGCGAGGAAAGCGCCAACTCACCGCCAGTACCAGATACCCGGCTTGATCTCCTCGCCGCTCTTGCCGCACTGCGACGGATAGAACTCCTTCGTTGGGTGAAGCGAGCTGGTGCCGCGCTGGAGCGGGTCCCAGGAGGCGCCGAGCGAGAGGCAGCGGCGGGAAGCGGGGACGGCGGCGAGCGTGCGGACAGTTGCGGGACGGAGGGGCGAGAGCATCGTGTGCGGTGTTTGCGAGTGTGTACGAGTGCAATGGAGGCGTGCAATGCGCCGAGTGAAGGGCGAAGGAGAGAAAGAGATGAGTGCGTCCCGAGGTGGGGACTTTTCGAGATGCAGCACGAGGACAAGCGAGTGCCTGATGCCGTGGGCGCAACACAGACCGCCAAAAGACGAAATCCTCGCCCGCCGTCGAGAGAGGAGCAAGGGAATCGCGGCGAGATAGCGGCGATTTGAGAAGGCCAAGCCGAACCCTCTCCTCCTCGAGCCCGACAATCTCTGGACCCCAAATCGACCCTTGCACGATCCCGGCAGCCCACGATAGGTGCCTACTATACCTTTACTTGAGCCTCGCCAGAAGCGACGACCCACCCTGCCCTGCCGAAGTAGCCTGTCCGCCTCCGCGGCCGCCTCGTCCGCCCTTCGCACCGCCGGCGCCCGATGTCGCCTGGCCGCTGACATCGAGCCTCGCCGCCAGCGATCCTGCGGCAGGCGCACCCTGTACGCGCCCGGCCAATCCGGCGTTTCCACCCTGTTGCCTCATCGCTGCCGGGCCAGACGGGACGTTCACGCCCAACCGAGCCGCGAGCGGGTTGATCGCCTGCTGTTGCCGCTGTTGCTGCGTCGCTGCGACGACACCAGACGCATGGACGGGTCTTCGACCGCGGGGCGCCGCTCCTCGACCTCGAGGTCCCGTCGGAATCGCCGCCGAATCCGCCATGTCGACGTCCATCCCGTCTCCTCCATTCTGCGCCACCGCTGTAGCCGCTACCGCTCGTTCCGCCGCCTCGACCTGGTCGGCGTACATCTTGCTGGGCGGTTCGACGGGAATCGCAGTCTGCACCTGCGCAGGCTGGGCTCGTCGCTGACTGCGAGGACCGGTGGGAACGCCTGCTCGTGCGACGACGGCGGGAGAAGTACCGACGAGTGCCGGGCCGACAGTGTGTTTGGGCAGGGGCGGGAGGGGAAGAGGCATGGGTGTACGCGAGACTTGCTTAACTTGGAGTGGTCGGCCGTCTGCGATGGCGCCGCTGCAACGAAGGAACGTCAGTTCTCCTATGGAGCGAGGGCGGAAGGCAGGTGAGACGCACTCGAGTTTTGAGCACGCAGCGGCGGCATCGTCGTAACGAGTGAAGGTGAGGCGAGCAGAAAGTTCGCTCGCAGCGGGGTCGACGATGAAGCAGAATCGAATCTCGCCATACGAGCCGAAGGCAGTCTGCGGGTCGTGGGGTCACATTCCGTTTGCGATCATACGTAAGCGCTCGAACGCACCTGGACGTCCTCTGCGCTCGTTCCGGTCACAAGCCCGTCGACCTGGACGACGAAACCGAGGTCCTCCTCCTTCGCAATCTTGATCTTCTCTTGCCGCTCCTTCTCAAGCTCCTTCCGTTCCCGCATCAGCTCGGCGCGCTCCTTTTGCGCCGCCATCCGTTCAACGTTGGCACGCCGTGCTGCCTCACGCTGCGCCGCCGCATTCGACCCCTTGATCCCTAGCGCCGCGGCCCCCTGCTGTACAATCGCAACGGGTGCTGCTGGCGCGCTCAAGACAGGCTGAGCGGCAGGGGTAGCTGCGCCGAATGGTCGAAGACTAGGCGAAGTCTCCTGCTGAGCCGGCAACTTGGCTCGGATCGCGCTGAAGTTGATCGAGGGGTTGTAGAGGTCCGAGTTGGCGCTGAATAGATCGTGCTGCCATTTTCCGTCGGCGGCTGGTGCCGCGGGAGGGGGCCGCTGTGTCGATGGAAGCGAGGTGAGACGACAGGGTCAAGCGGCCGCACGGCGGGATCAGCGTCGGTCGGACACGCTTGTATATCTGTCTGAAACGCACACTATAGGGACTCGCACGCCCTCCTGCGCTGTTGACACGCTGAGGTCCCGGACGTCCACCACTGCCTCCTCGCTTCGGCAGAAACACGAGGTTCCCGTTCATGGGTGACTAGCAAATGCGGCCGCCTGAGCGGTGTAGCACGTGTATCAGGCGGCAGCAGCCGGGCAGAGCGGTTTGATAGCTGGTCGGGGAGTGTATTCCACGCGACGAGGCGAAGTCCACAACACCCACCCTCAAACTCGCTCGCCTGCCTTGTGGAAAATACCCAGTGTGGTAGGACAAACTTGGGAGAGTTACTGGTACGGCCACAGTGAATACTTGCTGGTGAGCGACTGCCCCCACTGGCGTCACCCCGAGGACGACCTCTCCGTCGCTCTCCCACCACGCACCCGTCCTCGCTGCAGAGTATCGTAAACGCCATGCTATCCCGTGCCATTGCTCCCACCGCCCGTCTCTTCGTGGCCCGCCCATTGCGCGTTGCTCCCGCCGTTCCCTTCCTCAAGAGTCGTTCTCCCGTCCTCGCCTCGCTCGTCGCACCCTCCTGTGAGTCCAGCCAGGTCTCATAGCCCTTCAAAGCGTGCTGAGCTAGCGCATACGCAGTCCGCCGCAGCTATGCTGGACAGCCCGACCGCGCTTCTACACACGAAGGCGCTCCCGTTACCTCGACCTCTCACCCGACCGTTCCCCGAACCCCGCCCAAGCCGACGCCCTTCTTTGCTCGCAAGAATATCGGTCTCGAGGTGGTAAGTTGGACGAGACAGTCGGCGTCTGCCTCTTGTGGCCTTCGGACGACGGGGTTGCCCTGCCACTGATTATTGATCTCCAGGCTGACTGTTCCTCCCTTTCCGCAGACTCCTCTGATGGCGTTCATTATCACGGTATGCTGGACGAAGCGCCAGGACGGGAGCTGGAGCAGGCTGACCTTCCCAACCTCGCCTCTGCGTTGCCGCGCGCACAGATTGTCACGGTCGCGATCGGCTTCATGGGGCACGCTCGTGAGTTCTCCTGCACCGCTAACCGTCTGTTGGACCGGCTGCGGAGACTCACGCCTTCTCGACACATCGCGCAGTCATGACTGACGACACAGTGAGGACCCCTCCCTCGCCCTCTTTCGCTACTTGGATCTCTCTGCCGTACCAGTACACTGATTTTCCTCGCTTCCTGCAGATCCAGCACCGTCACGGCGTTCCTGAGGATGAGGAACTGAAGAAGGCAATTGGCAAGAAATGAGCAGGACAGAGGATGGCGGGTTGACTGCTTTTCCTGTGAGAACACTCTACATGACGACAAGAAATTTCTACGAGGACGTGCAGTAGTTATAAACACGGCGCAGCAGCACGGTGTTGCTGAGCTTGCGAGCATGAGTGACTTAATTTGACGCCGGCCTCCTGCGCTACTTCTCTCGCAGGGAAACAGGTCGGAATCGCCTGATCAATGAGAGCTTGAGCACGGCGCCGAATGCGCAGGACGGCAATTGCCGCCCTTGACTGAAGCCCTTCCGTCGTCATTGCGATCCGTCCGCCCCACTCCAGGCGATCCCGAGTTGCTCGCGACGGAACCGGCTCTTCCATCATCGCTACTCACCTCCTGCGCACTTCCAACGACACGAACGAACGCACAACGACACATACACACGATGCCCGCTACGCAGTACCCGGACAGCTCCGGACCTAAGGTGCGGCGATCTCGCTCTTCCCACCGACGTCCAGTGGCTCTCCCTTGCTTCGAGGCTGACGTTTCTCGGCGTTGTACAGCCCACCATGACCATGCCCGGGCTCAACAAGCCTGTCAAGCCAACGGCGTGGCAGGCCCGCAAAGTCGCGGCGACCGGAATCGCCCCGCTGTGGGCGTGGGCTGCGATGTTTGTGACGGTTGGATCGGGAGCGTTGTACCTGTACTCTAGCTCGGGCAAGATGGTACGTCTCCTCGTTCCGTTCAGGCTCAGGCTCAGGCTCAAGGGGGGGGGGGAGGAGGGGGGGAACAGACCTTCTTCAGGTTGAGAAGGAGAACTTTGACGCCTTGTCCCCTCTACAGGCTGTCGACCTCCAACCCGCCGTTCCTTCCCAAAACCCCTTCAAGAAGGACGGACACGAGCCCGTCGGGATCCCACTTTCGAAGCGCCAGGCATAAACCTCGATGATCAACGATCACCTTCGGCGTCTTCGCGACGTACATACAGCTGAACCGGGCGCGCGCCGCATGTACATATTACAGTTCGTATGGAGTAAGACGAGGCAGTCCCCTCATTCAGTCACTGAAACGACTCCCGACCTCGCTTTCCCATCCGCTTTTCTCTATCGAATCTCTTTTGGGCGCTGCGGAGACGAATAGCGTACGACAAGACATCGCGATTCCATTGCTCCAAGCTCGCTGTGTACATTTTGCTGCTCTCCCTCCGCTCGCTAAGCCTTCGCTCCTCAACCTTCCTAACCAGCAACAAAGCCGCTCCTCCTCCCAACCCTCTCCCGCTTCTCCGCTTGATACTGCTCGAGACTGCGATTGAGGTGCGAGACTTGGACTTGCGCGGCGAAGTGGGAAGAGAGGGAGGAGAGAGGCGGGAGACGGCGGACCCAGAAGGGGAGGGTGGTTTCCCAGACGAGGCTGCGCGATGACCCCAGCTGATCAGCAAGGTACCTCGAGACGAGGGAAGTGGGTCCACGCCGTACTGGATGTTCGTCGGATCCTCGAGGTCGAGGTACTGCCTCTTCACCCTCCTGCTCGGATCCGTCGGGTCGACCAAGTCGCGGTTGATGTCAACATACGAGAGGCAGTCGTGTCGCGCGCAGAACGATGCGAGGAGAGTGTTGTAGCGCTTGACCATATTGGCGCGGGTTGCGAAGTCGTGAGGGTGGTGGGCGTGCGAGAGGGCCGGGAGAGGGGAGATGCCTTGCTTCTGCGAGAGATACGCCATCAGCTCGTGCGAAGATGCAGCGCCCGAACGACGGACTTCGAGGTATTTGTTCGCAGTCGCTTCAAGGACTACGGGCGAGAAAGGTTAGTTCAAGTCGGCGAACAGAACGGTCCAGCGACGCGCAGCGGTCCTCAATGACAGGCGGCGATACTCCCGCCACGTACACCCTCATCCCGAGCCGTGCGGCGAGCGGGACAATTTTGTGAGCGAGGAAGGAGGCGTAGTCGGCAAGGACTTTCCGCACGGTCTCGTCAGGTCCCGCTGCAGCCACACCGCGAGCCTTGAGTTGCCTGGCAAAGTCGAAGGTGAGCGTCTCGTCCGACTCGACGGGAGAAGGCGTGACGCGCCAGATATAGTTGAGGGTGAGGTCGACCGTGCCGAACATGAGGAGGACGGACTGCGGTCTCGCATACTCGAGGCGATCAAGAAGCTGCGCCCCCACTTGCAGCGTTGAATGTGGATTGCTGAGGCCCTGCATTCGACGAAGTGGGTCAGCGCAGTCGCTCGTGAATGCGGGCCTGCGGACTTGCCCTCGCCGACGCGCCCTTGTACTTGTACACAACCGCCCGCTTGTTCAGCAGCGTGAATACTCCGCTGAACGAGTCGCCGTGCACTTCGAGCGTAGGACGGGTCGACGCAGCGGGCGACGACCTCCTCGAAGTAGGCGAAATAGAGCGAGAGGAGGAGGAAGAAGGTGGGCGTTGAGCGGGCGGAGAGGCTGAGAGGCGGTGGTACGGGCTGCGATAGACTTCTGGTGACGGTGGCTGAGGAGGCGGGGTGACTGGTCGGGCTGTAAAGCTATTCCGGCGAGAGAGGGTGGGTGAGGGTGAGAGGCTGGTGCGCGAGACTGACGCAGGCGACGACGGGCGTGCGGGCGGTGTGATGCGGTGCGAAGATGCCATCGTGAGCGATACTGACCGTGCAGGAGTCGCACGACGACGCGAAACGTTGAGCGAGAGAGGACGACAAGGAAGCGGCGAGGCACCGCAGCGAGGGAGCGCCAGTGCTGCAGGCGAGCATGGACGCTTGTGATCGAGAGCCATGGTATGCACAATGAGCGCGATCAGTTGCAAGCAACGCGAGGAAAGAGAAGAGGGCGTGCAGCGAAAAATATTGGGGTACTTCAATCGGCGCCCAAAGCGACCTCCTCTCCGATGCGACTCGTGGGAAAGTGTCTGTGCGTCGATGTCCCCAGCCTTCGACGGGAGAAAAGGAGGGTCCGACCGTCGTGGGCATCAGTTTAGGAGGCACGTTCCTTTCACCGGCTCGTGAACGCCTCGACGACGAGCAAAGCATCTGCGACCGCCAGCAGTGCATACCCTGCCCATAACTCTGCAAACAGAGGCCGTGAGCGATAGAAGAAGGAAGAAGTTAAAGCGAGGCTGACGAAGGAAGCCGCTTCCCACACTCGCCTTGGCGCCTCCCGCCGTGTTGATCGCCGACGCCGCCTTGCCCAGCTGCACACGCATCGCGCCAGTCGCCGCTAAGCCCACGACGAGACTGATGACGCCCATGACAGTCGCAGCCTTCCGCACCTTGACCTGCTGCTTCGTCAAGAAGGCCAACTTCTTTGTCGCGTGCATCGAGATGGCCGAGACGAGGACAGCGAGAAACTGAGACGCCATGAGTGCGAGCGAGACGAAGAGCGCGGTGGGCGTGAGGGGGAATTGGGCGGGAAGGGCCATGGCAACGGAGGAAGAGAGGCCGATGGTCGTGCACATCTCGAAGAAGATGGGCGTGAAGGAGGGCGACATGCAGCTCTTGCTATATGTAGTCGAGTTAGTGTAGCATGCGCCTACAACTCGCAGAGTCAGCGATTGTGCGGAACGAACTCGCTCGAACTCACCGAGAGGTCCGAGGTCAACGGTGACCGGCATTGTCGTCGTCGCCGCCTCCCTCTTCACCTTTGCCCGCTTGACCATCCTCTGCGAGTGCGCCGCCAGGGCCCGCCCGGCAGCATCGTCAACCCACCTCTTCGCCGGGGATGATTTGGTCGCCTCGACGGAGAGAAGCGATACGCGATCCGAGAGAATCGGCGTTGGGGCGAGGAAGGCGAGAAGAGAGACAAGGAAGGCCGAGAGAAGCATGAGAGGATTGAGCGAGTGATAGATGTGGTTCATCTTGACTGGAAACGAGGCCGACCAGCGACTGAGGAGGAGAAGGATGGCGGGAACAGCAACAAGCGGGTATGACAGTGAATAGGGTGGCAAGCGTGTTTCCTCGGGGACAGAGCGACGCTCAGACCTGGTCAGCACGCCCCTTGTGAGCCTGCATTTGGCGGAGTAGAGGCCCCCTCGAACAAGGCCCTCGAGGACCGGAGCGTGCCCCGCCGGACATTGCGCGCAGGCTAAGCGTGTCGAGACGAAAGCAGTAGGCGCCTACAAGCTTAAAGCAAGCCGTACAAGCTGTGAGGCCGTGTGGGGCGAAGACACCTAACCGGGCGAACTCGCGGGTTCGCGGTCCACCGCAACCGCTCAATCTGCGCCTGGATAACTCTGGCCGATATGAAGTGATCCAGACAACGCCACAGAACCCCTGCCAGGCTCCCGCAGCCGGTGTACACCCCGCTCACCCTTTCCCTTTGTTCTCCATCACCCGCTGAGACAAAGCTGGTTCTGTCGTCTTTTGTTCAGCGAGAATGGATGCGCCGACGCTCTGTCCATTCAACAGCTATCCTGCTGCCTGTGCCACTCATCCGTACTCCGCCAGCTGAGCCTGCGCCGCTTCGGTAACGCCTCGAACCTCCCTCCCAGACCTCGCACGACAATGATGGCGACGACCACACCCGTTTCCATCCAGCTCGCCACCTTCCCTCACTCTCATTCGCAGTTGTCAGACGACCTCTCGCCAACAAGTCAGAAGGCGTTCCCCCTCGACGTCTTCCCCGTCTCCGAACCCATCTCTGCGCCGCCCAGCTACTCTCGCCAGACGCTCGCGCCTCGACGTTGGAGATGGCCATCACCTGACACAGACAAGGTCGAGAAGGTGCTTTGGGCGGCGGTACCGCTCGCGTTCTACGCAATCGCATTCGCGCTCGCCCTCGGATTGTTGGTTTCGCAGGCGGAGGGTTACTCATTCTTGAGCGTGGTTCACGAGGACGGGTCGGGGCGACTAGACTACTACATCATGAGTGCGTCGCTAACGTACGTCTCGAGACAGTCGAGAAGCTGACAGCCTTACTCTCAGACGCCTGCTCGATCACGCCCGGCTCGATGAAGCGAATCTGCGACTCCCGCGCTGTCTCGGCTAGCTTCGCCGGTGCCCTTTCACGAGTCGGTACATACTTGCCCGGATTCGCCTCTCTCAAGCTCCCCTTCTACTCGCGCCAAACCCCCGCCATTTTCCTCTCCGCCCTCGTTCTCCTCATCGCCTCGTTCCTCGTCTACGTCCCTTTGTGGACCCTCGCCTACTTCCCTACGACGCGCACGATCCCCGCCCCCGTCGTCCGTTTCTACCGGTACTACGCATCGAAACTGTTCCTCCTTTCGGCCCTCTTCGCCTTCGCCTCGTTCATTCTCACCATCACAATCGGCATCGGTTACAAACTGTACATGCTCGCCTACGTCGAGGATTTTAGGGACTGGTACGCCTTGGCGGTGTACGAGGCGGGCTCGAAGACGATCAACTGGACGGCGCACGTCGGGAAAGGATTCGACCTTGTCTGGGCGGCGAGCACCTTCCAGGCTCTGATCGTCGTCGCGCTCAACATCTCGCTTCATAACGGCCTCGACGAGCGCGTCGAGTGGCCCGAGTCGGATCTCAAGACGGGGTTCTAGGGGAAGACGAAGCGCTCCTTTTTCGTGTAGCATTCGTATTTGGGTCCCTAGAGCAATGTAAATCGGTGCACAGCACAAGTGGCGGGCGAACACCGCAGAGAGATATAGAGAGAGAGCATGGACGGAGCCAGTGGTGAGAGGGGATGCGATGCGATGTCGAAAGGCAACAACACAGGAGCGAGGCAACGGCGCGGGGCGACCAGTCTGCGGCGGGGTGTGAGAGACAGAGAGAACTGCGATACAACGAGGAGAACAAGCGAGGGAGAAGCGAGCACCAGCAAGCGAGACCTGCCCAAACTTCCGACGACGACCTTACCCGTCTGTCCTTGTCCTCTTCTTCGCCTGACCGTCGTGCGCACCGTCGCTCATCCCCGCGGCACCCATCGCGCCCATACCGAATCCACCCATGCCCGAGAAATCAGGCATGCCCATCGCGCCCATCCCGAACCCAGGCATTCCTCCGAGGGGCGTCATGCCCATCCCCATTCCGCCGAAGGGCATCATGCCCATCCCGCCAAACGCACTCATGTCGAACCCTCCAGGCGTGCCGGCCCCCGCATTTGGCACGCCGGCGCCGGCGCCGAACGAGAAAGCCGGGTTGAACACGGCCGCTCCAGGCGCGCCTCCCACCCTGCCTCCGAATGGCATCCCCATCCCTCCTTGCTGCCCTCCTCCCCCTCCCGGACCGCTCATACTCGCATGCAACGGAGGTCCTGCCATCCTCATTCCGACATTCCCCATCGCTCCGCCCTTCACCGGCAAGCCCGTCATCGGCCTCCCGCCTTGCTGGTTCTGTTGAGCGCCAGGCTGCTGGTCGCGGCGGTTCTGGCCGGGGTGGGGGTTCATGTAGGCGGTTGTGACGGAGGGAGGAGGGCGGACGGCGATGCCGCCAACGCGGGGGATGTTAGAGTGCGGGACATTCTGTGCGCGAGCGGGTTCTGCGGCAACAGCATCAAGTCAGCGAGTCAGCTTCGGGCGAAAAGCGATCGTTGCAAACATCGTCGGACGTACCCTTCGGAAGAGTCTTGAAAGGCGAGACGCCCGTTCCACCGGGCGCGATCTGCGCAAGCATCTTCTTGTCCTGGTATTCGCTGCGAGCACGAATCGAGGTGAGCGGAATCGCGGCGCAGGGAGCGAGCGACGCACTTGTCGTCGATGTACTGCTTCAAGCGTTGCGCATTCTCCGGAGAATGGCACTCGACGTAGCAGACGCTGTGAGCATCGCCATGAAGAGGCATCAGCTCTGCTTGCCGACAGTACGAAACGATTCGGATCTTGATGGGCTGCACTCACCCCTTGCTTTTGCCGTTCACCTTGTGCTCCGAGAAGGAGACGTCCTTCAGCTCGACGACTGGGACGCCCGCCAGTTGCGCGAGGTAGACAATATCGGCGTCGCTCGTGTACTGTGTGGCACCGTACAGGATCCAGATCAGCTAGGATGCCGCGAGGACTGAGCGAGCGAAGTCCAGCCAACGCACCCAATGCAAGTCTCCGATGAACAGTGCCGAATTCGGCAATCCAACGGGAGCTCCTCCAGGTGGTGCAGGACTCGCCGACCCGCCGCCAGGACGGACACCGGTGAGAGGGTTGGCGGGAAGACCTGGGACAGAAGGGAGGATGGACTGGCCATCGCATACGAGGGTCAGCTCGCGCGTCTTCGGAAGGTCCAGAGTGCTGTGTGGCTCACCCTGTGCGCCTCTGGCTGTCCCGACCCGGCACTCGTGCCGTAATGCTGCTGCTGTTGTGCCCCACCACCGCTCGAACCCGCCTTCCCGCATCCGTTCGCGCCGGTGCTCGCTCCACCGCCGTAGGAGTGCGGCATGGACCCGCCCACGACGTCGTGCTCCATAGGAAAGTCGGTGCCGATGAGGTCAATGTCACCGTATGCCGTGTCTCCGTAGTCCAACTCCAACGAGCCTGATCGTCTTCGCGCTGTCATAACGGTAATGGTGCGTGTGAAACGAGAGCTCTGGCGCTGCGTGCTAGCTGCGCGAGTCGTTCCTCGGTGAAGAGGGAGTCGACAGAAGGGGCGGTGCAGGGAGAGGTGAGGAGAAGGAGCGGGTCAAGTGGTGTATGGGTGCGCTCGGGATGCGTATCGAGGACTGCTCAGCAACGTGGACGAAGCAGCAAACAGCCAGACAAGCAGACGTGAAGAGCGCGGGGTAATCGAGCTGTCTACAAAGTCAGTTGGAATCGGCTGAATACAAACTCGACTGTTGAGCGACCCGAATACAAACTCTGGTTGTATCCTCGCGCTGCCTCTCCCAACCTCAAAGATGGGCCGCCCGGCTGTAGTGCACTTTACGCCGCTGAGAAACTGCCTTGCCAACCTCCCGCTATCGCTACATGGACCTCTGAACCAGCGCGGCGTCGTGCGTCCTCCCTCTTCACTCGCTCACTCGACTTCCGGCTACTTCGTTCGCACCTCAGGCTCACCCGGAATGTTCTTGCACACAGGCACCGCAATCTATTGCAGTACAGCTCTCATTCAAGCACGACGGCCAGCCTCAGCAGGTCGTTTTAGGGTGGACAGGCCTTCCGGCTTCTGTAGCGCCGCCGGTCCAGGGATCGCGTGGGACAGCGGCACTCGCGCAGGACAGGGTCGAGATGGACCCGCAGTTTGCGGCGATGCTCAACGTTGGACTGAGCGAAGGAACGACCGTGCGTATCGTCTCCTCGTCCCGGTGGACCTATGTGGGGAGGCTGACTTTCGCTCGTCTCCCGCTTTGCAGGTCAACATCGAGCTACTCCGTGACTTGCCGCATGCCACTACCGTCAACGTGACGCCGTCGACTGCTGATGACTGGGAGATCCTGGTGCGCGACTCTCGCCTTCTATTAATCCTCGACTTTCCTGACTTCCTCACTTGGTCACCTATGCGCAGGAAACGAATGCCGAGTTCGTCGAGATGTACCTTTTGAACCAGGTGCGAGCGGTGAAGGAGGGGATGATGGTGGGATGCTGGGTTGGAAGCAGCCTCATCCGTTTTGTTGTCGGTGCGTCCGCCCGTGCCCGCTTGTTGCCCTTTGATGACTACGTCGAGAAGCTGAGGCATCCGCGTAATGAATGTACGCACAGACTCGACCTCGCCGACCGCTACGCCCGCCGTTCTCCTCACATCATCCACCGAACTAATCGTCGCCCCGAAATCCCGCCACGCTCCTCCTCCCGCATCCTCCAAGACCCACGATCTTTCCGCTACCCACTCCACCTCTTCAGCACTCACCTCCGCCGCCGCTGCAGAATGGGAACAAGCTCGTCGTCGGCTTCTTCGCCTCTTGCCCCTCTCACTTGCTCCGCCTGAAGCCGCCTCTTCGACCGACTCTTCCGCACATCATGACGATCACGACTCGATCTACGTCTGTCCTTCGCTCGCTCGGGTGGTCAAGAAGGCTTTTCCGAGCGGTTCGGGACGCTTCACCGTCGCCCACCATGCTCGACCAACCGGAAGAGGCTCGGCGACCATCGATGCGCCTCCCTCAGGCGACTCTTCGGGGCGTTCGGGCGGTGCCGCTGGGGGCGAGGCGACCTCTCAAGGCGCTGCGAGTGCAGGTGTGAGCGGGAATGAGCACATCTTGGCGGAAGTCAGGGTTGTTGAGAGCGCAAAGGTGCCGGTGGGACATGTTTGGTTTAGTGACGCGCTGCGAAGAGAGGTCGGGATCAGAAAGGGCGGTGGGGCGTTCGAGTTGATCCGGTGAGTCTGGCTTCGTCCCTTCCGTGCGAGAACGGCAAGCTAATTCTGGTACGATCGGCAGACTGGGCGCCCCGTTGACGTCTGCAGCTCACAAATTCCGTCAAGCGCAGCGGCAGAAGGATTCTCACGTCTCGACCTCCAAGACCGCCTCATCCGGCAAGCCCTCCGCAGATCCTCCTCCCATTCCTTCACCGGCTCTGGCAGGCATCGACAAGCCTCTCACCCAGCTGCGCTCGCACATCGTCAACTCGTTTACGGCGCGGCGGCTTTCGCGCTCGGCGAAGGGGAGGAGCGCGGCGGGCGCACCAGGTGTGTTGGTTGCTGGCGCGAGTGGGGCGGGCAAGACGGCGTTGCTGAAAATGGTGACAGAGGAGATGGAGAAGGACGAGAGGGTGCTGAGTCGTGAGTCGACCGCGCTACCACTATCCTGTCGCTCTTTCTCTCCCGGCAACAGCTGATGGATGAGCCTTTGGCGATGCTTGACAGGCACGATTTACGTTGATTGCTCGAAGCACGCGGACGAGCGACTACCGACGCTGAAAGTCCGCATGAAGGACTGGTTCGACGAGGCTTGCTGGCATGCGCCGACGGTACTCGTACTGGACAACCTTGATCGCATGATCGCTGCCGAGGTTGAGGTGCGCCACTTTGCTCTCCGCCTTCTATCGTCCAACTCTGACATTGCACCAATTCGCAGCACGCCGACTCTTTCCCGGCCGTTCACCTCGCCAATACCTTCCTCTCGCTCGCCCTTCCCGCTCTCGCTTCCCGGCCGATCGTCTTCATTGCGACAGCACAAGGTTCAACGAGCCTGCACCCACTTCTCAGCTCGACACACCTGCTTGGCGAGATGGTGTCCTTGCGAGGACCTGACAAGACAGCGCGGCGAGACGTGCGTTGCCACCTACACCTCCCCCGCCCCCCGTTCCAACTGACGCGTCTGCGCCACTGCAGATCTTGAACGTCCTCGTCAAGGCCAAGACAAGCTCGTCGGATCTCACAGCATCAAAGCTCAACTACGCCTCGATCGCAGCGGTGACGGAAGGCTACCTCCCCGCCGACCTCCGCGACCTCGTCGATCGAGCCGTCCAGCAAGCCGCCATCCGCTCGATGTCTTCCGCATCCAGCTACGGCGCACTGAAAATGACAGCCGACGACTTCACCGCCGCGCAACAAGGCTTCGTCCCGCTCTCTCTGCGCGACGTCAAATTGCAGAAGAGCGAGGTACAGTGGGCGGATATCGGTGGCTTGACCGAGGCGAGGAAGACGCTGCGAGAGACGCTCGAGTGGCCGACCAAGTATGGCGCGATCTTTGCTAGTTGTCCACTACGACTGCGGTCCGGGTGAGTACGCCTTCGGGTTCTTCCGTCAGGGTGAAAGAGCTGACCTTGGCATACAGTCTTCTCCTGTACGGATACCCAGGTTGCGGCAAGACCCTCCTCGCCTCCGCCGTCGCAAAAGAGTGCGGCCTCAACTTCATCTCGGTCAAGGGTCCCGAGATCCTCAACAAGTACATCGGCGCGAGCGAGAAATCCGTCCGCGACTTGTTTGAACGCGCGCAGGCGGCTAAGCCGTGCATTTTGTTTTTTGACGAGTTCGACTCGATTGCGCCGAAGCGGTGCGTTCGGTTCGTCTCGCACAAGCCAGGCTAGTCCGCTGATATTGCTGTGCATTCGCAGTGGCCACGACTCGACCGGCGTCACGGATCGAGTCGTCAACCAGATGCTCACGCAGATGGACGGAGCTGAGGGACTTGACGGTGTCTACGTCCTGGCCGCGACAAGGTTCGTCCTGCCTTTTCTTCTCGCCTCGAGACCCTCGCTTACGTGCACGACGCAGTCGTCCCGACCTCATCGACCCTGCGCTGCTGCGACCTGGCCGTCTCGACAAGTCGGTCCTGTGCGACATTCCGAACGAGCATGACCGCCTCGAGGTGCGTGACGCGCCTCATCCGTAACAGTCCATGTGCTCACGCCCGTCTTCGTAGATCATGGAGTCCGCCGCACGCAAAATCCACCTCTCCCCCTCCGTCTCGCTCGCGAGTTACGCCTCACGAACAGCCGGTTTCTCAGGCGCCGACCTACAAGCCCTGATCTACAACGCCCACCTTGATGCCATTCACGCGACGATCGCGCCGGCTGTTGATGCTAATGGGCAGGTTGAGGGGACCGGAGCGGGCGGGAAGACGGACTATGAGGAAGGGGATATCAAGTACGTCGTGCTTGGAGGGAATGAGGACGAGAAGGTGTTGAGTCGGGCTGAGCAGGCGACCGTTAACAAGCGGGTGCGTACGAATCTTTTGTGCGGTCGTAGGCCGAGCTGACGACGCTTTGGCTCGGACGCAGCTCGAGCAAATCATGAGTGCCATAAAGGAGGCCTCACGGTCGAGGACGATGAAGGCGGCCGCGACGAGCGCTTCGCCTGCCTCTCGGGCACCAGTACGTCTATAGTCTGTCCTTTCTGTTAGGTCGATCGCTGACGCCGCTTCTGCAGACCGTCGTCGAGGACTTCCACCTGCAGAAAGCGCTGCAGACGACTCGTCCGTCTGTTCCAGCTGAAGAGCTGGCTCGCCTGCGTCGAATGTGAGCGCTCCTCTCCCCCAGCACCGAGAGGGACGCGCTGACCCGCAGACCGTCCTGCAGCTACTCCGAGTTTGTCTCGGGGCGAAGTGCGGGCGGCCTCCCTTCGGGCGAAGCGAGCGACGAGGTCGGTGGCCGTGCCAGCCTGATGTAGACTCTATCATCAACGGATATATGCTGACTGTGCAACCGGGGTCGCACCTCGACACAACCATCTCGTCGTCGACTGCCCGCGGGTTTCTGTCACCAAGGCCCGCTCGCTTGCGCCTGGGATGCTCTACGAATGCTTTGCAAGCCCTGAGCGAGTCCCACGAAGCCCTACAGCGCCGTCGTCGGGCAACTGGCCTCATCCCGCTTTGCTTCGAGGCCATGCGCCACGCTCTGCAGTCAACCTCTCGCCGTGACTCCCGCTCAAGGGGCAGACGAGCCTGAGCTGGTGCTATTTGGCTACTACTGAGGCTTTTCACCCGGCACAAAACTACATCAGACGCCGTCCTCCCACGCCCGCGATCCAGCTCAACAGCGCGCTCCCTCACGCCTATCGGCGCCTATCCGCCAGCTAGAGCCCCGCGAACGGCCTCGCCAGACCCCGTCGAGGGATGTCCAAGTCGCCCAAGGCCCTCCTTCCCTCGAGCCTCGCATTCTCGACCATATCGCGCGCTCTCCCAACCTCGGCCGCGACGGGCAAGTACTCGGTGCGGACGGTCGCGCTCGCGGTCGGCAGCAAGGCAGCAGGCAAGGCACAGGCTCCTGGCGGCTTCATCGTTGTCAGGCAGCGGCGGGCGTCGCCGTTCGCCGGGTCAGCATCGCCGGCGGCGAGGAGCGGCAGTGCAGGTCAGGGAGCGGGATCAGGACAGGCGGGATCGTCTCGCCAGGCTTCCGGCTCTCGAGGGCAGGTCAATGCGGTGCGCACCTCGGGCGGACTGCTCAGGACGGGCGGCGGTGTCCGTACCTCGGCCTCGTCTTCGAGCGGCAGCAGGGCCTTGGCAGGCTACTTTGGCGAGTCGGCGTCGAGCTCTCGAAGCTTCCACGTGTCGTCCCGTACACCTCACCAACAGTCTATCGCACCCTCGAGCAGCGGGATCGCGCCACCGCCGGGAGGAACAGGAGGAGCGGGCGCAGGCGGAGTCTCCCCACCTGGCAGCAGCGCAGCCGAAGGCCACCCTTTCCATCCCAAACACCACTCGAGCCTCGCGACACCCTCGCATGACACTCCCCTGCTGCTCGGCCCGTCTGCCGGTCAGGGTGCACACGGTGCTTCTCTCCCAACCGTCATCGACCCCTCCTCTTCCTCCCCGATCTCGTCTCAATCGACACATGCCTCGTCTTCGAAGCACATTCCCGCGACGTTCTTCACCCAGCCCCCTCCCGCCTCCTTCCCTTCGCACACCCTCCCTGCATTCTTCGGCTCGGCGCTCAACATCGCTCGGCGGAGCAACCTCGTCTTCCGTAACGGCGCGTACGGGATCCCCAAGTCGGAGTATTCACGGGCACGGAAAGCGAGCGACAAGGGCAAGGAGAAGATGGTTGTGGATGAGGAGGAGCACTACCTGAGTGTCGGTGTGGGCGAGGATTCCGTGCGTCGCTTTCTCGCTCCCCAAGTTGGCAATTTGCTGACGCCGCCCATCGTATGAAAGTACTTCCTGCGCTCGGATTCGCTCGGCGTGGCGGACGGCGTTGGCGGCTGGTCGCATCATGCGGGCGCCAATTCTGCGCGGTGGGCTCGCAAGTTCATGCACCGTACGCCCGAACCATCCCTTCCTGCTCCCACAGACGCTAACTGACGCTCGTGAGTGGGACAGACTGCTCCGCCGAACTCGCTCGATACGAAAATATTGACGATGAGCTGTTTTTGCGGTACTACGAGGTCGACCCGGTCGATGTCATGCAGCGGGCGTACGAGAAGACGCTGCACGAGTGCAAGGAGGAGGTGCGTACACGAGTGTGCCGGACTGAGCCGAACACGCGCTAAGAAGCGCGCTCACAGGGAACGATCGGCTCTTCGACCGCGCTTCTCGCCATCCTCCGAAACGACGAGCTCCGGCTAGCTAACCTCGGCGACTGCTCCTGCTTCGTCATTCGCGGCGACGAATACGTCTTCCGCTCGGAGGAGCAGCAGCACCGGTTCAACTACCCGTTCCAAGCGGGTACGAACGCCAAAGATACGCCAGCGAAGGATGCGCAGCGTTTCAACGTCAAGGTCCGGCGGGACGACATCGTCATCCTCGCGAGTGACGGGCTCGTCGACAACGTCTTCTCGGACGACTTGCTCGAAGAAGTCCTTCGCTTCGTCAACACGAATCCTCCGACCGTTCCTTCTCCCCCTTCCACCTCGAACGGCTCTCCCGCATCGAAGTACACCCTCCGCCGTTTCTCGCCGCAGGCGGTCTCGGAAGCACTGTGTTTCCGCGCCAAGAGCGTCTACGAAGATCAGCGCGCTGTTGCGAGTCCGTTCCAGCAGCGCGCTATGGAGGAGGGTATCCACTATGCGGGAGGCAAGATCGACGACGTTAGTTGTCTGGTTGGCGTGGTGGGCGAGCTCGAGGCTGCACCGGTGAGTTGGGCGACTCTCGGTCTCGAGGTCTTGAAGGGTCGGGCTGACTTTTTCCTCGTATCACCAGAACCGCCGCGACGTCCAATAGCGATCCACCAACATCTCACGGGATTCTCTCTAGCACCTATAGACGCTTTCCGGGTTTTCTGTCTGTCTCGCAGCGCGCATCTCGCTCCCCTCCCACGCCGTCCATCTTCCCCAGGTCTTTGTCCGCGATACGCTTTCCTCCTCGTATACATTCTCTCTCGCTCTTCTCTGTTGTTCTCCTCCTGCGGCTGTAACCATGGCTCGTTCGATCGCACCTTGGCTTGAGGAGACGAGAGCGGGCCTGCTACTGCAAGGGACATCGTTTGGTCGAGGGATGTCCCCCACCGCCGCGCGCCCGCTGTGTGCGCTCGCGGTCAAGCAAGTCGGTCGAGCTGGTCTGACGTGGCTAGCCGTGTCGTTTTGCCGGCAAGTCGAAGGCAAACCGAGCCTTGCGAGCGACTGAGAGAGGGAGCGGCAGTCCGTCGTCGAGTACTCCCCACCTCCAAACCTCTTGCTCTCCCTCTCTCTCTCTTTCTCTCCTTTCATTCACTCTTGCACACCCAACGACGACGACGATGGCACCCTCGCTCGACTCGATCTCGCACTCGTTCGCGAACGGCGTCGCCTCGGCAAAGCAAGCCGTCAACGGCGCATCGTCCAGCCTCGCAATCGCAGGCTCGCACCTCCCGACTACCGCAGTCACCCAGGTCGACATCGTCGAGAAGATGCTCGCGGCGCCAACCGACTCGGCCCTCGAGCTCGACGGGTACTCGCTCAACCTCGGAGACGTCGTCTCGGCCGCGAGGAAGGGGAGGACCGTCCGCGTCAAGGACAGCGACGAGATCCGCTCAAAGATCGACAAGTCGGTCGAGTTCTTGCGCTCGCAGTGAGTCTTGCGCTTCGCCCTGCGTCGTTGGGGGTCAGAGAGGGCGGGCGGGACCTTCCCAAGTTCCCTGAGACCGCAGAGACTGACCGTCGCTCTCTTCCGTCGCGCAGGCTCTCTATGAGCGTCTACGGCGTCACGACTGGCTTCGGCGGATCGGCAGACACCCGCACCGAGGACGCCATCTCGCTTCAGAAGGCGTTCGTCGTAGTCAACTCCTCCTCTCCTCCTGCGCTCCACTGACCGTTATACCCCGCAGTCTCCTCGAGCACCAGCTCTGCGGCGTTCTCCCTTCGTCCTTCGACTCATTCCGCCTTGGCCGCGGTCTTGAGAACTCGCTTCCCCTCGAAGTTGTTCGCGGCGCCATGACTATCCGCGTCAACAGCTTGACCCGGTGAGTTGCACCTGCCAGCTACTCAGAAGTCACAGTGCTGACGTTTTTGCACCCAGCGGACACTCGGCCGTTCGTCTCGTCGTCCTCGAGGCGCTCACCAACTTCCTCAACCACGGCATCACTCCCATCGTTCCCCTCCGCGGCACCATCTCGGCGTCTGGCGATCTCTCCCCTCTCTCCTACATCGCTGCCGCCATCAGCGGCCACCCTGACAGCAAGGTCCACGTCGTCCACGAGGGCAAGGAGAAGATCCTGTACGCCCGCGAGGCGATGGCGCTCTTCAACCTCGAGCCCGTCGTCCTCGGCCCGAAGGAGGGTCTCGGCCTCGTCAACGGTACCGCCGTCTCGGCTTCAATGGCCACCCTCGCCCTCCACGACGCCCACATGCTCTCGCTCCTCTCGCAGTCGCTCACGGCCATGACCGTCGAGGCGATGGTCGGCCACGCCGGCTCCTTCCACCCCTTCCTCCACGATGTTACTCGCCCTCACCCGACTCAGATCGAGGTCGCCGGAAACATCCGCAAGCTCCTCGAGGGAAGCCGCTTTGCTGTCCACCACGAGGAGGAGGTCAAGGTCAAGGACGACGAGGGCATCCTCCGCCAGGACCGCTACCCTTTGCGCACCTCGCCTCAGGTGCGATCACTTCTTCTCTATTTTCGGAAAGCGCGACATTGACGCTCGCCCGCTCGCAGTGGCTCGGCCCGCTCGTCAGCGACCTCATCCACGCCCACGCCGTTCTTACGATCGAGGCTGGCCAGTCGACGACCGACAACCCCCTCATTGACGTCGAGAACAAGACGTCGCACCACGGCGGAAACTTCCAGGCCGCTGCCGTTGCGAACACCATGGAGAAGACTCGGTGCGTTGCCTCGCTCCCGCCCTTCGCTCCCCGCCTCGTGCTAACGCTTCCTTCGTGCAGCCTCGGCCTTGCCCAGATCGGCAAGCTCAACTTCACCCAGCTCACCGAGATGCTCAACGCCGGCATGAACCGCGGCCTCCCCTCCTGCCTCGCCGCCGAAGACCCGTCGCTCTCCTACCACTGCAAGGGTCTCGACATCGCCGCCGCTGCGTACACCTCGGAACTCGGCCACCTCGCCAACCCCGTTACGACGCACGTCCAGCCCGCTGAAATGGCCAACCAGGCTGTCAACTCGCTTGCGCTCATCTCGGCTCGCCGCACGACCGAGTCAAACGATGTCCTGTCTCTCGTGAGTTGAGTCCCTGACGATCTCGAGCTGTAGCTGACGACTTGCGCGCCCACAGCTCCTCGCCACGCACCTCTACTGCGTCCTCCAGGCCATCGACTTGCGCGCGATCGAGTTCGAGTTCAAGAAGCAGTTCGGCCCGACCATGGTCTCGCTCATCGACCAGCACTTCGGCTCGGCCTTGACGGGATCGAACGTCCGCGACGAGCTCGTCGAGAAGGTCAACAAGACGCTCGCCAAGCGCCTCGAGCAAACCAACTCGTACGACCTCGTCCCGCGCTGGCACGATGCATTCTCCTTCGCCGCCGGCACCGTCGTCGAAGTCCTCTCATCGACGTCGCTCTCCCTCGCCGCCGTCAACGCCTGGAAGGTCGCCGCCGCCGAGGCGGCCATCTCGCTCACCCGGCAGGTGCGAGACGCCTTCTGGACGACCGCGTCGACCTCGTCGCCGGCGCTCTCGTACCTCTCGCCTCGCACTCAGATCCTCTACTCGTTCGTGCGCGAGGAGCTCGCCGTCAAGGCCCGCCGCGGAGACGTCTTCCTCGGCAAGCAGGAGGTAACGATCGGCTCGAACGTCTCCAAGATCTACGAGGCCATCAAGTCGGGCAGGATCAACGACGTCCTCCTCAAGATGCTCGCTTAGACACTCTTCTGCCCTCTCGCATCGCCTCCTACCCAATCCCGCCCCGCCCCGACCCTCCTATGCGGGTTTCCTCTTCTCGGACCTCGCATCGTTTCTCGTCCTTGGCTGCCTCACTAGACCTTGTCGGTATTACTTCGAGATTGTGAATACAAGCAGTACTCATCCAGATTGCACGTCAAGCGTCTTGCGCATGAACTGCCGAAGCGCAAGTCAGCGGAAATGTCGACCGAGGCAAGTGGGAGCGACTCACTACCGCCTCGAGCAAGATGTCACGCCCGTCTACTGTTCTGCACGGGTAGCGCGGCACAGCACGCTTGTAGGCTTTGTACCCTAGTCGCTCGTACCATCGCTCGTTGATCCGCAACCTGGAATTGAACTTGATACCTTGCTGTTCCCACCACCAAGGGTGCACAGCGTACTCTCCGTCCTGAGCACGCTACTTGATAAGCCAAAGGAGAAAGGGTGGAAGCTGGAAAAGGACGAACGACCGTGTTGAGCGTGATCTCTTTCGCACCCACCTCGACTGCCATCCGCTCCGCTTCCTTCATGACCACATTTCCGTACCCCTTTCCTTGCTGCGAGAGGAGGATGAAGAACGTCGCAAGCGTGATGATGCCGTTTTCCTTGTCGCAGAGCGTGTCGTCGTCCTCGGAGTCTTCCCAGTCGAGGCTGATGTGGCCGACCGGCTGGAAGCTGTAGATACAGTGTCAACAATGAACAGGCGAGAACAAGAACGAGGTTTCAGCGGGGGACAGCGCGACGCACGAAGGATCGGGAGGAGGGGGTCCAGCGCGCGAGTTGTCCGCGTTGAGCGGCTCAAAATCGGGCGTGTCGATCGGCACAGCAGAATGAATCCAGTACAGGTTCTGTCAACGAGAAAACGTCAGCCCTTGAGCAGCCGATGCGAGGAGGAACCGCACCTTGACACCCCGTCGACATTGCTCCCTCCATGCCTCGACCTTGTCCAAATTCCAGCCGCATAGCTGTGGAGAAAGATCAGCTTATACGCCTGACTCTGACGGAGCAACACGCACAACGCGCTGGCGCTTCAGCTCGTCAATCTCCCTCGCGGTGTCCGGGTGGAATCGAACGAGTTTGATCGCGCTGGACGCCGTCATAGTCGCTCAGCCGTGACGAGCAGGGTTAAGAAGCACGACAAGAAGAGCAGGAGCAAGCAGCACGCGTGTTGGAGTAGAGAAGCTCCCCACGCACGGATAGACACACGCGGTGTCGCCGGACTGACTCAGCGAGGACTGACGGCGAAGTGCAGCTCTGTTCTCAGCGGAAGCAGAGCAGGCGAGCACAACGCGCAAGTTGGTGAGCGTGTTGAACGGGGCACGGTGCAAGCAAAGCGAAAGGGAGGCTACAGAGAACGGACGTCGGGCAGAGTGGACCGGCGAGGGGAATCGACAACGATGAGTAGGGATGGTACACACACAAAGAATGCAGCGATGGAGGGTCTTTTGGCCGACGAGAGGCGCTCGTCGTGGGGGAGGTCAGGCGATAATGTTGAGCTCCTTCGTGCGCCTTTTCGCGTAGGCATCCTTGTAGTCTTCCCAGATGCTACGTCACGTAAAAGCAAGGTCTCAGCAGTCTATCTGGGGAGGAAGCGTTGGACGGGCAGAGGTCCTGGACGCACCGTCTGAGTTCTGCGATATACCGCGCCTGAACTTCTTCGAGATCTGCCGTGGTCGGGTGATCTTTCTGCTGTACCGAGATAGGTCGACCGACTAGGAGATATACGGCCACCGTCAGTTGACAGCTGAAGGAGCGGAATGAGGAAGAAAGAAGATAGGCGCACCAACCGAAACAATCGGATGGCGGTATGGCATCAAGCCGACGTTGTCTGCGCGAAGTGCGGAGCGTCAGCTGTGCTCCGTGTTCGTGTATATGCTCGGCGTGACGCGGCAGACTCGAGCGTACAGTTGAATAGTCCCCGGCCGTAGAAGAGAGCTGCGAGGCGAAACTCTGCGTAAGCAGACGTCGCTTATGAAGTCTAGGAGCGGAGGCAATGCAACGCACGGAGAGTAAAGCCGAAGACACCCTGGAAACGCTTCTGCAACTTGTACAGCCGCGTCCCTCGCTCATTCCGCAGCTGACCAAAGATCTAGAGGAAGAACCGAGCGTCAGCATGCGCGCTCGTCCTCCAGGCGATGTGAAATACGCACATCATTCTCGCCGAACGAAAAGACGGGGACGAGGTCGGCGCCTTGCCGGATTGCAAGCTTGATGAAGCCTTTTCGTCGCTTGAGGGTGAGGTCGGCGGTTCCGGGATGCGCACTTAGACTTTCAGCTGCGCCGCCGACGACGATGGTGAGAGCCGACCCAGGGCCTGTGCACGTGCCGTGAGGCGGTGGTCAGAACTTCTCCTTCAACGCTTCTGCGCAGATTGCCCGTGTTGTCGATCCCGCTCACCTTGCCGCAGGATATTCTGACAGCTCTTCATCGAGACGGAGCAGATGCCGAGGGCGAGGAGCAGTTCGCGGTACAGCGGGAGCTTGAAGTTGCTCTGTAGGGTGAGGAGGTGCGGGTTCATGCCGGGGAAGAGTCGTGAGAAGCCGGTTGCGTCGGTTGCAAAGTTGGCGATGGCGCCCATGCCTATGACGCCATGCGGGTGGTAGCCGAAAACGTACTTCCGGTCGGGCGGCAGGTCGGCAGTCTGTCGCAGGCAAAGAGGGTAAGCGGCGTTCTCTTGCGTCGTCCTCCGGGGTCTTCCTCGTTCGGGTAGAATGTCGCAGCCCTCTCATGAACGACTGGGACGGTGGACAGGAAGACTGACCTTGATCAAGCTGTTGGCGGAAAGTTCGGAGGTAGCCGGTATGGGCGAGTTAGCCGTGAGCAGCGTGACGGGCGCGCAGATCCGTAGGAGAGGGCTTGGCGCGCACCTGACGGGATAGTACCCTGCAAACCAGACCCATATCCGACTCTTCCGCAGCCAAGACTGTGCGCGTCCACCGTGAATCGGCGCCTGGTCAATGAAAAAGACCCAGGTGAGGTAGGCGATGACGGCCGGCCAGAGCGGTGGAAACGAGCTGCAGGGCGAGAACAACTTAGTCTAGTCATCTCGCCCTTGTCAAGTGGCCAAAGCAGCACGCACCAGAGGAGAAAGAAGACGCCGAGTAGGATGGGTAGTGCCGTCGTCCAGGCAAAGACGGAGAATGTCTGCAGCCGGCGCGACCGCGGGACGCCGAAAGGTGCAAACCTGCGGATGCAGTTGATCTAGTCAACAAGGTGCAGGTGCCATGAAAGTGTCGTTGTGCGTTGCGGGGTATGTTGTGGCGGTGTCAAGAGAAGCACGGGCTCGACTTGCTTGATCTTCGAGATCTCGGAGCGCGTGTACAGCTCCTTTGGCATCTCCTGCTGTCCCATCGCGGCCCGTCTCAGCTGGGTGTGGAGAGCGAAGTGGGAACGAGGAGGCGAAGGGACGACGGCGAACAGGCTCTGGCTGCCCTGCCCCTCGAGAATGCACAGCAAGGCTCTCGGTGCCGCCTCTGAGACTGCTTGGGACGGACCGACTGATCGCCAGCTCCGCTCCAGCTCGTTTGCACTCGTCCCCTCCCGCTCTTCACGCAATCATGACGGAACTGATGAAGACTGCTGGACGGGTCGAGTGCAAGTTCTCGCATGTTACTGGCGCGCATGCCGGATCGGAGGGACGGCTCCCATGTTTCTCAATTTCTTCGCAAGTTCTCTCGCGCCGAGGCGAGGTTGCTGTCGAGGTCCAACCTTCTCCTCGTCCCCTGATCTCCTTCCCTTCATCGGCTTTTACTCAAGCTGACCGGGCGGACCGCGCCACGGGGACAGCATCAGGTTTGATGGCCTCCAGCTCGACCGCACCGCACCTTGTGTTCCCGCACGCTGTCGAGTCGCTGCAGGCTGATCGAGGCGCGATTCGAGGTCAGCTTCGAGATACGTACGCTCGATGAGCCTGCACGGTCCCGTGGCGTGGTGCTGAGACCGTAACTGCCAGCTACAACCGCCTGCACTCGCTCACACACGATGCGGCTTGGATTCTCTCGAAGGTTGCGACGGCTTACCCGGATTTCCCGCTCGTCGGTGAGTCGCAGAGTCACATTGTCCATCCAGCCGACGCAAAAGTGAGCATACTATTCGCAGCGAACCAGCGAGCGGGCGCCTGGTATGTCAAGCCGGAGGGGGAGCATACGCATGCCTACTTCAAGTCAGTACACCTTACTCTTCGCCCCGGTGGACCGCTAAGATTGGGCGATAGATCGACCGACGGACATGCAGGAGAGCACAACTTCAATCTGCGGCGTGAGGCTCTGCTCAATCGCGAAATTTCCCTCATTTCCCGCTGAGTCGAGTTGGTGGGCAGGAGCGAACCTTGCACTGCTCCCGCTGATCAAGGAGCGAGGCGGGTAAGTCTACATTCGTCGGCCATATCTAGCCTGGGATGCTGACCTCTGCCTTTCATAGCATCGTCCTGGTCGACTCAACTCGACGTGGCAAGGTACGGTAGGCGTCCCGCTTCGCGTTGATCGTCGGCTCATGGGATTCCTGACGCAGAGGTTCCCCGACGCCCTGTCAAAGACGGTTCCGCTGTGGTGTGCGACCTTGAACCGCACTCGCGAAATCATCTTGCCGCCGACGCCCGACAACTCCCCAGTCTCGCTCGAGGTGTGGAAGGAGCAGGGCAGGCTGTACACCTCGCCTCAAGCCGTTGGTCGATCAGAGCATGCGCAGATTGAGGCAAAGGTTGAAAAATGGGCGAATGAACTGGCTGTGCGCCTCCTGAATCTTCGCATCGCCGGACTTTGCTCACATTCGCTCCGCAGCTTTCCGCCTACGAGCTCTCGTCTCTCAAAGCGCTCGACCGTCCGCTCCGACCTTTCTTCGTCTCTCCCGCCTCAACACTCTCGCAAAGTCCCGTTTCCTTCGAGACGTGCTATCCGGTCGTCTGTGCAAGCGCGAGCAAGTTGGCGGAGGAAGCGGACAGTTTGGAGCGGGCCGAGGGTTTCACTTATGTACAAGGTAGTGGAGACGAGTGCGTCCATCCATACGAATTGGGCCCCATATCCGCTGACCTTGACTGGAAAGCCACGAGGCTTGGTCGCGAGGCTTGACGCCGCCTGTCTTCTGGCGACACGCAGACGAGATCCTCTCAGCATCCCGAGAAGAGATCGACGAGGTCATCGACCGAATCCTCGCAATGCGCGACGCTTCTGACGCCTCGTCCGCCTCGTCGCCCATCCGGATCCGCCAAACGAACCTGCATCTCCGCTTTGCTGTGTCCACCGACACACCGCCACCTTCTGACCTCCTCGATTTCGCCATCGCCACCTCGAAGACGCTCTCAACTCCCTCCAATCCGACGAACTTATGCCGTCTTTCCGCGAAGCCAGGCAAAGCCGGCTACAACTCTTTCTTCGCGTCCAACTTCCTCGAGCCAACTCTCAATAAGGCTACAACAAGACTCCGAGATGGTCAAGGCATGTGCATCTCGGTGGAACAGGGAGATGCGCAGAGCGAGGCGAACGACTTGGGCGTGGCCGTCTCATTGGTCCTGCTCAGTGAGCTTCAGTCCGCTCCTGGTCGAACTAGCGCTGATCACTGCACGCTAAGCGCGCCTTTACGACGACGACGGCAACTTGCGGCAGCCAGACGCTCCCTCTCCTGCGATCACGAAAGATCTCATACGCACCCGACTTCAGTGGATCCTCGAAGCCTTCCCGACCGTCAACCCGTCTCGCGCAGCGCTCAACAGGGTCAACGACTTCTTGATGTCGAAGAGGCGTTGACTAGCCGAGTAGACGATCGGTAGAACCGTTCCGCACTTCGAAAACATCCTCGCGACTCGCGCCTCGCAACTCGGCAACTCTCGACCGGGTATCTTCAGTAGCATGTTGCTCATATAGGAGACCCGTAGAATGGCTTCTGATGTCAGGCGAGGTCGGAGGTCGAGACGCGAGCCTGCTTCCAATCCCCTCGCACCTCAGGCCTGCTCCGCTCCCGCTCGTCTCGTCCGCTGTACCGGTCTCCACGCTCTCGGCCTCCGCCTCCGTACCGGTCGCCACGATCCCTGTCCCTTCCTCCCTCGTACCGGCTGCCGCTGCCGCTCGCAGTCGGGGCTCCTCCGCCTCCGCGGCGCTCTTCCCGCTCTTCGCCAGCATACCGCCTCGCGCCTCGGTTGTTCGCCTTGTTCTTCATCTCGTCGAGCGTCATCGAATTCTTGGCTAGCGGGTCGACAACGGCATACTCGTCGAGGGCGTGCAGGTCCTGTGTCGCATCCTTGCGGAACTTGAGTGAGTGTGTCATCCAGCCCTCGGTCTGCAAAGAATCAAATTCAGCCCATGCGCTCTCGAGGTTACAGAGCGGATTCCACGTACATCCTCCTCCAGTTCGTCGTCGTTCAGGTCGATGCCGTACAGCTTCTCCGGCTTGTCCTCCTCGGCAGCCTCGTCCTTCGGCGCCGTCTTTGCAGCCTGGAACAGCTTGCTCCTGAAACCTTCAAGCGCATTAAGGACGTCGTCCTCGTCATTGGCGCGCTTCTTGCCCTTCCCGGTTGCCTTCGCTCCGCCGCGCAAATACTTCTCGCGCTCGAGCTGAAGGAGCGAGGGTCCGTTGCGCTTAGCCTTCGTCGCCTTGCCTGTCTCCTCGTCGTCCGAGCCGGCTCTGCCAGTCATTCTCCTGTGAGGCGTATAGTAAGCAACAGCGCAAGCAAGATAAAAAGCGAGAGGAATCACTTGAGCTCCGCCTGCACCTTCACAATTTCCTCCTTCCGGCGTTCACTGCGTCGAAAGGAGAGCGTCAGTCGTTTATAGCATAGATATGAAAGCTTGAGACGCACGCCTCGCTCTTGGGCGCGATTTCCTTGAGCTTGCGCGCTTCATTGAGCCTGGCCGATCCCGATGTTTCCGCTTCGGTGCGGCTGCGCTTCTGTGTGTTCTTGTCAGAGCGTCAGCGAATGTATGAAGGCGACGAGGAAGCGAACGGCGAAGCACCTCGTCTCGCCGACGGTCTGAGTCGTCCTCCGCCCGTCTCCGCTTCCCCTTATCCTCCCTGTCCGACACAGGTGGTCCGCTCATGAGCTCAGGCGGCAAAATCGCCGACAAGCCTCGGTCGTCGATTACTTGGCTGCTGAGGCGGGAGTCGTGCAGGACGTCGTGTGCAGACTTGAACTTGGTCTTTGGGAGCGATGCGTCTTCCGGCTCTTCTGCGTCCGCACCGAAGGAGAGAAGCGCCTTATTCCTATGTGAGTGTGCGTCAGCGACTGAGATTGGAAAGTTCGACCGAAGAGAACTCACTTTGTCCCCTTCCTCTTTCCCTGCTTCTTCTCCCGCGCCCGCTCCGCCATCATCTCCTTCTTGGCTTTCTCCTGCTCGTGCCTCTCCTCCGCCGTGATCCTCGGCCTGATCGGATCCGGACCGTCCTCAAAGGGGTCGACGCGGACCTCGGCGCGCTTGATCGTAGGCGGAAAGACGGGCTTGTCGGTTCCGGGTTCCAGCTCGACTTCTTGCAGCTTGAGGAGATTGAACAGACTGTCACCAGTGACACGGCCGAAGAGCGTGTGCTTGTTCTGTAGTTCAGGCGCCGCATCGAGGGTGAAGAAGAACCTGCGGTTACGGTGAGTTAGCTAGGTTGCGCCATTCGATACGGTTCCGCTACTCACTGTGACATGTTGCTCTTGGTCGTGGGGTCAGCGGCCATAGCGACCAGTCCTCGTCGGTTGAACTTGAGACGCTGCGGAAGGGAACACGATCAGCATGTAGCGGAATCCTGCGCGAATAAGACCGACCTGGTTCGTCTCAATCCCAAAGCTTCCCTCGTCGTAGATGCACTCGTCCGAGCCCCCCGTCTGGGCGATGAAGCCGGGTACGATGCGGTGGAAGGGGACGCCGTCGTAATGGCCTGGAGGAAACGAGGTCAGCGAGGGTACATGGGCTAGCTTCGGATAGCCGAGAGCGCACCTTCGAGACACAATTGCACGAAGCTGTGCGGACAAACTAGTCAGCATAGGTGCAGACCCATGGACAACGCGTAGGCGTACTTGCGAACTGCCTTCGGACATTCCCGCCTCCACAGCTCGATGAGGATGTCTCCCAGACTGGTGTGCAACACCACAAGCCCCTCGGTGATCGGCTCCGTCACACTGCATCGGTCAACAGGGTCAGGGCTATGAGCTTCGTCTTCATCAGTTGAAGCGGGGCAAGGTAGGAGAACTCACACGAATGACATGGTGGGCGGAGCTGGTTCAAAGCCAGGCAAGCCGAAGCAGTCAGGCCAAGCTGTTCAGGCAGTCCACGCGTGCACAGCTTGTGCGTCGGCGAACGGCTTCTGCCAACCTCGACGAGGAGAGGGTCTGCCAGCTGCCACACGTGCACGCTCGCTAAACTCGCTCAAGAATGGCTTCGGACGCTTCAGAAACTCGTGCTACACTGGACAATGACCCGCCCGCCCCGCCCACTGCCCAGAACTCCCTACCTCCGATGCCTCCAGGCGCCGCTCCGCCCATCGACCTCGACTCGATCCTGCGCAATGCGGCTCCGCCAAGTCCACATGGTCCTCCAGTCGTGCGGTCTCCGCGACCGAGCGCCGAGAAGGTCGACGAGCGCTGCTGGACGTTCTCGAGGCAGACGAACGCTCGCAGGTGCGCATCGCTCACTGTCGCGTTTCCTCTAACAAAGCTGATCACCTTTGTGCACACAGAGCTCTAGGACGAGAAGCACAGGCGACCATGTACTGCTACATCAACATGCGGAACGCCCTCGCCGATCTCATCCCCGTCCCCGGCCATCCCGCCGCTTTCCTCGCTCGAGACGCCGCACCAGGCTCGCCAGCCGCCAGCGACATCGGTCGGGACCCGTCGAGACGCGAAAAGCGGATCAAGGTTGTCGCAGGCGACCACGAGGTGCCGGATTACCACTGGCGATGGCTCGACGGGCGTTATCTCTACATCGCGCGAGGTCGCGAGATGATCGCTCGACACATGCTCGAGATGACGGGCTCAACGAGGCCGGACAAGGGCGAGGTGGCCAACGAGCTTGTGGAGGAGAAGGGTCCGATGCATGGCAAGGTGAAGCGGAGGCTGATGCCGGGCGCGGATGAGGAGCGACTAGGCGCATGGGGAACGATCCGACGGATTGAGGAGCGATGTGCGAAGACGGAGACTGAGCAGATGCTGCCAGGAAAGCGGGAGGAGGTCATGTTGCGAAGAGCAATGGGTTTCGAGCCTGACGGGTGCGTTGCCTCTCGCTTGCATCGCCTTGCGTGCACAAAGGCTGATGCGTTGTTCTTGCCACGCTCGATTCCCTTCGTGCAGAACGGAACGCCTCGTCTCCCTCTCTAATGCCTTTTCCGATTCCCTCCAGCGATTCCACGCCCACATCGTCCGCATCTACTCCCCCGGCCTCCGCAACCTCGCGCGACTCCCTCAGACATTCACCGACGGCACACAAACCCAGATGCTCGACACGGTGACGACGCGATTGACGGACGGAAGCGCCTTCAGGCTGCTCGGGCGGATGTGGGAGAGTCTCGGGTCAGTCTCGGCGCAGCTGGAGGAGCGCAGGAAGCGGAGAGGGGGCGGAAGCGGGGATTCGTTTGCGGGAGGATTGGGAGGGTCGCAGCCGCCGCTGCCGCCTGTACCGGGAGGTCCTCCTGGCGGCGGCGGATTGGGCAGGACGGGGAGCGAGCCGGAGAATTGAGGTAGGTAGGGTACACTGCAAGATCCCCGTAAGCGGGGAGCTCGCGTCTGGACGGTTAGCGAGTCTGCGCCTTCGACTCGAGGAAAAGAGCAACCTCGTCTCAGCAGTTTTACCCTCGAGGTTAGCCTAGCGTTCTCCGGATTGTTTCTGCGCTGTTTGTTTGACTCTTGCAGCACCGGAGAACCTTCCCTGCATCGACTTGCGATGTGTGCTACTCTCGCCGACGCTTCTCTTCACTTGATTCCGCTCTCTAGCCTTTCAGGTCCCTTTCTCGCGCTAGCCTTGATCGAGCATGTCGCAGCACGCCGCCTCCTCTCAGTCCGGCGCCGCGGCAGCCTATTCCGGTGCGTCAGCCTCGCTTGCCTAGCAGTATGCTCGCGCGGCGGTCGAGCAGCTGGCGTCGCAGGCTTCGGTGAGAGCTGACACGCTCTTGACTTGTCGCAGCCCAGTCACGTATCTTTAACCAGGCCATGGCGGGCAGGTCCGGCGCCGGCTCGGCGGCAGCGGGAGGAGGAGCAGGTGAGCAGATTCTCACGTCGTCCCGCTCGCGATGGGGACTCGCTTGGCATGAGCGGGTACCAAGGGACCAGATCGATTTCACCGGCTTGAGCTCCCTTCCGCAGGAAGCGCCTCAAACGCCTCCTCGACCTCTCCCACCCCCTCCCTTGCCTCGACGGCCGGCACCACCTCGACCTTGCACTCTGCTCAAGACTCTCCTCACACCACGAAGACCTCCTCGAACGGCGGGAAGGACGAGAGGGAGAAAGGCTGGAGGTGGGGACCTGCGAGGATGGAAAACGGCGATGAGGGCGGGCATGCTTGATTTGGAATGCGCCGTAGCGATGTCGCCGAATGTGAAGAGATTGAGGATCCATTCGAGCAGCTCAGATGGGCTAGAAGGGGCCGCGGCAGGCGGCTGGAGGAGACGAGGAAGACATCGTGACCTTCCTAAGCTCCTTTCCCTCCCTGCTGTGAGGTGTCGAGACGGGGCGACAAGCCGACAAGCGAGGTAAAGCGGTGTTATCACAAGCGACAAATGGTACGAACTACGAGAGACTAAAAGCGGGCAAAAGAGACACAAGCGAGGATGGTATGAGGAAACGGAAGCCGGTTGGCTCAGTAGTCGCTGTCGAGCAAGTAGATCTCCGAGCTGGGCATGCCCGTGCTCTTGACGGTCCGACCGATGTCAGACGAGGGCGCGACGGAGGTGAGCTTCCTCTTCTTGGCGACCTGCTGGGCGAGCGGTTCGTCGCTGTCAGCGTGGCCCAGCTGATGAGCGTCGGCGCCGCGCTTCTCGCCCGCCTTGCTGGTCGAAGTGGAGGCGGAGGCGGACGAGGTTGTTGTAGGAGCGGGGCCGAACGAAGGGGGCGAGAACTGTTGCGGGAAAGGACGTGAGGTCCCCACGCCCCGACTGCCCGGCTTGCTTTGCGCTCTCGTGACCTCTTGTAGGACAGGCCTGTGAGGAGCAGTCCGTGGGGCGGTCTGCGACGATGAGGAGGCGCCGCGAGCGGTCGAGTTGGCGGCGGGCGTGGACTTTCTCTCAGTGAACGAAATATTCGCAGGTTTGGCTATCAGAACCTCGTCAAAGACGTCAGCCTCGGTCGTCATAAGGCGGCAAGAAGCCAGTGCGGAGACCTGAAGCGGAACTCACCCTTCTTCGTCTCCCTCCTCTCGGCCGCCTTGAGCAACTTGGCGCGCTTCTCCTTCTTCTGAGCCGCCTGCTTCGACCCATTCTTAATGGCGAGCTCGGCGAATTCGGCCGGCGTATTGGGCTTGAGAGTTGACGGGAGAGGTTTATTGCTCTTCGCTTCTTGATGCGCCTGGGGAGAATGCTTGACCTGGTCGGAGGAGAGGCTGCCTGGGCCGGAAAAAGGGGTCGGAACGGGCTCGGCGGGAAGGGGAGAAGTCGACGCCAGAGTCGCAACGGAGGCAGATGCTGGGACTCCTTCGCTTGACGCATCCTTGTTGGGGACAGTAAAGAGGCCAGAGAACGCCTGCTCGTCGACCTTGATACCTTCAGCCTCGATCTTCCTCTGAGCAGCGATTTCAGCGGCGATAGCTTTCTCCCTTTCGTACTTCCTGCGCTCTCCGCGTCCGAAGCGACTCTTGCCGCTGTACTTCTTGTTCTCTGTCGGACGTGACCAAGGAAGTCAGAGCATGTGAGAGGAGGGGTTTGGAAAGGTAAACGAGCGCGCCTTCGCGAAGTTGGGCGGCCCGCTCGGCACGCTGCTCGTTCGTCGTGCACTCGTAGTCGTGCATGCGCTCGTCAAGACGACGCTTCTTCTCGAGTGAATCGGTGAGCCATTCGAGCGGGAGCAGCCAGACGCGCTGTTGCGAGAAGGAGGAGATTGGCGAGCGAAAGACGCAGAGAAGGAACGCTGCCTGCTCACGTTGTAGTTCTCGTCTAGCTCAGTCTTGTTCTCTTCGTTCGCCCTGATGGTCCGGCGGATCGTGAGGTCGGCCCAGCCGGTCCCTTGACGCGACCTGCACCGTTCCATGGAGACGAGCGGAGTCTGTCCCAGATCCTAACACAACTGACTCCCGGACTGGACAGCGGGACGCACCAGAGTTGCGGCGAGAGGATCATGTGGGTAATCTTGGGGTTGTCGAGCTTGTTAATGACCTTTCCCCCTCCTTGCTCGACCAGACGCTGGATTCTCCTCCTCGTCATGCCCGCGAACTCGCCGTGAACGTAGACGTACACTCCCTTGAAGACGGTAAGCATCTTCGTGTCCCCTTCGCTGTTGGCCATCGTGAATGGGGCAAGAAGCGAAGGGAAGGAGCGAGAGAGAGAGAGGAGCGCGAGAGGCCAAAGCGAGACGCGATGTCAACCTCCAATTGACCGCCTTCCTCTCGTCCTACAGCGCTTTGAGACGTTTTTGACTGGGCAAGAGCACTGGCTACACTCACATACCGCCTCGTACTTCCCCGACGTCCCCACATCCCTTCCTCACCGACTTGCGATTCTCAACTGTCGACGTGGGTTCCACCGCTTCCCAGTGTCAGACAAAGCTCATTACTGGGCGGAGACCTTCCAAGGAGACGCTGGCAAGGCCATCGAGCCCGTTACGCGTGCGCAAAGCGAGTTGAGCGGCGAGAACGACGATTGAACCCGCTTCGCCCGCTTCGAGCTCATCAAATCGACCTTCTCGACTGACGCGCACAGGCTGTCTGCTCCCCAAGGGTGCAACGACGCCCGTCTCGCCCGAAGCTAGTAGGCGTAGGTCAACATTCGCGACGGAGCCGCCGCGTTTGCCTCCGGCTGCCGCCTGACAACGCCTTGGTTCTAGCACGCACTCCTCGCCGTTGCCGAGCAAAGCACGCACACCGTCTCACATCCCCGTCTGGCGCGACCTACCACCAAACTTGGCGGGCGACGGTGCCTCCACTTTTCGCGAAAAACACCGCCTTGATTTCCTCGCTCACTCAGCACTTGTCAGCCTCTGCACTTCGCTCACGACGTTCTCCAGCTTGACTCTCCTTCTCTTCCTGCACTTCCGCTGCGCCTGCACAGCCCATACGACCGCCGCTTCGGCCGCTCGGTCGCCATGATATCGCGCTCATCGTCCCGGTCCAGCAGCACCGCGACCCGTATCGAGGCGTCTGGGTCGCGAGAGAAGCAAAATGAGACTGCGCGAGGCGAAACCGGCGACCCGGATCCTACGTTGGAGGACATCGAGAAGCGAGGCGGCGGGGCGGGTCCTGGGCAACGAGATGCGCTACCGTCTGACAGCAAGGAACGCGCGGGACCGGCAAAAGGGACTGCTGGGACACCGGATCGAGACGAGGATGGCGTTGCGGTGGAGGACGGCGTGCCGATTGTGCGGTTGCGAGACGCGGACGACCCTCTGTCGTGAGTCTCCTCTCTCCCTGCTAGTTCTCCAGACTCGCCGACCGACACCGTCTTCTCGTCGCAGACCACTCAATCTCTCAACAGCCCGGAAATGGCTCATCGTATCCATCGTCACTTCCGGCGCATTCTGCATCACCTGCTGCTCCTCAATGATCGCCTTCACCTACCCGGGCGTCGAACGCGAGTTCCATGTCAGTGCCGAAGTCGCGACACTCGGCTTGTCGTTGTTTGTCCTGGGGATGGGCATCTTTCCTCTGCTGGTCGGGCCTTTGTCGGAGTGGTGAGCGTTTCCTCTTTTCCTGCACGACAATCGTGGCCGACAACTCCCGCACCCCCGCAGGTACGGCCGCTCGCCCGTCTACTTCATCGGTTTCGCCGTCTACATCGCCTTCAACTTCGGCGTCGCCTTTGCCAACAACATTGCGACGCTCCTCATCTGCCGCTTCCTCTCTGGCGCGTTCGCCTCGTCGTTCCTCTCGGTCGCGGGTGGGACGGTTGCGGATTTGTTTAGGCCCCATGAGACGGGCGCGCCGATGAGTGCTTATACCGCTGGACCTTTCCGTACGTTCTCTCGCTTCCGCACGTAAAGCGCATGCTGACTTGCCGTCATGCAGTTGGTCCCGTCGCCGGTCCTATCATCTCCGGCTTCATTAACCAGAACTTGGACTGGCGGTGGACGTGGTATATATTACTCATGTGCGTCTTTGCTCCCCTCGCTCTCCTCCCCTCGCTCCACCTCACCACACCCACCTTGTCTACGCAGCTGGTCAGCAGTCGAATTTGTCGCACTCCTCGTCTTTGTACCCGAAACCTACCTGCAAGCGATCCTCAAGAAAAAGGCGCAGCGCCTCCGCAAGGCGGGTCGGACCGACGTGCGTGCGCCTGTCGAGGTCGACGAGCGGAGTATCGCGATGGTAATTATGGTGTCGTGTTACAAGCCTTTCCGTGCGACCCTGAAGACCTTTACCTGGCTGGACGAGGAGTTTGCTGACCGGTCTCCGTGGCAGAGATCCTCGCGACCGAACCGATGGCATTGGCGCTGTGCACCTGGACGGCCATCCTCCTCGGAATCCTGTACATGTGGTTCACAGCCTTCGACATCGTTTACGGAGCGGAAGGATACGGCTTGTGCGTACAGACCTCCTCTCCCTCGCCTCCGCCGGAACGCCCCAGAACCCGAGCTGATCTCTTCTCCTCTGCGCGACAGCGAGATGCAGATGGTCGGCCTTACGTACATCCCTATCGGTATCGGTATTGTAACTGGGGCGCTCTGTCACCCGATTTGGGCTGGGTGCGTTCAGCCTCTCACTCTCCTCCTCCTGCCCCTCCGCCTCGTCAACCTCCACCGCGCTTTGCTCTCCCAGCGTACAAGCTGACACCCGCCTTTACCACGTAGCTACTACCGCCGCAAAGCCGCGCAACTAGGTCGCCGCCCTCCTCCCGAAGAACACCTCCGTAAAGGCCTTTGGGGTGTCTGCATCGTCCCCATCTCGCTCTTCTGGTTCGCGTTCACGACATATACGGGCGTTCATTGGATCGTTTCGTTGGTGCGTCCACTCAGCGCTCGCAAAGGACGGGAGGGGAAGGGGGTGCTGATCTTCGTAACCTTCATTTCCTCGCCTCGACTCTCTCTGCCTCGCTCTCCTCGTCGTTCGCTTGCTACACGGTTAACAGATCGCCACAGTCCCTTTCGGCGTGGGACTCGTCTGGTCCTTCCAAGCCGTCTTCGTCTGCACGTCTCCGCCCTGGTTCCTTTTTCTCCGACTCCCTGCTAATCCACAGGTTGGTGTGGCACGCAGACCTCGTCGACGCCTTTCGACCTGTCGCAGCAAGCGCTATGGCAGCCAACTCGGCGATGCGGAGCTCGTTCGCAGCCGGTGCGTTTCGCCGCCTTGCCTCTCCACCTTCCAAAACCTCTCACTGACGCTTCCGCTCGCATTGCTCAGCCTTCCCGCTCTTCACGATCCAGATGTTCCACCGTCTCGGTCTGTCCCCATCCCACCCTGCCCTCTACCCTCACCCCGAACTGACGTAGTTTGGTCACTCCCGCTCACACGCTCGCAGGAACACAATACGCTCTCATGCTCACCGCCTTCCTCTGTCTCGCGATGGTCCCCTTCCCGTTCCTGTTCTTCAAGTTCGGACACAAGTACAGGCGTGGAAGCAAGTTTGCGAATACCGAAGACTGAGGCAGCGGCGATCCATCGTCGTCGTTCACTTGCACGTTGTATGTATATAAAATACTCGTTCTCTTCCTCTCGCATGCGCCTGTCTCGTACCGTGAATCCTCTGCAACCCGCCTCACTCATCCGTTCTCTCGCAAGCACGCAAAAGGACGACGGGGTAGAGGAGGAGGCGACTCGAAGCGGAACCCGTACAGTTGACCCGTGCAACGGATGGACGGGCGGACTCACACGAGGTGTCGTGCCTGGACGGAGCGAAGAGAGCGAGCGAGGCTGTCGAGCTGTTGCCGAGGACCCGCCACTCCCAACGCTGGCTGGCTTGACTGGCTTGACCGGGCTGCTGTACACTCGAGTGACTGTTCAAACTCGAACACGAGCGCGCGACTCTCTCGCAAACCACTCAGTCTCGCTCGGGCGTCCACCTTCGCCCACACCCTCCACCTCGACAAAAACCCCCCCGCTCAATCCACTCTTATACACGCTGGACTCGCACTAGAAGCACACTCGCACTCCTTCGCTCACATCCCCTCCAAGATCTCGGCCTCACCAGCCACAGTTCGCGCGCTCAACCCGCCCATCGAAGCGCGGTTCGCTCGCTGTCGGCGACAAGCCCCGCTTCGTCGCCACCCATGTCGGTCAAGAGGGTGCGTTACATTTATTCGCGCTTGTTTACTCGCGATGCCGCGCTGACCGACCCGCGCACAGGCAATCACTGTCCTGGTGATCCTCATAGCCCTCATCCTCGCGGGCACCGCCATCGTCCTCAGTACTGTCGTGCAGTACTTTGGCGTCGACACGAGGGATGTAATCCAGGAGCACGAGATGGCGCTTGTTGAGCGGCTCGCGGGAGAGGCGGCCAGGACACCTGGGGCGGAGACGGGCAAACAGCACGTTGTCCCGGCCAAGGATGAGGCGACTGCCCAGCCTGCGGGCGTGCTCGTAGAGACGGACGCAGGGACGGACGAGTCGGTCAAGGACTTGCTGCAGCGGCTCGAGGAGCGTGGATGGCTCGCCGACAACTCGACGCTGGCTCGCGTTGCGGCGGCGCGAGAAGGAGGGACGGATGACCTGCCGCAGCCGCGGATACCCAAAATCATTCACGCGACGTGGAAGACCGACATCCTCCCCGAACGGTGGGAGAAGGTCCGCCAGGGATGCATCGACCTGCACCCCGACTAGTGAGTCGCGCGCCAGAGGTCCCCTCGCCCTGCTGCTCCCCGTACTGACCAAGGGTGTGCGCGTGCAGCGAATTTCGGCTGTGGTCGGACGCGGCCTCGCGCGCCTTCATCGCCGAGCACTACCCGTGGTTCCTCTCGACCTTCGACGGCTACACGTACCCGATCCAGCGCGCCGACGTGATCCGGTACTTCGTCCTGCACAAGTTTGGCGGCATCTACATGGACCTCGACATCGGCTGCCGGCGCAACCTCGACCCGTTGCGGTACTTCCGTGTCATCCTTCCGCAGACGATCCCCGTCGGCGTTTCGAACGACTTGATGTTTGCCGAGCCGGCCCACCCGTTCATGGACCTCGTCATCCACAACTTGATCACGTTCGACCACACCTACGGCACCAACTACCCGACCGTCATGTTCTCCACGGGACCCATGTTCCTCTCGGCCGTCTACGGCATGTGGCCCAAAGACACACCCGACGGCGTCGAGCGACAAGTCCGCGTCCTCCCTCGCAGGTGGTACGGCAAGAACGCGCCTGCGACCGAGATGGAGGAGTCGTACTTCGATCACTACTACGGGTCGTCGTGGCATGCCGACGACGCTGGGTTCATCACCTTCCTCGGCAAGTTTGGCATGGCGTTGATCTACGCCGGACTCGCGGTCGTCGTGCTGGGCGTTGCGCGATTGCTGTGGTTCAGGCGCTCGCCATTCAAGGCGACTCCGCGCCAGATCGGGCCCATCGCCTTGCCGTACGAGGCACTCCCGTTCGCTCGTCCCGGCACACCAGGCAGTCGACCGGGCTCGCCGTTCGGTGGAGGATCGAGGAGCGACACGCCATCGAACCGTTTCCGGCGCAGCGAGGACGGCCCGTCCGCCTCGACCTCGGGCGGAGACAAGCCCGGCGGCGGCGGCCTCTTCTACATGCATGTCTGGCTTTTCCCCTCGTCCGACCGATCTCTAGGCTCGCGCACGCCCGACGGCGCCCAGTCCACCGGCGCCTGGTCACAATACTTCCCGAACCTCTCGTTCGTCGACGACGGATCAGGTTCGCAACACCGTTACCAGCCCGTTCCAAACTTCTCGCGGCCGCCTAGTCCTGGCGCTGCAGGGCACGACAACGACTCGATCTTGCATGCGCCGGGCGCGACGCACGACGGTGCTTTCGACGGCGTCCACTTGCACTCGTTCCAGCCCGAGTCTTCCACCGGCTACCCCTCTTCGTCCTCGGCTCTTGTTCACCACGGCTCACAGTACCCCGCGCCAAACCCCCAAACACCTACGTCCCCCAATCCTCCGGCCTACTCGGCCCTGAGGAGCTGGGGGACGAGCCTCTTTCGCGGCTCTTCCTTTCTTCAACAACAACAACATGGCGGGAGTGACGCCAAGCCGCCTATCCTCCCGATCTCGAGCGCAGACGTCCGAGACGACGTACCCTCCCCAGCCGAGGACCGGCCCTCTCAGGCGCCTCGCCTCAGTCTCCCAGGATCTGCAGCCCGAACGCCCTCTCCGCCCGAGTACGCCACCGTCGTCCACGGCGCCGTCGGACGCGCACCTTCGAGTTCCCACGGGACACCTGACGCGCGCATCGAGGTCGTCGACGCTCGAGGCGGACCAGCTCGAACAAGGAGCGTTGGCGGCCGTTCATCCTCTGCGACAGCTGCGGAGGCGAACGGGGACGGGTCCGTCGAGCGCGAGTCCGCCGGGGTCGGGGGGGACGGCAGGTCGATCGAGGACCAAGTCGACGCCGAGCTCGCCGGCGAGGACGCCTTCGGTCGTCGAGCGCCAGTCGGCGGGGTACGGTCTCGGAGAGGGAGCGACGCAGCGGAGGAAGATGGACGGGTAGGGGAGGAGGTCGACAAATTGTTGAGCGAGATGTCGCCACAGGAGGGCGACACGCAGTGAACCCGCATACTGTCGCTGGAATTCCGCCGCCTAATTCCGCTCTTCTCTCGACTCGTTCCGCCTAGATACACTACGCTCTTCGCGGTCCCTCTCGTTTTCGCGCTTTCCAACTCGTCGTCCCCGTATCCTCTTCACTCTCGATTTTCCGGTTTCGCGGCCGCGATTCTGTGTTGGCTGGTGGGCGAAGGCATAGGGGATTGCGGTATTTGGTTGTTCTCTCCAGCAGCAGAGTCTTTCGGCATCGTTGTACCGCTCCTTTCCTCCGCTCTATCTCCCCTCTTGCTCGCTCCGCGCCGCGCATTATTCCCCTGCCTCTCTCTCTCTCTCTCTCTCTCGCCGCCGAGTCGCCAAGATGTACAAAGAGCAACTGCAGCTCGTTTCACCGCACCCTGCCTCTCAGAATGAGCGGGCGAGTACGAGTACGATTCGAGTCTGCTTGCGTGCGTCCGTCCGTCGAGAACGGCTCGGCTCGCCTCCTGTCCGCGAGCCTTACAGTCGATTACACTTTTCCTTACCTCTTCGCCAAATTACAAAACGCCAGAGTGGAGGCGTCTCCCCCGCAGGCGGTTCCGATGCGCCTCTCCGTCTCTCCAGCCCTCTTTCTCGCTCACAACTGCTTCGCCAGGTTCTTGCTCGCCTGTCAAACGCTGTAGAACTTGCTCTCACGCCTCGAAGCCGTTCCGCCGCACCCGCAGACGACACGATGACGGCATCCACCTCCAACATGGCAAAGGAAGACACCTCTGTCCCGCCTCACAACCCTGCTTTCGTGCGCTCACCTCGCCTTGGCCAAGATCTTGGGGCGCTCTCTGACGAGTCGCGACTGGCCCGCAGGTCCTCCATGGCATCCAGGACGTCCGGTTCGAGGATCGCCCCGTGCCAGAAGAGTGCGGCGACGATGAGTGCGTCCGGTCATTCTCCTGCTGTTGAGGTGCGGAGAGAGCGCTGACGAACCTTCCTTGCCGTCCCGCCCTGCTCTTGCTGCTCACTCCCGACTTCCTTCCTCTCGCCCTTGCGCAGCGCCATCGTAGCGCCCAAGGCCACAGGTATTTGCGGCTCTGACTCGCACTACATGTGCCACGGTCGAATCGGCGACTTTGTCGTCAACGCACCGATGATCTTGGGGCACGAGACGGCCGCTGTCGTCGTCAAGGGTGCGCTCGCCCACACTTCTCCATCTCCCGAGCCCACAGATTGATTGGGACGACGGCGCAGTCGGAAAGAACGTCCAGAACGTCAAGCCGGGCGACCGAGTCGCTCTCGAGCCGGGAAAGTCGTGCCGTGTCTGCTCAGAGTGCAAGAGCGGTCACTACGAGGTGCGCAACACTCAGTCACAGATGTGAGATGTTCGCTGACCATGACACGCCTTGTAGCGCTGCGCCGACATGATCTTCGCTGCGACGCCTCCCTACGACGGCACTCTTGCCGGCCGATACGTCCTTCCCGCCGACTTGTCCGTACCATGTTCACCTTCTTCCACTCCGAAATCGACTGAAGTTCGACGCTTTCGGCGCTTGATTCCAGGTGCTACAAATTGCCGGACAACACGAGCCTTGAGGAGGGTGCTCTGGTGCGTGTGGATCGCCGCATTGCCCGCTCGGAGGAGACGTCGTTGACGGCTCCTCTGCACAGCTCGAGCCCATGTCGGTCGGCGTGCACGCCGTCGCCAAGATCGGCGACATGAAGCCCGGGGCGAACGTCGTCGTTTTTGGAGCGGGTCCGGTCGGCTTGTTGACTGCAGCTGTGGCTAAGGGACTCGGCGCGAGGTTGGTCATTGCGGTCGGTGCGTCAAGGGTCGCTCCTCGTGCTCGGCTTGGAGCAAAACGATGCGAACTGAAGGGAGTGGTTCCTTTCTGCAGACATCCAGGAGGACCGCCTCCAGTTCGCAAAGGACAAAGGCCTCGTCCACGACATTTACGTTCCGTCGAAGCCGAAGCAGGGAGAGGACAAGGTTGACTACCAGAGGAGGAACGTGAGTTTGGCTCTCCCCCTTTTCCCTGCTTCGTGACGCCGCTCACGAACGTTCCTTCTCAGGCTGCTGAGATCCGGCAGAAGTTTGGCTTCGAGGAGCGCGGGCCTCAAGGTGTTGACCTTGTTGTCGACTGCTCGGGGTGAGCTGTTCCGCTTTTCCCGATCTTTGAGCGGATGCTGACGCAGTTCTTCGCTCCGCAGCGCGGAGGTGTGCATCGCAACTGGCGTCTTCCTCCTTCGTCACGGTGGCACGCTCGTCCAGGTGCGGGGCTTTGACCTCTTCAGCTCGCCTTCCAGCGCTGACAAACTGCTTTGGCTTCCGCTAGGTCGGCATGGGCAAGCCCGACATCACGCTCGACATGCACACTATTCTCACGCACGAGCTCACCCTCAAGGGTTCCTTCCGGTGCGCGGCCTCGACTGCTTGCGATTGCGCTCCAGAACGCTGACTTCGCCCCGCTACAGCTACGGTCCCGACGTCTACCGCCTCGCGCTCGACCTTGTCGCACGGGGTGTCGTCAACCTCGCAGCGCTCATCTCGCACCGGTGCCTCTCGCTGCCTTCCGGGCCGACCCTCTCGCATCGCTGACTCACTTCGACCCGCAGCTATCCCTTTGCCGAGGCCAAGGCCGCCTTCAAGGCGAACCAGTCGGGTAAGGGCGACGACGGCAACGGCGTCATCAAGATCATCATCGCCGGCCCGACCGCGAACGACAGGTTCTGAGCGACCCGTTGAACGGAAAAGTCCCGGGATGGACAGACACTCGCGAATAGATAGAGATCGGAGCAGTAGCACTACCTGCATTGCGCTCTGCTACAGCACTTCAAGCCCAATACGATGCCGACAGCCCGATGCTCCGGATGGGACTGATGCGGCCGCGACTTTGGGTCGCGAGTCGGATGTCGGCGACGAGTCCGGCAGAGACGATGAAGTCGCCTAGACGGCTTTCCCACAGCAATGCGACGTCCTGCATGCGGTGGGCACCTCGTTAGCTAGGTCAGTTGCAAGCGAGAGAAGGCAGCGGAACGCACCGCGTTCGTCGAAGCCCGCACCTTCAACACGCCCAGCACCTCATCATCTGCATCGTTGTTCCGTCGTCTTCGCTCCGTCTCATCGTCGTCCGCTCCTCGTCCAAACGCATCGAACGTCTCGCCCACTTTGTGCTCCTCTTCTCGCGCTTTGTCCTTCGCTGGCGTTCTTCGCTGGAACCACTCGCCTCCGACCGTCAGATCGGCATCGTACGAGTACAGGTTGAAGTCAAATCGACTTGCGAGACTCGCGTCTCGCCCGACTTGCACAGCGTAAGCGGTCGAGAGTTGGCCCATGATGGGGTTGATCGTCGCCGAGATGTAGGTCGGAGGTTGAGGAGGGCCGCCAGCCGATTCAGGGATCGTCGTGAAGCGCACACCGGTCGAGACGCCTGCCGAGCGTTCCTGCGCCGAAAAGTAGATCTCGCCGCCGGCCGACCACCTTCCCTTCAAGCCGGCAGGCATCTCGTCCTCCTCATCTACCACTCTCTCCCTCGTCTCCGGTCCCACACCACCAGCATTCGGCGAGACAGGCACAGCCGTCGAAGCCGCTCCAGGTTCGCCCCAACGACCAAAGTTGTACAATCCTCTGACTCCCCACATTCCATCGCCAACGGCGTAGCTGTACTCTGCGCTCCATCGACCTGTGTCTTGCTGGAGCTTCAGCTCGAGCTCGCTTAGACGCGCGAGAGGACCCGAGGTTGGACCGGATGCGCCAGCGACCGAGGAGGTCGAGGCGGATAGTGAGGCGGTGAGGTCGGTGTTCTCCCAGGTCAAGGTTGGCGGGGGAGGGGGAGAGGGGACAGTGATGAGCGAGACGAGGGCTTGGAGGGTAGGCGAGATTCGGTGGACGTAGAGAGCGTCGAGTCGAGGATTCGGCACGTAGAGCCGGCCGTAGAGGAGGAAGTCTGCCCGGCGGGACACTTCGTCAGCCGTAGATCCCAAGCAGTAGACGCAACGTCGCTTGCCTGCTTTGTCTACCCGCTCACCGCCTTTCCAGGTTGGTAACGCATCCTCCCTTAATTCTGGTCGAACGGGAACCGTTCCGAACGGGAAGCTCTGTACGACATCCTTGAACCGTATCCGCGCATCTCCCTCTGTCGCTCGCTTCGAGCTTGTCGCAGAGATCGGTGCCGAACTGAAGAGGTACGAGAGCTGTCCGGCGAGGAGAGGGCTGGCTGGCGGGCCAAGGACAGGCGCGGGCGACGGCGGATAGGTGACTGGAAGCTCTGGAACAAGCGACGAGAGGTTCACGCTCGGCGTAAAGTTGAGAGTCGGGTGCGCGGCGACCGCAAAGTGGAGCCCGGAGGGGATGGCGAAGTCGAGGAGCTGACGCGATGGGTGTGTCAGGGAGGCATAGTTATTGTCCCAGGTGTTCCAGTTAGTCGCTAGCAGGAACTCGCGGAGCAGGTACGCCGCTTGTTGCGACATGAACGAGGGGCAAGGTGATGGAAGTTCGGACAGTCGTAAACTCGCAATATCGTGATGCGAGGAAGCGTGCAATGCAGGAGAAGCACGATGAAGTACGACAACAGTCGGGGGCCGGCTAATGGAAGCGAGAAGGGACCGCGGGAATCGAAACACGCCGAAAAGGCGTCTAACGCTCAGTTCAGAGGAGTCCTTCCTTCTTGAACTGCCAAACGAGCCTGCAGATTCCGAAATGTCAGCGAGTACCCGCAGACGTGGAAGCGCCGGCGATTCAGCCGCGAGAAGGTGTGGAGACGCACGCATAGGTCGAATGCTTGTCCTGCCATTCCCACTCGCCCGGTTCCTCCCCCTTGCTCGCATCGGGCAGGTCAAGCATGCCGGCCTCGTTGAAGTCATCCTCGGTGAGCTCGAGGAATTCGATCTCATTGTTCTGGACGGCGGCGGGCGGGAAGAGCGAGAGGAGGAAGTCTTTGATAAATGACGAGTTGGCCGGCATGTAGGGAACGGGGAGATAGGTTGCCTGGAGAAGGGCACCCGTCTCGTGAGTTCGCACGAAATGAAAGATTTGGGCCAAATCCGGGAACGCACCTCGACGACGCAACCTTTCGTCGTTCCACCCGCCGTCCCACCCTTCAGCAGTACGCTGCCAACCTTGACCTCCCACTCACCCGCTGAACCTGCCGTTTCTCCGACAGAGAACGTGTAGCCTTCGATAGCGATGTACTGCGCTCGTGGCTGCCAGTAAGAGCTGTCCCTTTGTCCTGCGGGTGCACCAGGCTGCGCCGGCGCAAAGAGTGCTCGCTGGATGAAGGTGTCAAAGACGGTGCTGACTGAAGGAGAGTTGGGGGACGAAAAGGACGGGGGGAGAGCGATAGACGAGTAGGTCCAGCGAGTGTGGGAAGGCGTGTCGTCCGTCTCCTGCTTCGCGCCGGGTTCTACGATCATCAGATCGTCGTCTTCTGTCGCTTCGGCCTTTCCCTTGCCCTTCGCACTCGTCGCAGCGGGTGCCGCAGGATCCTCGACGAACACGCTGACCTGCTCTGCGCTCCCATCGACCGCCCGTACGACGTACATGTTACGCCCTTCTTTCCCATTCGCCTCGCTCGCCGGTAGTCGCAGCGCACGTATCTGGACAGCCCTCCTGCCGAGCGAAACGCCTGGTCGGGTTACGGTGAGCGATCGACCGAGGAGCGGGATGCTGGACTGTGGGTTGGCCGCAGACCAGCGGGCGATGACTGTAGCAGGTTGCCCAGTCATCTTCCGAGCCAGTACAGCCCTGGAAGCGTGAGGCGGGCGAACGTCAAGTGGCGGACCTTCGCCGCCTTGGACCGGTTCCCTGCTCGACCTCCGCTGTCCCCGCTCAACCCGCCGTGGAACGCTAGAGAGTGATTCCGTACTGCTACTGGGATCAATTCTCGACCTGTGAACGGCTTTTACGGCGTCTGCTGTCGTATTCGCCTCTGCCCCTTGTTCCCCTTGACTCGCTGCCGGACGGTCTGCAACGGGTGAGCACATCTGACGAGCTTGCATGCGCTCCCACCGACTATAATCACGTTCTCTCGCAGTTGCAGCTACCCCCGACGCCCTCGACAACGACTTCCACCTCCCGTCTTCTCCTCCCCACCCTCACCCTCGTCTCCGTTTCTCCTCATCCCAATTGTTCCCTCGAACTCCACGACATCTCGCACGACTTCCAACCTCAACGACTCGCGGTCTACAGCCGCATGCCGAGATGAACACGCTTCCTCGCAAGTCGGTCGTCCCGGCGTTCTACCTCAACACTTTGATCGAGTCGTTCGCGGCCAAGTCATCTACCCCGATCAGTTTGAAGCACCTGATCAACTTTGGCAATGCTGGGCGAAACAAAGGAGAGAAGGAGGAGGCGGAGAAGCTGATCAAGAGCGGGAACTTTGTGCGACGAACGTATCCGTCTCAGCGGTCCCCCTGCCGCCTGTGCTAAGTCTCAGCTGACTGAAGAGCATCGCTTGTTGTCTGAATAGCTTCGTACCGAATTGCCGACCCGCCTTTCTCACCGTCTCCGCGACCTGCAAGAACTTCCCCTCGGTGTCGCATCTCATCCTCGCATGGCGCACGTCTACGACCTCTACCTCGAAGCGTTCGAAGGCATCCGCACATTCCCACCCATCAAGAGCCTCGATGACAACGACCGGTTCTGCCAATACATGCAGGGAACGCTCAACAAGCACCGTGTTGTGATCCCCGAACTCGCCATCGGGTACGTCAAGCAATTTCGAGTTTGCTCGACCTGAGAGACGAAGCACTTGCTGACATTCTCCGCTCCGTCTCCCGCAGTGTCGCTGAAGCGTCCCCTCAGCAACTCCCGCCAGCAGCGCTCGACCGCATCATGCTCCGCATGCTCCGTTCCCGCATCTCGCGACGCGTCATCACAGAGCAGCACATCGCCCTGACGCAACAGTTCCGAGAACGGCAGCGAAAGGGGAAGGACCGGGCGGTGAACGAAGACGAGGAGACGAGGGTCGGGATTGTCGACACAAAGCTGAACGCGGCGGACGTTGTCAAGAAGTGCGGGGAGTTGATGCAGGCGATGGGAGGGCCGGAGAGTGAGGTCCCGATCGTCGTTGAGGGCGCGACCGACCAGACTTTCGCCTACATCTCCGAGCACCTCGAGTGCGTGACCTTCCCTCCGAGCACTGAGCATCCGCGCTGACCAGTCGACACGCAGATTCATGCTTTTTGAGCTGATCAAAAACGCCACGCATGCCACCGTCTCGGCGCATGGCTCGGCGGCGAAAGACCACCCCACGCTAATCACTATCGTTCACCGACCACGCGATCTGGCCATTCGCGTCTCCGACCAGGGCGGCGGCATCGCTCCTTACGGTGGTTTACCACCCGAACCTTCCGATATGGCCGTCAACCCGCTCTTCCCCTCGGTAAACGCCAGCGCCCCTCTCTCGGCACAACGCCTCGACATCTTCTCTTTCAGCCATATGCGCCGGTACTATCAGCATCACGCTGCCCTCGCAGCAGCAGCAGCCTCTCAAGCCGTTCTTCCTTTGAACGATAGCGCTTCCACCACCACCTTCCCCTCCTCCGATGCGCCTTCAGATCCGAACGCGACGGGCATCATGGCGCTCCGATCGCTCACGCAGCTCACAGGAACAGTCAAGGAGCAGCTCGAGCGGCGACACCGGCTAGGCGATGGAGCGGATGGACAGGCGGAGCGGGATCTGATTGATGCACAGATGCGGAGCGGAATCGGCTTGCCACTCAGCCGGATGTACGCGGAGTATTTCGACGGAGGGCTCGACGTCTATACACTGCAGGGCTGGGGCAGTGACGCCTTCCTCCGTATACCCAAATTCGGCACGGCGACCTAGTTCTCTTTTCCTCGTCTCTTGTCCTGTCGTCGTTTCCTGCATCGTCGTGCATCGTATCGAATTCTCGCCAGTGATGAGATGCGAGAGATGCAATTCAATGAATCTACAACCAAGTCCCATGTTCTTTCTACACCTCGTTACGACGTGACAATCTGTACCCGTCAACCTAGTCATCCAACGCATCCCACTTCGCCGCCGCTTGTTCGACCCTGTCGATCGCGTCGCGGACCTTCTTCGGCCATTCTTGCGTGAGAAGGACCCACGGGGTGAGGATCGCGCCATGTTCTGCGCGGGGAACGATGTAGAGCGAAGGTTCTGCGCCTTTGCTGGGTGCGATCGTCGACGAGGAGGGGATCGACGGGTCGACGAGCGAGGTTGAGGAGGAAACGACGGTCGCCTCGTCGTCGCTGTCGGGCTTGAGGCCTTCGTTGGCGTCTGCTGCGCCATCGCCCATCTTCTCGCCGTTGTCGCCGCCCTCCACCTTGCCCTCAATCTGCAGCACCTTCGTAGCGACAGCTTCCTCGGCAGTCGCAGCTGCGCCAGTCGAAAACCCGCTCGCTTCGAGGTATCGCCGGACCTTCTCGATAGGGAGGATACAGTCGTTCTCCGAGAGGAAGACGACCGAGGGCTGCGAGTCCAACCGCCACGCTAACGTCAACTCCAGCTACTGCCGTGAGCAGACAGGAAGACTGTCGGACGCACGAGAGGACCCTCGGGACAAGCGCTGACCCACTGTGCGTAATTCGGGATGTCGAACGGCGGCTCGAGCGGTTCTTGCGCGCACTTCGGCGCAAGCGTGCAAAAAACGCGGTCGGGGAGAGGTGCGACGGGTCGAGGACCGAAAATGACCGAGTCGGACCAGCGGAGATGGCGCGAGAGGAAGTGATTAATGCCTCGCTCGACCGCAAAGTAGCGCTGCGGAGGCAAATGTAAGCTTGAGGACTCGTGAACAGATGCACGTATTACGTACAAAGAAGATTTCGCCAGTCGTGCGGCACTTTGTGCGGAAGAAGTTGCGAGGAAGGTCGGAGGCGAAGAGCATGAAGCTCATTGGGTCGATGAGGACCGATCCAGCGATAATGTCGGGCTATCGGGAGTATTGTGAGCACTTAAAGCTGTACTTGGGACAGCAAGGAAAGTGCGCACAGCATCTCGTAGCAACCACGCCGCCGCGCCCGTCCCGAAGCTGTGCGCGATGACAATGGCCTTCCCCCTCCTCCACTCCTCTTCGTCGTGATCCTCATCGTAATCCGAGTCGTTCTCGTCCGCATCAAGGCTTGTCAAGCCGAAGCCGTGCGCCCACAGCATTCGGCGGACTGCAGCGACGTATTCCAGGCGTGTGAGGATGGCGCTTGGCGGGGAGAGACGCATCGAGACGTAGGGGAGCTCGGGGAGGAAAATTGCGCGACCTGTAGGGAGAACAAACTCGGCATCAGTCGGCCAGTACCGAGGGGAAAGAGACGAGACGAGGACGAACCAGTCAAGTATGACATGCAGACCAAGAAGGGCGTCAAGACGAACGTCCCGCTGATCCCGTGGCAGAAGACGAGCTGCAAACGGGAGATGAGCCGTAGAACCTAGCTGAACGAGGCATGCAGACACGCACCGGCTTGAGGTCCTCCTCCTGCGCCCGCTTCGAAGCAGGCTTCATCCAGTAGCCGACGCGCTCAGCTAGACGTGCGTCACCCATACGTGACGCCTCGAGTGGGTCGAGTACTGATTCGAGCGAGCGCCGAGACGAGCGCATGAAGAAGGGCGTGAAAGTCCACTGCAAGAACGAAGCCGTCAGCCGTAATGCTTGCTTGAGACGAGTCTCTCAGCACGCACCGCGCCTGCGCCGTAGTAGCGGAAGCCGGCGAGGTACAGGATGAAGTTAGAAAGTTGCGAGACGAAAGCGACCGTGGCGTAGAAAACGAGGGGATGGTGGCCGATGCTGAGCGGCTCATGCGAGAGCTGGAAGACGCGATGCCGCGAACGGCCGCGGAGGAAGCGGAAGGGCTGCGAGCCGGGTCGAGAGAGGGTGATTTGCGCTTCGAGGAGGAGGATCATCGAGTTCAGCTCGGCGCGGGCGAGCGAGTCGCGCTTCAGGTCGCGCAGGTTCGCGTTGAACATGAAGTGGGCGATGAACTGCCAGAAAAGAGCGTCAGTACTGCTTGCTGAAGAGCAAGTTGGCGAGCATACCTCCTCGACGTTCGTCCGCCCGACCGTCTCCATCTTGACCTTCCGGAGCGCCGGGTCCGCCGCGCCCATCGCCGCACGCTTGTGCGTCGCCGGAAGGAAGGCTGAACCCATCCAATCCCAGGGATTGCGCGTCGACTCCAGCATGGCGCGCCATAATCTCCACCTCTCCTCGCTGCCAATCTGCTCGTCCTCCTGGCGCCCGCCCCACCAGTTCCTGTTGAGCGCTACCCGCGCAGTGCGCGATGCGATCCACCATGTGATTTCTGCTCCGGCCCAGAGCGTGAGGAGAGCGAGCGGATGCCGGAAGCGCAGGACGACTTCGGCGGCGTCTGGGACGGGAAGCCAAGTTGTGAACGCGATGGCGGGCGAGGCAGGATGACAGAGGTACGCTGCGACGAGCCACAACACCGACAAGGGTATAGTGCTGTCGAGTGCGAGAATCAGGAGCCGCAGGGCGTTGCGGGAAATGAAGCTGTCGGGGAACTGTGACGCTGCGGTGAGTAATGCGGTCGGGTGAATCATGACCGTAGACTCACCATGATGCCTCACAGCGTCCCCTTCAGCCCGCTTGAGCTGGTGTCGCGAGATGTCACGGTCCAAAGAGAGGTTGACATCGTCCAACATCAGCCACCTCACACGACTTGGTTGCTCGGGTGCTTGGACAGGCTAGAAGTGGTGTGCTACTACAGGCGGACCCCGTGGATTCGGTCCCGCACTCCGCCCGCTTTTCCCTCATCGCTCCCCACCTCAAACGACCGCTCTCAATAACGTGCCAGCCTGCCATGACGGCGCCGCTGTACCAGCCATTCATCGTCGCACCTCCGTTCACGGCCTGCGAGCAATCCTACCTCGTCTTCGTGCGTTCAACGTCCCGCGATCCTCGCATCCGACGATCTTCCGTTGACATCGTTCCACAGGGTCAGGGAACAGCGCCGTACACGATCAATGTGATAGCGACGGGAGACGTGAATGGGACGTCGCTGGAGCAGCTGCCGCTGCAGCACGAGCCCGGAGTGTTCCGCTGGACGGTTGACTTCCTGCCCGGCGCGAACATTGTGCGTCGCTCTTTGCTCGACGCATTATCCTGTGCTCGCTGACCGAAGTCTGCCTTCACACAGACATTCTCGCTGCATGACGCCAAGGGCCAGCAGGCGTACAGCCAATTCCGCGTCGTTCAGACCGGCTCAGGCGCGACCTGCCCGTGCGTTCGACTCTTTCCATCCTTCCGTCTCCTGCGCTGAACAGACAACTCCTACCCGCAGTAAAAACGACTACACGACAAAGCACAGATCGATTGCTGGAGCCATCGCCGGCGGCGTCATCGGCGGTCTCGTCGCCGTGCTCTTGATCCTCATCCTTCTCTTCTTCCTCCGTCGTCGCCGTCGACAAGAGGTCAATGCCGCTTCCCTTCCCACATCAAACACCCTGGGTCGACGAGGAAGCAAGACGCCTTCGCTCGACCCGGACGACCGCCCTCTCACCGACGGTCCAGCAAACCTCATGCGCGCGGGAACGTACAACCTCGGATCCGTCCGCTTCACGGAGCAATCGCTCGAGCAGCTGCGCGAGATGGACCGTCCGCCGACGTACGAGCGCGCGAGGACGGATAGGCACGCCCTGACGGATCCGCCGCCGCCGCCGCCGCCTGCGCTCGAGGGCGTCGTGACGGAGCGCAGGAGGTCGAGCCTTGACGACGAGATCGCCGAGGTTGTTGAGCGATAGACGGTCTCTGCACTTCTCTGGAGATTCGCTGTACCCTTCGTGCGTTTGTCTCCTTCCCTCTCTCGCTTCCCAGCGCTAACGGCGTGATTCGCCTGCAGGATTCATTGTAGCTCGCTCCAGCAGCGCTCTGGTAGTTGATTATATACTCTCCTCTGCTAATCCTATCATATTTCGAAGACGCCCCAGCGGAAGACGATAAAAAAAAGGGGTATCCTTGCACTGCTTTTTTGCGATCCTAGTTCGGCGAGTCCCGCATACGAGCAGCGTCTACTGCTTCTTCTTCTCGACCGTGACGGGAGCGGCAGCGGCAGCCTGCTGCATGCGTGCCTCCTCCTCTGCCTCGCGGACGATCGTGTCCTCGACGTACCACTCCGAGACCTGCTCGTCGCAACATACATCAGCTTCGTTCATGCTGGTCGTCGATCTTCTAACGCACCTGAAGGACAACGACGCCGACAAGGAGGACCGCAATGATGGTGTTCGCGGCACACATGACCTGCACATGCTCGACCCGAGAGGTCCAGTCCATCGGCGGAACCTGGGCGAGGAGCTTCATGTTCTCCCTCGCGCGGTTGCCGAGCGTGCCAGAGTTACGCTCGGCGAGCCATTGCTGCATGCGGGTGAAGAAGTCTTCGCCGGGGAGGACGAGCGCCGACTTGCTGAACGGGTCCCTGCGGGCGAAGACGAGTTGAGCGGCGTTGCCCGAACGAGCGGCGTTGGGCCGACTCACTTGGCGATGTGGCGGATCGAAGGGAGCGTAACGGTGATGTAGAGGGCGGCGCAGACAACAAGAGCGACTGGAGGAGGCAAGGAGATCAGCAGGCGAAAACCGGTGGACGAGCTCGGCTTGACGCACCGATGGACGCGCCCGAGAAGTAGTACGCCGTCTCGCTACCTTTGCGAGCCCACTTGGCAACGAGCGAGAGGAACAAGACGATCATCTGTTCACTCGAGGAGGAGGACAACACCTCGTCAGCTCAGCTCTGACTCGCAGCCAAGGAGTGCGGCCACGCACGACGATGTGCATAAACATCTTGACGGCCATGCCGCCGTTCCACCAGGTGAGGTAGTAGTTCTCGACCGCCTCGATCGTCTCCTCAGAAACAGGCGCGGTGAGTCCATAGAGCACAGTCGAGTCCCACAGCAGGCTGCGGGTCCAGTTCCAGTTCAGCTGCGTTGGAGCACACGAGTACGCGCAAGCAACCGGGCGCACCTCGTGAAGAGCGTGCCGATGAGGAAGGACGACGAGACGAGGGCGGCGCTGTTCGGATGCGCGCGAGCGAGTCAGCATGGGTCCTGGCAGGGTCAGTCGAGCGTGTAAGCAGTCTACCTTGTCAAAAAACCCATTTTGAGCTCGAGCGAGAGTTTGAGAGGACGAAGCGGGACGAGGAACGAGAGAGTGGAATCAAGGTCACTCGACACTCGAGAGGCCGCACTCCGAACAACATCACACGAAGACAAAATAGACTAATCAGCTCATGAGCGAAGGCCGGCATACGAGACTCCCAGACAAAGGAGGCAGGGGGACGAACGGAATTAAGAGAGTGGCTGTATGTTGCAAACAACAAGCAAAGTAGGGACTACGCTAGACAGCGTTACAAAAAAGCAGACAGCCCGCAAGGAAACCCAAGAGAGAGGAGGAGGAGACGTTCACCAGACTTGCTGGTACTCTGAGAAATCAGCGAGGGGCTGGCGGCCTTGCTGGTCGAGCCACGCCTCGGGGTCGCACGTCGACGGATCCACTTCGTCGTCGACGAGAACGGCATCCCAGCTCGGCACCGGAGCGGGCGCGAGGATCTCGTCTCGCGGAGGCCGGACTGCGTACGTAGCTGCGGCCGTGCCGTCCCAGCTGTTCATCGGCGTCGGGTAATGCGCGAGGAACTCAAAGTTCTGGGGAGGACGGGTCGGGATGGGCGCGACGAGGGGCGTCGTTTCGGGCAGGGCGAGGCAGCTAGGGACGTTGGGTGAGGGGGGAGCGGATGGGTCGGGCGAGACGAGCGTGTGGGTTGAGGTGTGGCGAGACCGCTGCAGCGCCCACGAGCGCTCGACCATGAGCGGAACTATCGCGTTCTGCACAGCGTATGGCGCCGTTTGCTGGACAAAGGAAACCGAGTTGTGGTGGACGAGGGTTGGGCGCCGCGAGTAGACCTCCTGGATGGGCGGCAAGGCGATGCTGCGCGCCGCTGAAACACAGCGCTCCTCGGGCGGGGTCAAGGGAAAGGTCGCCTTGACGGGAGCGGCGCACGTCGCGCGTTTGTCGTAGGGCGAACCCATCCGCGGCCAGAAGACGTGCGCAGCCGCCTCATCTTGCGGCGTCGGCAGCATTGCAGCCGCAGCAGGGTAGTCGAAGTACGACTGCCTCGCCTGGGTGGGAGAGACGGCGCGAGCTTCGGAAGGCGACTTGACGGACCAGTCGTAGGTGGCGGGCGTTAGACCGGTGTTGGACGGCGCAGGAGACGGCGACCTCGTCGACGGCGTCGTGGTGCGACGACGACGAGTCGAGCGGCCGAGGTCGATCTTGCGGTTCCAGCGACGGCGGCTGCCGAGAGCGCCTCCTCCTCCGCCCGCCTCCTTCTGCGCCTTGAGCATCCGCTTGCGCGCCTTGACCTCCTCGTTCTCTTCACTGTGGTCGTCGAGCGTCAATCAGCTGTCGTCGACTGTGTCACTAGCAAGACGCGGACGCACGCAGAGACGCGCTGGTACGAGCAGTCCTCGCGACCCATTTTCGTGCAGTTCGAGCAGGCGGGCTGTCCGCCATCGCACTGCGGGGCAGTCCATGGTTAGTCCCGCTCCTAGTCGACGAGTTATCTGCGTCGACGAACCCTGATCTTCCTGCGGGGCGCGAGAGACGGGTCAGTCAGCGTGAGGAGGAGGACGAGGAAGATCGACGCACCTCCTGCGGCAGCACAGGCAGGCCATCACGACGCGCTTGCCCATGTCGGCCTTGCCGTCGCTGTCGCTGGCCGGCTTGGCGGGGCGCTTGCGGCGCTGCAACTGCGACTGGGGCGTCCAGGGGGCGGCATCCATGGTGAACGTGAAAGCGTGGGAAAGTCGACTGATGAAAGGTGCGCGTTTTTGCGAGGGCGTGTTGATGCGATTGGCACTGGCTGGGTGACTGCAGTGGGCAAGAAGGAGACGACGGCGCGCAAGACAGCGAGCAACGAACGCCAGGTTGTTCGGACGAGCGCTGGTTCGCACGGATGCGCCAAGCCGCCGTGCCTGGGACAAGGAAATCCGCACCACCGATCGCCCCTTGCGTGCGAAAACTTCTCCGCCTTGTCTTGCTCGCGCACTGCCCTGATCTCGCTTATCGCCTCGTCGCAGGGCGCAAGCAACAGCACGCCACAGTGAACCGTCTCATGGCGCGCCCTCCCTCCCTCACGCCAGTCGGAGAGCCTGCTGACCCAAGGACACCTCTCTCCCTACCACGTCGAGCGCTTTCCTCGAGCCAGCAAGCGCGAATCGTTCGTTGGCTGGCTCGCAGAACCCCGTAGCCTGTTGCAGTTGAAGCTTCCCCTCTGCGGCTGCGGCGATCATTTCGTGGAACCGGTTCTCCGCGCCGCGACTCCTTGCGTCCTTCCCCCGTGCACTTGGCGGGTCCCTTCGTGAGGTGTCCAAGAGCACGCCGGGGCGATGTGCGGAGGCGGGCTCGCTTGCCGCATCGCCAAAGACTCGTTTGACTCAGCGAGGAGCGACTCTCGGAGACACGACGAGACCGCTCCTTCGATGCTCGTGCGCTGACAACGGCGACGAAGCGGTGCAGTGGGCAGCTCTGCACGCGACAGAGCATTCATTAGCTCCTTCGCTCGAGCGCGAAAGATCGTCTTTCCCATCAGTCGAGCGTGTCCAGATTCCGGTTCTGCGCGTTTCCTTCTCAAGTTCTTGGTTTCGCGATGCACACCCTCTTTCATTCGACGCAGGGCTCGCACGGCTGCTCCGCGCATCCTTTTCTCTAAGACTCCTAGGGTTGAGCGCCATCCGGGCGGCGCAAAGACCAGCAACCAGGCAAGGAAGCGCGCCTCAGGATGGTGCGGATCCTTCGTCGCTCGTTCATCAAGGTTGCAAGACCGGCACCGACCCCAGCAAAGAGACACCGGTGAAACATGAAAGCCGAGGCCCAGTCGCCTGCATCTCCCTGTTCGAAACCTGGGTCGGATTTGTTCGTCTCGATCAAGCCAGGAGGCCTCCTTCACCGGCCTGACCAGGATCCTTCCTTGGCCTTCAGTCTGCGTGCGAAGCGACTCGGAACACGAGCACAGCCCCTCGAGGAATGCCATTCAAGGGTGCTCGCGTGACTCCGAACCTCATCCTCGTGCAAGCCTCCAGCGGGTCCAGGCGAGGATCGGCGCCGCGACGGAGCCTTGAGCTCGACTGCAGTGCGTTCTCAAGAGCGACTGATCATGGATGGAAGCGAGTTGCCCAGCGCAGTCTCGGAACGAGCGCGCGGGAGACGACAAGGTGCGAAGCTCCCTGCTGCGCCCTTCGGCGCCATGCGAGTGGTCGGATGGAAACGCGATGGCGGCGATGCGGAACCGCGACCAGGCCAAGAGCGACGGTCGCCAGACACCGTCGCCAGACAGCGAGGAGCAGGTACCTTGTTCAGAGGAGACAGTGGCGCTGTGGACGGGAGCGAGAGCGTCACAAGTGGGCTGCGAGAGCGTCATAAGCAGGCTGCCGGACAAACTCGAGCCATCGCGAGAAGGAAGTCGGGACGGCGAGAAGGAAGTCGGGACGACGAGGCGGCAAGACGGTGAACAGTAGCCTTTGTGGGGATGGCTGCGGCGCAGTACCGTCAAAAATGTCGTCGACACGGCTTGAGGAGCAGGCTTTACCCAGGCGAGACTCTAGGCAGGAGGAAGAGGTAGATGCGCAAGACGGCCAGAGCGTTGCAATACCCGAGAGTCATGGCATGTCGACGGCGGTACGACGAGAATAAGGAGCGAGCGGGTCGGAGACGTCGCAAAGCGAGGAAAGCCGAAGAGACTTCAAAGCGTTCGGGTGGATTTCGTGAAAGGCAGACTGCCAGTGACAGGAGGGTTAGGTGTGAGGTGAACGCATCAGATAAAGAGAGGGAACGCACCAGAATGCCGAAAGCACACGCCGAAAGAAGCTCGCAGGTCGCGAAACGCAAGGGGATGAAGCGAGCAAACCGGGTTTCAATGCATCTACAGGGCACTTTGCCTCGTCATCGTGGCGAGGTCAGTCACACAAGCGGATTAGAGCAGGAGAGAGAAAGCATGCGGGAAGAAAGGGCGACCTGAAGACGAAAGACAAGATTAGCGATCCGGGTGAGGGAGAGCAAGGTCGGGACTCATACCTATGAGTACAGGTCGTCCTCCTCCTGCTCGGCGCCGAATGCCGCACCGCCCGTCGCGCCCGCACCCGCGTCGCCCGCTGCGCCGCCTTCGGGGAACTTGAAGCTCGAGCCGAACGACCTTGACTGCTGCAAGTTCTGCGCGAACAACTCGTACCTCCTGATGTCTTGGTCGGAGACGGAGCGGCGAGCGAAGCGCATGGCCTCCTCGAAGTGCTCGCGCGTGATGTACGGCACAGGATCCTCGCCCGTCTCGTCGTCGGCGTCCATCTGCTCCTCCTCCTGCTTGACAACGGCCTCCTCGCCGAGCTCCTCGATCTTGGCCTTGCGCTCGCGGTCCTTCTGCATGTCGGCCTCGATCGAGGCGCGGATGGCGAGCTTAGCGGCACGCTGGCAGACCTCTGTCAAGTCCGCACCGGAGAAGCCGTGCGTGTTCTTGGCGATGAAGCCGAGGTCAACGTCGGCGGCGATGGGCGAGCGCTTGAGCGCAGCCTTGAGGATGGACGTGCGCGAAGGCTCGTCGGGAAGGGGGATGTAGATGAGCTGGTCGAGACGGCCGGGACGGAGAAGGGCGGGGTCGATCTGGTCGGGACGGTTGGTCGCGCCAATGACGAAGACGTTCTTTTTCGCGTTCATGCCGTCCATCTCGGTGAGGATCTGGTTGAGGACACGGTCGCCCGCACCACCAGCGTCGCCGCCCGGTCCTCCACCGCGCGCCTTGGCGATCGAGTCGAGCTCGTCGAAGAACATGACGACGGGAGCGGCAGCGCGAGCCTTGTCGAAGACGTCGCGGACATTGGCCTCGGACTCTCCGAACCACATCGTGAGGAGCTCGGGACCCTTGATCGAGATAAAGTTGGCCTGGCACTCGTGCGCAATGGCCTTGGCGAGGAGCGTCTTACCCGTACCGGGCGGGCCATAGAAGAGGACACCCTTGGACGGCGACATGCCGTACTTGAGGAACTTCTCTGGGTGCTCGACCGGGTACTGAACCGTCTCCTGCAGCTCGATTTTGACCTTGTCGAGACCACCGATGTCGTCCCAGGTGACCGTCGGGATCTCGACGACCGTCTCGCGAAGCGCAGACGGGTTCGAGGTGCCGAGAGCGAAGCGGAAGTTGTCCATCGTCACGCCGAGCGAATCGAGGACTTCGGCGTCGATGGTGTCCTCCTCCAAATCGATCAGATCCATCTTCTCGCGGATTTGCTGCATGGCCGCTTCGGAGCAGAGAGAGGCAATATCGGCACCGACATAGCCGTGAGTGTCGGCAGCAATCTTCTCGAGGTCGACGTCGTCCGCGAGCTTCATGTTCTTGGTGTGGATGCGGAGGGTTTCAAGACGGCCGGTCGCGTCAGGGATGCCGATGTCGACCTCGCGGTCGAAGCGGCCGAAGCGACGAAGCGCAGGGTCGATCGAGTTCGGACGGTTGGTCGCGGCCATGACGACGACGTTCGAGCGAGCCTTCATGCCGTCCATGAGCGTCAAGAGCTGCGAGACGACACGGCGCTCGACCTCTCCGTTGGTCTGCGGGCGGGCCAGAGGTAGCGTGCGCGAGGTGACCTGGACCGAGCGAAAGAGAGCGAGCGCACCTTCTCGCGCTTGGGCGCGATAGAGTCGATCTCGTCAATGAAGATGATGGCAGGAGCATTCTTCTCTGCCTCCTCGAACGCCTTGCGGAGATTTGACTCGGACTCGCCCGCCATCTTGGACATGATCTCGGGGCCGTTGATGAGGAAGAAGAAGGCGCCAGTCTCGTTGGCGACGGCGCGGGCCATGAGCGTCTTTCCGGTTCCGGGCGGGCCGTACATGAGGATACCGCGGGGCGGCTTGATGCCGATCGACTTGAAGAGCTGAGGGTGGCGGAGGGGGAGTTCGACGAGCTCACGGATCTGCGCGAGCTGCTTGCGACAGCCACCGATGTCGTCGTAGCCGACTTCAGAGAGGTTGTTCTCCTCGTCCTCGCGCTTGATCGGCTCGCCCTCGGTGTGAATGACCGTGTCCTGCGCGACGATGCAGTACTCCGCCGGATCCGTCTCCACGACCTTGAACTCGACGCTTCGCGAGGCGCCCTTGGCGAGGAAAATGTCCCCCTTGCGGACGGGGCGGTACGCCTCAAGGAAGTAGGGCTTGAGGAAGACATTGAAGATGTCGCCCGAGAGACCCTCGATCGAGTCGTCGAAGGGGAGGACGTGGATACGCTTGCCGTATTTGATGTCGTGGCAGGCGTGAACGGTGCAGAGGTCGCCGAGCTTGACGCGAAGGTTGTTGCGCGCGACTGGAGGTGGAACGAGGCTGTGTCAGCGCGCGAGGAGGAGGAGGGACAAGTCGGCGGAACTCACCCTTGTTCAGCTGAATCTTGCCCTCGTCAACATCCTCCGACGACAGTACGATCAGAACTGCGCAGAACGAGGCGCAAGCGGATTAGAATGAGCTGTCACCTCCTCCACCTCGACGGATGCGATATCCGACGCGAACAGAGGTCTTCGCATCGGCTCGCGCCCTCGAGCACGGTATACCACAGCTCGAAGATCAAACGCACCAGTATCCTTGCGCTTCTTGCCACGGACGATGATGGTGTCGCCCCGGAAGAGCTGAAGGGTCTCCATCGTTGCCGGGTTGAGCTGCGCGACCGAGTTGTCGTCCGAGGTACTATCATCGACGATCAAACGGTTCGGACTGTATCGCGACAGCACACGGAGAGCGGGCGAGCGAGGAGTGGCGTGTGCGAGCGGTGTCGTCAGCGGAGGGGTCCAACGATGAGAGGGGAAACGCAGGCCACGCACGACTTCTTCGGACGGAGGATGGCGGTGGCCGAGTCGTCAACCTTCTGCTCCTTGGACGGGTCGTTTGCCATGGTGGGTGCGGGTGTGGAGCGGTGTTGGCAGGGAGAGGTGGAGAGGTGGAGAGGGAGACTGGGAGGGTCGTCCGAGGTGGAGTTGGAGTGGGTGCGTGTGGCTGTGTGTGGCTGGTCGTGTAGCGCTGCTCCTCTGCAGCTGGCAAGCCTCGTGATTGTGGGAGAAGAGGAAGAGCTGACGCGGACACCGTTCGCCTCTTGACATCTTGACATCGTTCCACACGCTTCCTTCTCGTGTGTGAGCTTGTACGGCCAGCTTGGCACGCTACGAGACTCTTCTGATTCAGCCAGGACGATCCCAGGACCCGCCACTCGGGGAGGGACGTCGTATCTCTCGCTTCTGAGAACCGCTTGACCTTGCGCCGTTCCTCGTGCGCTATTCATCGCAGACCTCGTCGGTGTGAGATTTGAATTGGGACAGCAAGGACACAAGGATGGAGCGGAGCTCAGGAGGACCGCTGCTCGTGCCACGCTGTCTCGCTCTCCGCGATTTTCGGCGTCTATGTCTCCCCGTTGAAACGCTGAACGTGCTGTCGAAGCTCTCACGCTGGCAGAACGTCGACAAGTATTCTCTGGGGAAATTCCTGACGATGAGCGGCGCGAAGGAAGTCCCCGTTGAGCGCTTGCGATGCCTCGACAATCGCACATTCGCCCTCGTCGTCCGCTCTCCTCGGTTTCCTGCAAGCGCCAACCGCTGTCCATCAACTCCTGTGCGTTGCCAGCCCGGCGTAGCGCTGAAGCCGCAGGTGGCGAAAACCATCATCCCCTGCTCCAAGCGTTTCCATCCTCTCGTCCAGCTCGCATCTTCTTCGATTGCGCTTGCGCTGGCGCGCGATAGGGTGGATCCGCAAACCCGATGGCGTGGCGCTCAGCCCCCGCCTTCCGCGTCGCAAACCCTCTCTTGGTAAACGATTAAATCGCTCGCCTCCCTTAGCCTCACGCCCGACTGGAATGCCGAAGCTTGAGGATTGCTGAAGACTGCAACAATAGCTACCAGGAACGAAGCGGCGGAAAGAGGCGGGATACATACATGGAAACGCGAGGAGAACGAATCCAGAGGCAACAAACAAGGAGACGCAGACTTGATATGCGACAAATGAGGCGGCTGGTCCGAGGGAAGGAAGGAAGGCAACAGATGCGGGCGGAAGGACGGGGATTGCTACATGCCGGAGAAAGGAAGAACAGAATACAGCCGAGGCGAAGGACGACGGAAGGATCGGATGCGGGAAGGCGAGTTCCATGACGCGGTGTATGCAAGATGGAGAAAAGACAAGGCTCAGGCCCATGCGGTGGAAGGAGCGGCTGCCTGAGCCTGCGTCTGCGCCTGGACGTCCCTGACGAGCGCAAAATCCTCGATCTCGCACGCCCCCGCATGCAGTCTCCTCGCAAGGTCGTCCAGTACGCATCGCGGAACAGGCGGATGCACCTGCGTCCCGCCGCTTAAACGAGGCGGGGTCAAGTCGAGCTGAACTTCGAGATCGTCTTCCTCCTCGTCCTCCGTCTCGCGATCGTCCTCGTCGTCGCTCGAGTCCCTCGCGGCATCGTCGCTCTCCATAACGATGTTGTCGCCATCACCGAAGAGTTCTCTCCGCGCCTCGCGCTCGCGCTCCCACCGCCTCATGCGCTCGACGAACCCTTCCTCCTCTTCCCTCGTCGCCGATCGAAGCTGCTCGAACGCGACGTGATGCAGGCGGGCTGCTTCTTCGAACGTTGAAGGGTCGACGGCTGGCACTGGCGGAATCAAAGTACTGTGATCGAGCGACATGGGAGTTGAAGCGGGAGCAGAGGCGGTCCGGGTGCGGAAGGCGGCGGACGAGAAGAGAAGGGACGACGAGGGTGAGTGGGGGGATGTCGAGGGCGATGCGAGAGAGTAGTTGGGTGGAGACGTCGAAGGCGAATCAGTGGTCGGAGTCGACGAGACGGACGAGTCGTCGAATGAGAGTCTGTCGCGCGTCGAGCCCGAATCGCTCGACCCGTTGCGGCTGCGCATCATGGTTACCGCCGTCGCTGGGAGTGCAAAGTCAATCGCAGACGACGTGAATGTGCCGGAGGATGCGATAGCGTCATTCGCGCGAGTGGGGAGGGCGAAGAGGGACGACTGGGAGGGCATGGCGAATGGCGAGGGCTCTGTCCAGGCGAGCGGGCATGCCGGGCCGTCAGGCGAAGTCGAAAGCAATTGGCTGGCTTGCTTGAGGGGCGACGAGGGACCGGCTCGAGTCTGGGTGTGAAAGCGGTGGGGCGGTGAGCGACGTCCAGACGATCAGCTTGCGTAACGGGTCAATGTCGGGCGGTGGGCGACTCACAGCACAGGTCTTTGTCCGCTTGAGGCGCTTGCCACCGCCGGTCTTGCTGTGAGAGCGGTGGGCGGTCCACTGAAGGGTCGCGGTGGAGGAGAGGTCGGGCGAGGAGAGGGCGGAGAGGGACGACGAGCGTCTGCGTGTGCGGCACAGCGGCCTAATCGGGATGGGCGGTTCGCTGTTCATGCCAGCGTGGAGAGAGCGAGACGACGAGCGGGTCGACGTCGGCGACGGAGGAGCTTCAAAGGCAGCACCGCTTGCACAGTAAATCCATGTAAGCTCTATTAGAATTACTGGGACAGTCAGGCCGTCACTCTGTCGTCGTTGGCGGGTGTTTATTCACTCTGGCCCACGCTCGTTGGCTTGCTTGCAATCGTTCTCGTGCGCTTGGATTCTGCTCAGGCCCCCCGCACACCCCTCGCAGAGCCGTTGCGCGCCAGCTCCTCGGCCGTCCTCGATCGCCTTCGACTCAACTCGCACGAGCATCCCAGCCCTCCCCGGATGGACCGATAGCGATGGCAGCCGCACTCGCAGCCACAGCGTCTCATCCCCAACCCTCTCCCGACTTCGACCAGCGCTCAGCCATGCCCGGCTCGCTCTCCCCCCAAACCGCCGGTTCGGCTGTCGCGCGACCCACCCCTGCGCCGACCTATGTCTTTTCCTGGACGCCGAACGCACCATGGCGGCATATTCCTCTCCCTCCCGCCAGTGCATTCATTGGTACGCTCGTTCCTGTCCTGCTCGAGATGGCGGGTTGCTCGAGCTGACCCTTGCGCCCGGGTTCTGCGGGATGTAGCCGGTGCGCTCGCAGGAGCCGCTTCTCGAACAGTCGTCTCACCGTTGGAACGGCTGAAGATCCTGCTGCAGGGCGAGTCCGCCTTGACTTGGCAAGGAGGCGCTCTTCGGACGAGAAGCACCCAACTGACTCTTCTGCGTTCAAACCTTCCAGTACAAGGTGCATCAGCACAGTACAAGGGCGTGTGGCATGGCTTGACAAAGATGTGGCGAGAAGAAGGGTTCAAGGGTGGGTCCAGCTTTCTCGACTTCGGGCAGGGAAAGGTCCTCAGGCTTCTCCCCTCAGGCTACATGCGCGGCAACGGCATCAACGTCCTGAGAATAGCCCCCTACTCAGCCGTCCAGTTTTCCTCCTACGAACTCTTCAAGTCCGCGCTGCGAGGCGAAGACGGCTCGATGGACACGCCTCGCCGCCTGACGGCCGGCTCGCTCGCGGGCATCTGTAGTGTCGTCAGCACGTACCCGTTGGATCTTGTCAGGTCGAGGTTGTCGGTCGAGTCGGCGAGCTTGGGGATGAAGGAGGGCAGGACGGATGGGCGGAGTACCGGGATCGTGAGGATGACGCTGTGAGTGTCGGCAGTCCAGGCTACGCCGTCTACCGAGCCGCGCTGACTTCATTTGAGGCGTTCAGCAAGGTGATGCGGGAAGAAGGCGGTGTCAAGGCGTTGTACCGCGGCCTGGTACCCACATCCGCAGGCTTGTTTCGCCTTCCATTCCCGTTTTTTCCTCCGCGCTCACACTGGCTTGTACAGGTGTCGCCCCTTATGTCGCCTTCAACTTTGCCTCGTACGAGCTCCTCAAGATCCAGCTTATGGACCAAAGTGCGGATCACCACGAGCCGGGAACGTTTGCCAAGTTACTGTGCGGAGGAGTGGCGGGCGCGGTGTCGCAGACGGTGAGTCAAACTCACCCCAGCGCCGCTCGCAGTCGGGAGGGAAGCTTGAGAACGTCCGACTGACCCTTCGCTAACTCGCAGCTCACCTACCCTGCCGACCTGCTTCGACGGCGGATGCAAATGGTCGGTCTGAGGAGTCAAGCGTTGGGCTACGAGTATACGGGCGCATGGAATGGTGCGTTAACCCGCCTCCTGCAGGCTATCGTTCAGAAGCGGTGCTGACGGTATAAACTCGCCTGCAGCCGTATTCTCGATCATCCGGCAGGACGGTATCAAGGGACTGGTGGGTACTTTTGCCTTTACAGGTATCCTCCCGAGCGCACTGACCTTCCTGTGCGCCGGCAGTATCGCGGTCTTTGGCCAAACCTCCTCAAGTGCGCGCCTTCAATCGGCGTCTCCTTCGCCGTCTACGAGTGGAGTAAAGAGACGCTCGACGATTACTTCGAAGAGGAAGAGGCATAGAGGCGAAGAAGAGGTGAAGAGGGTTTCTCTCGTCTAGATGTTGTGTTCCGCTTTCGCAGTCTCCCGTTCCGCATCGGTTGTTCAGTCGCTACTATACACTGTCTTTCCTTTATCTCATTTGTTATATAACGCCTAGCATTCTCCGCGGTGGGAACTTCGGCAACTCGGGGAGCGCCAGAACTCCTTCGTCTCCCGCTTTCGCGGTTGCCACTCGCTGGCTTCGTGCTACGTCGACGTCTCGATCAACCTTTGATTCTGCGACTCTAGCGCGCGCTCATCCAGCCCGGCGACCTCCGTGGCTTGCTCTTCCCAGCGTGATCGAACGCGACCTCCTTCCTCGCAAGTCACCGACTAGCTTGATGGAGACGGACGACGAGCTGCCGCCCCGGAGGGTGAACACGCCGTTGGGACGGCTGGACGATCAGCGCGCAGGGTGCGTCCTTCGCTCACTTCCTCCCGCTTCCCCACCTGATGCTGATGAAGCCGTTCTGTGGCTGATACACAGCTTCCCATCTCACACGGCTCCGTCCGCATTCCCGTCTATTCATGATACGTCTAGCGACAACGCGCCTGAACCCCGCCTGCGGCGCCCGTCGCCCAAATCCGCCGGCTCTGCTGTTCTTCCCTCCAAGGCGCGGTCAGGGAGCTGGGGATCTCCTCCCGGCGAAGGCAACTCGAATGGGAACAGTTTGAGAAGCCAGTTGACGGAGCTTGGTGGGTTGTCGGTGTCGACTGCAACGCTTGAGGAGGAGGGACCGTTCGCGGATCCGCTGCGACGCAGTTCGTGGAGTGTGAGCGTGCTCCTCCTCCTCTCCCGATACTTCTTCTGACAGATGATATGCGCAGGTACGGAGTGAATCTAGCTCGTTCCCGCCTCTCACGCCTGATGTCGACTACCGCCGACGAGGATCCGCCGTCTCCGCCTCTTCCGGTCTCTCCTACTCTCCACACTCTCGCTACCCACCTCCGCCGAGCAGCAACGGCAACTCGTTGAACCGACACTCGGTCTCGTCGTTCGGCGGGCACACGGTAGGCGATATGAGTATCACCTCCTCCGCGCCTCTCCTCAACCGAAACGCGACCAGGGACGAGCAGCACGGCTCTCGTGCTTCGAGTCCGGCTCGCCCGGAAAATGCACGACCGAGCTCGTCCGGCGATGGCGTCGCCTCGACCTCCAGCGCCCGACTAAACTCGAGCAGCGCGAGCTTGTACTCCTACTCCGAGACTTCAAGTCACCATTCGTATCCTCCCAAACCCCGGCCACGGACAGGGTCGAGCATGGCAGGCAGCGAAAATGGCGAGACGGTTGGAGGGGAGCTGTTGAGCGGGAGTTGGAAGAGCTGGGCGAGGGAGATCGAGGCGACTGGGGCGACTGGTCAAGTTCAGCGAAGAGGGGTGGGTCCCAATGCTGTTCTGCTCAAATGGAGGTGCTGACGACGATTCCTTCAGAGCGACGACGCTCGAGCGGAACCTTGGCCAACTGTCGTTACCCAATCCTACATTCATCAGCCCGTCGCCCGCCCTGCCGCGGCCTACCAGTCCTCGCTTTCTTCCTACTCTTTCCCCGTACCTTCGCGTATTCCAGCGCATCGCTCGCCACGCGTACCGGTCAATCCGCTCGCCCCGCTGCGGAAGCGACTCGCTCGCTCGCTCGCCAGTACGAGGGGGACTCGCCGCCAGCATACGGAGGTTCAGCTTCTTCTGGAGCTTATTGACGCTCTCGAGGCGTTGCTGGCGAGCCTCTCGAGCCCGTCGAGCTCGTCAAGCGGAGACCGGTCTTCCGGCGACTCGAACGCTTCGAGTAACGGAGCAGGCCTTGCGAACGGCGCATCTGCCGGTCTGTCGGCCCCGACGTCACCCGTCACAAACGATCCGCTCTCCTCGTCTACCCACTCCGCCTCCGCCCGCTCGACAGGCTCAGTCACATCCGTTCCTCTACCCCCTCGCGCCACTCTCGTCGACGAAGTCCGCCTCCTGATCCGCGAACTCGTCGAGCTCGTCCCCGACGCGCAGAATTGCCTCGCAGGAGGGCAGTACGGGCCCCTGTCGCAGCCCGGTATCTCGACCCGCGCATTACTGGCGACTCTGAAAAACTCGCCCGAGACGGCGTCATCGCCCGAGTGGTGGCCGCGCAAGCTGGCAAGGGATTGCAGGACGTTGTTGGAGGAGGCGGGGTTGCCGACTGCGACGGCGGCGGGCAGTCCGGCTTGGGTATTGGCGACGAGGCTAAGCGAGGAGATGGACGGAGAAGATGAGGGAGGCGGCGCTAGAGCGGGATCTCGAGCTGGAAGAGCAGGGAGCTACTTATTGAGGAGCAGGAGTGGAAACGAAACGGGAGGCGGGAGCGTATCGGATGCGAGGAGGGAGGAGCTTCTCAAGCAGGGCCAGCAGCGGTGGGAGCAGTACCGCGCGAGGAGTGAGATGCCCTAGCAAGTCGTCGACACGAAGGCGCTGCACCGACGATCGTTACCATCGACTGCCACCCGCACCTTTTCCCGGGAGGAGGAGGAGGAAGAGGGAGAGGGAGAGGAGGGAAGACCCGACGGCAAGCCTCGCTGGGAACGGCGAACGAGCGGCAGATCTACGCGGGCATGTGCGAGCGAGACAAGCAAGGAACCCTCGAAATCGTGAGAAAAGCCGAGGCGGGATGACACTGCGGCGCCCGCCGTTGTGGGGTAAGTCTGAACAGCCCAGCGACGGACAGACACTTCTTGCACTCGTACGCCTCACCCGCCCGCCAGCCTCTGCCAGAGCAACGAGAGCGTTGCCCTCCTCCTCATGACCCCGTTGGTCCAGGACGCTACCTTTCTGCTCGCTCTTCCTGCGTGGGCCGCGCCTGCTCGCATACGCACGCTCGCGCTCTTCCCCCCCGTACTCGCCGAACTCGCTCAAGAGCCCCCCGCCGAGAGCGCAGCCCCCCACCCCTGCCCGTCGACCGAGGACGCACGCGTCGACACCGCCTCGGAACGTCGAGCAACGAGGCGCACACGACACCAGGCGAGACACGGGCAGCACTTGCGGGCAGAGGGGCGTCGCGCGCGGTCGCTGTGAGCAGATCTCGCCGACTTCGATCGCCCAAACACTCGCCTGACGCTCCGGACAACTTTGCGCGATTTCGGGCGCAGTTCGGGCAGCTCGGAGCGCGCTCGGCAGGCGCAGCGTGCCGGTAGATGTACGCTGAGCAGGCGCAGGACGGCCAGCAGCAGCAGTACCCGCAGCCTGTCAACGCGTTCGGCACACAACAGGTGGGCTTCCGGGCGGGCGCGTACAGTCAGCAGCAGCAGCAGCAGCAGGGACAGGCTGCGAACGCGGGAAACATGTTTGCGGGACAGTCGGGAGGTAACCGTGCGGGCGGACAGGCGTACACTCAGAACGGAGGTCAGCCTTTCGCTTCTGCCAACGCTTTTGCGACGGGGGAACCATCGGGCGCTCCATACGGCGTCGGCAGCCCAGCTGTATCGACCTCGAACCTCCTCCAGCAGCAACTCGCCGCCCAGCAGGCCGCCTTCTCGCAGAACCCCTCCACCCAGCCGAACCAGCCCAGCCTCGCACAGCAACAGTACATGCAGAACATGCAGCAACAGCAGATATACAAACAAGCGCGAAACGCTCAGCAGCAGCAACCTTCTTACCCCTTCGCCAACCCTTCCCTTCCCGCCAACTCGCAACCTCCGAAGCAACCTTCACAAGCCTCGCCTCCTCCGACAACTCAGCAGCGTCCTTCCGGGCAGACGATAACTCAGCAGGATATCCAGAACGCCCTGCATGGTGTCAACTTGAACGGCATGACGCAGGAGCGGTTCCAGCAGCTTACGCCCATCCAGCAAGCCGCCATTCGCGAGGTCATGATGTCGCGCTCGCGAGCGCAACAACAGGCTTCCCTCGGACTCGGCATGCCCGGCGCGACTGCGACTCCGCCTCGACCAACCCCTGCTCAGCCAAACGGGCCCCTCACACCCGCTGCTGGTGGAGTACCGTCGACGCCTGTGCCGCCGCAGACCAACGTCTTCTTGAAGACGCTCACCGAGTTCTACGCGAAACGAGGCGTTCCTTTCAGCGGTCCGTCGGTCGTTGAAGGCCGGACGATTGATCTCGCGCGGATGTTTGCGGCCGTCACGCAGGGCGGAGGGTTCAACGGGGTGCGTCTCGCAGTCTCTGCGGATGGGCGAAGGCGACTGATGCCCCACCTGTGCAGGTCACGACGAATCGGAAATGGGGACTCGTCGCGACCGCGCTCAACTTCCCGGCCGCTTCGCCCGAGCAGCATCCGCCTGAACGGCTACAGGGTCTCATGACGGTGCGTTTCGAGTCGATCGCCACCAGATGCTCATCTTGACCTCATCCGCTTGATCTTCTCAGGCATACCACCAAACGCTCCTGCCGTTCGAGATGAACTGGCAGCAGGTTCAGCGAATGCGAGCTGCAGCCAGCGCAGCAGCGAACGCCTCTTCACCCAATGGCGCAGCGCCCTCTCCCATCTCAGCGATGACTCCCGCTCCTGCGCTTCCCGCTCCGGGCACTCCTCAGAACCTCGCCATGCCTCCTCCTCCCCGCGCTTCCGCGACTCCCGCACCCGTTACAGCACCTTCACCATATGCGCTCCCGTCTCAACCGCCAACTTCGGCTCCTTCACCCACTCAACCCGTCGCGGCAGCGTCGCCTGCTTCCTTCCCCACCAGTGCAGGCGCGTCTCGGCCAACGACGGCTGGGGCGAGTCAAGCGCCGACGAGTGGGCTGGCAGAAAGCGTCAAGGTTGAAGGCGCGGCGTCTGCCGCCTGGCCAGAGCTCGCCGCTGCATCCACCTCTACAGCACCTCCTCTCGCCACGTCGAGCTCCGACTTGACGACTAAGCCCACCGAGCCCGCCGTTCCTCCGCGACGGAAACGCCGACGCATCGAGTACCGTCCGCTCGCTCGACCTCTGGACACTTACGGCGGCCAAGACCTGCAACTCGTCGAGCAGGCGTACAATCGAGCCGAAAAAGCTCGTTCGGCGCGCAAGCTGCCCGACCTCGGACTCGTCGACGTACACGGCTTAACGATGAGCTTGCGGAGCAGGATGGCGACTGAGGTCGCTTACGCGCTCAATGTCTTGACGCTCATCTCACTCCAAATGACGACGGAGGAGAAGGGCATGGGCCTGCGGTTTCCGTTCGAGAAGTGTCCCGACTTGCTCGAGGAGTTGCTCGAGCTATTGGAGGAGACAGCGTTAGGGCCGGACAAGGAAGGCGAGTTGCGGGGTGTGATCGAGACGGCGAAGGGCAAAGAGGTCGCGCAGAAACCGCAGACCTACCGCGAGCTCTTCCGCCTGATTGAGGAGCAGGCGAACGAGCTCGATCCGCCTCGCACACGCCCGCACGCCTCCACCGTGTGCGACTTCAACTCGATCCTCCGACCAGGAGAAACGACGCTGGCGGTCGTCAACGTCCTCCGCAACCTCGCCCTGGCCGAGAACAACGCGCGGTATATCTCCCACAACCAGCGCATCGCCGAGTTGTTCATCCGAGTCGCCAGTCTCCCGCTCAAGGACCCGTCTGACCCGGCTCCGCCTCGCTGGCCGGCTCGCGTTTCGGCAGCCGACTCGATGTCCGTCAAGAAGGCGGCGATCGAGCTTCTGAGTCAAGTCGGTGCCGAAGTCGAGCTCGACAGCTTGTCCCCGTCAACAGCGCAGCACGCCCTCGACCTTGTTCTCTTCTTCATCCGCGACGCCGAGCTGCAACGCGAAGCTTTCGCCTGCGACCTCTCCAACACGCCCTCGATGGTGTCGCGCGTCCACCAGCCGCATGCAGGGCCGACAACCGCCATTCCTCCCTACCTCCACCTCGGCCTCTCGGCTTGCGCACGTCTCGCCCTCAAGGACAGGAACCGCTCCGTCATCGCCCGCCTCATGGACCCCGAGGACCTTTACCGCATCTTCATCTCGCTCGTCGCGCTTCTTCCGATTTCCGAAAAGGATTTCCAGATCATGACCTTCGAGACGGGCCTTTTGTTCGTCCACGGCGCCATTATGAGCCTTTACAATCTCGCCTTTCTCGCCCCTGCATCCGTCAAGGCCCGCCTGCGCGCTGATCCGAAGGTCCACAAGAGCTTGTTCCGCATCGTCCGTCGACTTGCCGGCACCCAGGTTCAGTCGAACGAGGACGACATCTATCTCCTCCTCGCCAATCGCTCGATTGCGATCCTGCAGCTGCTCGATGACGGCGGTGAGGGCGGTTGCGGGAAGAAGAAGGGCACGCCGGTCTCGGCTGCGCAGGCGGATTTGCCGTGGTACGGCATGTCCATGTCGGGACTCGACGACGACGACGACGCTGGTTCGTCCGATAACGCTGACGAAGAGGTGGACGAGGATGCGGCGGATCAGGGCATCGACGGCAACCTGGCGGCGAGCGAGGCGACCGTGCGACGAAACGGCCACGAGACAGAGACAGCGCCAATCCTCGCTGGCGAGTCTCGGCAGCTGTACGAGTACTTTGCGTCAGCGTCGATGCCGCTGGTGCTGCCGTCGCTCGTCGCCATGGCGGACGGGACGAGGAGCAAGAAGAGGCGGAAGTAACTCCACGAGCTCACGGGATCGCTCGCCGCACGAGCCTGTAGACATCGCATTCAGATTCTCGTTGGACACGCAACTCTCACTTGCAAAGTAGACGCACTGATCTTTGCGAAGCAGCGAGAGAACACTTCCTGCTGATCCCGCATCGCTTCGCTGCGTTCGCTTGGGTTGGCCGTCTTCTTCGGATCTCTAGCAAGTGTGCGGACCCACTTGCAGTCCTTAGGAGCCACATCGGAGAACCTCTTCTCCTCCTCACGTCCCCACCCCTTCCTCATTTGAACAGTCATAGAGCTCTGCCCAGGCTATCGCGGCTGAGGCGATCGTAATACCTCTCGACGCCATCCTATTACTCGACACCCGTCTCGACAGCCCCGTTCCGCCAGTTCGCGACGCGCCCTTGTCTCCTGCCGCTGCTCACCAAGACGACCGGAACCTCCTCAAACGGGGCGCGATTCGGCCTCTGCAAAGTTGTCCTCGGGTCCGAGCGCACATCGCCGTTGCAGGTGCACCGGCGCCGCCAACTCCATCTCTTCTCCCGCCCACCACTTCCCGGGGCGGCGCAGCCCAAACAGAGACTGCGGACCTCGCAGCTTGTCCAGGCGCGTACGCACAGCTTGCTTCATTACTTCAGGAAACTACTGACGCTAGACGGTATAGCAGGTCGCGGCTCTGTCGCCAACAACGGTTTCTTGCGGGTGGAGGCTTCGGAAATGCAGCTCGACACGAGCTTCACGAGGAGCCTTCGAGCTGCGCTTGACGCTTCACTAGCATCGCCAGCGTCGACTACAGCGGGCCCGACATTGTCTGAATCGAAGACAGAGGTCCTCCCGCACCTCCCGACACCGCGGCGCAGCCCTCCACGACTGAACCTCCAGGCGGCTTCTCCGTCGTCAGCAGCGAGTAATCCGGACTCATCGGGACCCGCGCTCTATCTTCAGCCTGCCTCGCCCGCTCTGTCGACATCTGCAGCCCTCTCTACCAGTCCAACGAGTCCCGATCCTCTCCCCATTCCGTCGACATCCAGTGTCGCGTCCTCGTTTCCGTCATGCGTACCGTCCTCGGTTCCGTCATACGCACCGTCTTTTCAACCGCTCCTGTCGCCTACAGGTCCTGCAGGAGGACTGGCAGCTCGACGAGCTGCGCGGCTGGGCAAAAAGCGTCTCTCGCTCGTCGTCCCGCCAAACCCGCATTCGTCGCTTCCTACGGCATCTGCAGCGCCGCCACAACTCCTTTCACCTCTCACACCCTCTTACCTGCGACTTTCCGACAACCTCGATGCCGAGACTCGCTCTCTCCCACCTTCGCCCGTCTCCCTCACCACTTTCATCGGGCCTGAAGGATCCGAAGCGCCTGACCGAACGATTGGTCGGCTAATGTTCAAGCAGCAAGCGGACGAGATGCGGGAACAGATGCGTGGCGGGCGCGGGATGAAGCGGCGGACATCTATTCCGAGGCTCAACCTCGTCAAAAGCGGGGCGGCTCTCGCCCAGCCCGCCAATCTTGACAATTTGGCGCCGGCGAGCAGCGATGCGGGAGCAGCGTCCGCCATATCCGCTGTCCAGCTCATCCGGGCACACGGGATCGAGCGGGAAGGCGACGGCGACGCACTGGAGGAGTTCCCGTACGCATTTGGACCGCGCGAGATTCTACCAGGCGTCTTCCTCGGCAGCGAGCAAAACGCGAAGGATCCTGCGGTGTTGCGTGACTGGAAGATCGGGTTCGTCCTGAACGTCGCGAAGGAGGTCGACTGCCCCTGGACGTCCGAGTCGAGCGACGAGGAGCTCGACGCTGAGGTCGAGCAGATAGGGGAGTCGCGGTTGGATGAGGCGCAGGATGCCGCGCCAATTCCACAGCCAGTTCCGCGGCCGCCATCTTCGCCTCGACCCTCAGCATCGAAGCATCGACGCACGAAGACACAAGCCGTCATCTCGTACACCTACATTGCTCCTGCGCCTCCGAAGGAGCCATCTCCCCCACGCGTTGCCATTCGTCCAGCCTTCATCCGTCCGACAACTTCGACGCCCAACTTGCACGCCTCGTTCCAGCCTCTCTCGCCGGCTCCTGTCCCGCATATACCCAGTCCCGTCGGCTCATCCACGCCAGTTCGCACGAACGACCTTGACACACCTCAGCGCAGCATCTTGACTTCGCCGCCGCATTCACGCCGCCCGACTCCTCGTCTCGCACCTACTCGTGCGCATACGCATCCGCAGACGACGACGCGCTCGGCCGACGCTGTACGCTTCCCGCCGAACCAGCGTTCCGGTCGTCCCGAGCTCGAGTACCTCTGGCTTAAGTGGGGCCATGACGAGGCGGATCTCGTCGAGGCGCAGAAGTTCCAGGCGGCCTTCGATTTTCTCGATGAGGCTCGGGAACGGGGCGAACGAACGTTGGTCCATTGTCAGTGCGGGGTTAGCAGGAGTGCGACCGTTGTGATCGCGTACTGCATGCGAGAGGCCGCAAAAGCGCTTGAGGAGGGGCGGGACGCGAAGGAGCTCGCAGGCTGCACAGGCATGCACGATACCTGTACGTGCCAAGCCGTTCACGTTCACTTACACGTCTCGCTGATGACCCTGTCCTCGCAGACTCCTTCGTCAAAGAGAAGAGCGAATGGGTTGGCCCGAATCTCTCGCTTGTGTTCCAGCTCGTCGCATACGAGCGAACTCTGCGAGGCGACAGCGGCAACGAAGACGATGCCTACGCCCATTCGGCACACCTTCCAGAGCCTTCGCAGGAGGACGACCAGGGCTTGCCGCCGCCTACGCCCGCCGATTCGTTCCGCCCTTTCGCCTTTCCGCTGCCTTCCCGTCTCCAGTCCTCTTACCCCAGTCCCCGCACGCCTATGTCCGAAGGCTCGATGGCCGACTCGCAGCTATCGACGCCAGACCTGCACGATCCGCTCGTCTCGCCGACATTTAGCATCGCAACGAGGACCTCATCTGTCACTTCCACGCCCCTCTCCGTCGACCGTAACCTTCCGCCTTCCGTACGAGTCGTTCGGAGCGATGATGGCGTCGAGCAAAGCGGGCGGTATCGGCAGAACGGCATCCGGGATCGGCACAGCTCGCTCGAGACGGTCGTTGCCGAGCAGGACGAGGACGAGGAGCGCGAGGAGGACAAGATTGGCAAGGGCGCCTTTGTTCTCTCCGTTCCGCCTCTGCCGGCTTTCGCACTTCAGTACTCCGAACTCGCCTCGCCTACAATCGCAGTGCGCCCGCACCAGCAGCGATCTGAAGGCGAAATTCTCACGCAGATCGCTCCTCCGCCGCGCTCCTCTTCCTTGCGACCAGCTGACGCACCCGCCACCGCTCTCGACGACCTGCCTCCTCTTGCGATGCCTAAGCCGACCGCCGGAGACCCAGCTTCCCGCGGCTACCCTCCGTCCTCTCTTCGCCGCGAGTCGCTCATCGCTCTCACCTCGCCCCTCTCTGCCACTTCGACGATATCGTCTGCGACCCCGCTGTCGAGCGGCGGACTCGGTCGCACAAACTCGGGCAGACGATTTGGTGCAGGCCAGACGCCGACCGAGCGGAAGGCGAGCCATCGCCGCGTCTGCTCCGACACGATTCGAGTCCCAAGTCCACACCTGTTCTCATCGACGGGCTCGACGGGAGCCGGCACCAGCCCGTTGTCGGTCTCGACGCCGGAGCTCGAGTCGTCGCATGTGCGGACGCGATCGGCCGAGGAGGACAACGGCTAACGGTTGTTCCCCAGTCTTGTTTCCTTCCTCCTCTCTTGCACATGTCCCCGAGGCTTCGCCTTTACTACCCTAGAGATCTAATTCTTGTATCACTCGCGGCCACCTTATTCCGTTTGCCCGATGCTCGCTGGTCGAGCCCGTCTCTGCAATATGGACGCTTCTGCGCAGACAGATTCAGGCGCAACGAGAGTCTATTGAAGTCAACACGAAGGTGAAGCATGTCGACACATTGGGAAAGCCTCCTACAGCGCGATTCTACTCGTGCTTGACGTGGACAACCACCTTCCCTCGCGCCCTGCCCGTGTTCAATTTTTCGAATGCCTTCTCGACCTCCTCAAATTTCCATTCCGAGTCGATCTCCACCCGCAGCCCCTCGTCGTGGACGAGTCGCCCGATTTGGGCGAGCCAGTCCTTGCGGGTAGCGTTGAGCATGATGCAAGAGTAGCGATAGCCGATGCCTGCCCATCCTTTGAGCATGCGAAGGAGCATTGTCGGGTGCGTGAGATAAAGGATCGAGCCGCCCATGGCCAGGCGGGAGGTCTTGTCGCCAACAATGGTTTGGTACGAGCCGCCGGCTGGATACGCCTTCGTGCGTGGCGAGACGAGGGACGGAATGTGAGGCAGAAAATCGGTGCCGCCGACGCAGTCGACGATCTGGACGTATCCCTCGGGCGGGCGAAGCTCCTTGACGCGCTGGACGACGTTTTCCGACGTGTAGTCGATTACCTCGTCCGCTCCGAGCTCCTTGACAAAATCGAAGTTGCGCTTCGAGCAAGTCGCGATGACCTTGAGGTGAAACTGCTTCTTGGCGAGCTGGACGACGTATTGCCCGACGCTCGTCGAGCCGCCGAGGACAACGATTGTAGGGTCAGGGTTGGCGGACGGAGGGAGAATGAGGTACGGCGGGGAGAGGAGGGTCTTGGCTGTAAGGTAGACGAGGGGGATTGCGGCAGCTTGAACCCACGGGAGTGCCGGAGGTTTCGCGACGACGCAGGATCGGGTCATGTCGATGACGGCGATTTCGCCGAGCGTGCCGCAGTTGACGCCGCCGAGCTGTTCACCAACTACTTAGCTGAGCAAACCCCAGAGCTGGCTGTTACTAGGCTCACGGGGTTGAAGGTCATGCCCATCACTTCCGCTCCGATCTGGAGATCCTTCACTTCCGCCCCCTTGCCCAGTATCCGCCCAGCAAAGTCGCACCCGATTCCCTTCGGGTACTTGAGAGCCGCCAGACGAAAGATGCTGTTCGCAGAAAGCTCGTCAAGTCGAGCGAGCCGAAGCACGGAGGAGCCGGACTCACGGCAGGTTCTTCAGCTGTACATCAACGGGATTGAGCGCAGCCGTGACAACCTCGACGAGAATTTCGTGTGGCTTCAGGTCGGCTGGTCTGGGCGGGCTTTGCTGGATCAGCGACAGCGTCGAAGGAAAGGGCGGGGAGGCGTGGGTCCACGCGCGAAAGGAGGGCGCCGCTTCTGGGGAAGTCATAGCAGTAGAGCAAGTAAATTCTAGCAGGTCAACGGGCCCAAGTAGCCGAACGAGTGAATGGTTGGAGGTCAAACTCAAGGTCACGAGGAGGGGAAGAAACGAGCGTCATCCCTCTCCCAGCGACGACAACTGCTTCTTTGAGCGTCTCGGAGGCTGGAAGAATGATACACGCCGGTGAGCGAGCTCTACTCACACTCGTGGCCCGTACGACGCGCGCGCTGACCTTATTCACTCCTCCCCACTCGGACCCGCTCGACACGGAGCAGTCCTCATCTTCAACAACGCTGGCAAGCCGCGACTGACCAAGTTCTACTCGGTGAGTGCAACTTCAGTGGCACGCGGTCCATGGGGTTGTGTCGAGCTGATGTCGCGGCACTTGCTTCTCATCAGCCCTCATCGCCAAAGACACGTTCCGCCATTCTCCAGCGCATCTATACCCTAGTATCAGCGCGCGACGACTCTCTCTGCAATTTTGTCGAGCTACCGAGCGGGTTCGGTTTCTCTTCAGCGGCAGATGCAGGTGTCGAGGACGACGCAGGTTTGGGAGGACCGGCTGGCATGGCGAGCGAGATGGAGGACTTGCGGGTCGTCTACCGGCATTATGCGACGCTCTACTTTGCGTTCGTTGTCGATCAGAGCGAGAGCGAGCTTGGCATTCTCGACCTGATACAGGTGCGCCCACGGATCCTCCCTTCTGCGTTCTCATGCTCCTCTTTACAGAGCTGACCGCATAGTTGGTGACGCGCGACCCGCGCACAGGTCTTTGTCGAGTCGCTGGACCGGTGTTTCGAGAATGTGTGCGAGCTGGACCTGATCTTCCACTTTGACGAGGTAGGTTCCCTCACTTATGCTCTTCGTCCTCTTCTTCAAGCTGACCAAAGCTCCGACACTTCGGCTCCGATTCTGCATGACACGTCGACTCTCTTTTGCTTCGCTTCGTCCTCGCAGGTCCACACCCTCCTTAATTGCATCATCACCGGCGGCCTCGTCCTCGACACGTCGCTCGAGTCAATTCAGCAAACGTTCCGCGCGCAGCAGCAAGCGAAGAAGGCGTCGCAGAACGGGTCAGGGTTGGGCGGGATCAGTGGGCTGAAGGATGCGGCGGGCTTGTTGGGCGGAGAGTGGGATCGGTTAGGCTTCGCGGGACTCGGTCGACGAGGGCGGTGAGGGAGTGGTACTGGCGTGCGTGTGTTCTCTCTCACCCCTTTGCACAGTTGTTAATATCCTAAGACGAGTTGTATCCCCCTTTCAGACGAGGCTGTGTTCCGCTCGATCACCTTGGCAAGTCTCGAGGGGCGTGATTAGCTCTTCTCTCTCCCGCTCTTTCTCTCTTCGCCTCGTCCTGCACACTCGCACCACTCGGAGCACTCACCTGTGCGTCCAAAACCCGACTAGCTAGTCTCCAGCCACCGCTGACCCATAGCGTCTCCTCCTCGCGACGTCACCGCCCAGACACACCCTTCATCGCTCCGAACAAGCCAACATGCCGTTCTCTGTCGCGCACAAGCAGCACTCGTGTGTCCCAGCCTCGTCAACACGTGTGCAAGCGCTGTACTGATGCTTTCCTCGCCTCTTTCGACTGGCAGATATACGATCATCCCGAAGCTTCTGTATGTGCACCGCTTCGGCCTGAAGAGATGGAGAGTCACGTTCGGCCCGGGCGGCGTGAGTCGACTTCCTCCAGGCCTACGCGTTTGTGGAGATCCTGACGACGATCCACCTGTGTAGAGGATCGCCTGGCAACCCTAGGCGAAGCAGCTACCGGTTCTCTTGTTCAATCTATGATGGTGTGTCTGTACAGTCCATCTTGTAACGTCAGATTCTCCCGGCGGGTGCGGAAGCTCGGAGAGAAGTGCCAGCATTGCACCCGTCACATCTCCTCGCCCTCCTCGACGAACCCTTTGTCGACGTTCCTGATCGCACCCTCGCACAAGACACACTCGCTCGCAATCAAGTCGTCGAGCTGCCTCCTCAGCGCCTCCTTCTCCTGCTCCTCCTTCACCTCCCTCGCACTCGGGACCTTCTCCCCCCTTCCCTGCTGCAGATCCCTACTCCGCCTCGAAGACGCCGGCGCCCCTGAAAGCGACGACCGAACCTTCTGTACCGTCCCAGACGGGAGCGGGATCGCCCCTCCGATCGCAGACATGAGCGCGTCGGGAAGGACGAGCTTCCGCAGCTGATCGACGGCTTGGACGGACGCGGCGGCGAGCTTGAGACCTTGCGAGGAGGTGTCGTCGAGGAGGGTGCGGGAGCGAGAGGCGGGATGCGGTTGGCGCGACGAGGGGGCGAGTTTGGACTGCAGGTCGAGCATGCGCCGAAGCTGCGTCGGCGTCAGCGACTTGGTGACCTGAGAAAGCACCAATAGCGTCAGTCAACAGACCTAAAAAGGCCAAAGAACCGGCGCGAACGCACCTCCTGGATCAGGCAGTCGGCGTGGAAGCAGTGCTGGCACGGGAAGACGTAGAACTGCCTCGTCAACAACGGCTGCGTGCAGGCCCCGCACTTCTCGTTTGCGTCGACGACGACGAAGCGGTTCTCGAGCTCAGCAATGTCGGCCTTGATCGCCTCGGCCGAGCGCGTCGCCTCGTTCATGTCCTCCTTGAGCTTCTCGATGTGCGCCGAATAGTCTTCAAGCGCCGAGCAGATCTCATCCTTGAAGTCGTCGATGACGACAAAGTCGGGGAAGAAGGGCAGGATGTCCTCGATTTTGAGCAAGCTCGTCGACTCGAGGAACTGCATGGCGCTGCACGACCAGAAAGACGCGTCAGCTTCGTCTCTCCGGGCAGAACATCGCAGAGTAAACACTCACGTCTTGATGTCATTCTTCTTGCCGACGACGTGCTTGGCGATCTTGAGCCACAGCTTCTTGCGCAACAAGTCGTCGTCCTCGGGCTTGTCGGCGCAGATCTTGGCCAACTCGAGGTCGTCCCTCTCGAGCGCGAGGTCGACGCTCGACTCGTACATGCGCATTTTAGAGTAGATCAAGACGCAGGCTTGGACGCGCTTGTGTGTTCGGCAGAGACGGAGAGCGTAGTCGAGGTCATAGTACGGGTCACCCGTGAGCGGGTTTGTCGGCGACAATTCGAGGAAGCTGACGAAGGCGGCCTCATCCGCCGACGGACTCGTGGCGAACAGCGTGATGAGCGTGTTGTGAACTGCGGGATCAGTATTGCGTTGCTCGAGGACAACGTGTTGGAGATAGCGGATGAGGTGGTCGTGCGGTTTTTGCTCGCTGGATGAGAGGCGGGGAGAAGCGAGAGCGGGGATCAGGCGGCGAACGTCGAGGCGAGGTTGGCGAAGGAAAGCGTCGACCGTTTCCTTCGGGGCGTGCCGCACGAGAACGGCGGCGAAGCGGTAATACAGGTCTAGCGACTCCTGCTGCGCGACCTCGTAAGAGCCCCACAAGTCTCTTCGAACAAAGCAGGACGGACGCACCTGCTTGCTCAGCGCCTGCAACGCCTTGACCCACTCTTCCTGCGCCACGTGGTGCTGGACGATCCGCTCGTGGTTGCCGACGACGGAAGCATAGTACAGCGCGAGCTCGTCGCGTCCATGTCGTTCGAGCAAGTCGAACGTTGTGCGGTGGTCGAGGTTGTCCTGCTCTCGGCATCGTCAGCATTCTGCCTCCTCTCTTTCAAGAAGAACGCGTGCGACGCACCTTGTACGTAACCAAGAACTGCCGCATATCCTCCTCGACCATTCCCCTCTCGGCAACAAAGTTATCCGCATCTTCGGACGCCCGTTCTGCCGCGGCGAGGTCCTCAAGCTCGTTGATCTTGGCAAGGAAGATCTCGACGAGCCAGGTGGCGAGCATCATCCTCCGAGTCGAGTCCTGTCACACCCTCCACCCAATCAGCACATGGAGAAGAGACTGCGAAGGAAAGTATGCGCAACTCACACTCCGCTTCAACCTCTCCAACTTGGCGACCAAGAAGTATCTCAGCGCGTCCCTCTCGTCCTTGTCGACGAATCGGAGGACGACTTCCTCGAATGGCTTGGACGACTGCGCATACGCTTGCGCGGATTGGATGTATCGCCCGGCGGAGAAGTAAGAGTCGGCTTCGGCGGCAAGGACCGAGTCGCGCTGGCGCTGGGTCTGCGAAACCGATACAAGAAATGTACAGTCAGCTCGCCGACAAGGTGGATGCGCTCGAGCCGAAAAGGAAGGCTTGCGCTCGACGCACTTTGGCAACCCTCTTGGCAGCCTCCCAATTCCCCCTCGCCAGATAAACCCTCCACACGTCCCGATCCTCATCGCGGATCGCAAGCTCGTAGATAGCCGAGTCAGTGTGCATCCAGCATGTTTTGCGGAGGGGGTCGGTGGAGAGGCGGATGGGGCGGGACGTTGGAGGCTGCGCGTGGACGGGGGGATTAGGGGGAGGAAGGAAGGACAGGGAGGAAGGAGTGAAGGACGCACGAGGTCGAGAGGCTCATTGTAGACTACTTTGTCCGTCAGCAGATCCACCGCGCAAACTCTGTCTCCATACAGCAACACGAAATGCCATTCGGTCAAGGCCATGCTGATAGGTTGGTCGGGCTCCTCGTGCGCGTCGGACGAGGAGGGGTAGGGGATGAGCGATGCCGAGTCGATGATGCCGTCGCCGGGGTGGAGGTCGGAGGAGGAGGAAGAGGGGAAGACTAGTTGGCCGTGGTAAATGCCCGGACCTGTTTACTCCGTGTCGTCTCGTCAGCTACTCCTCCCGGACACGAAGAAGAACGCTGAGGCACCAGTCATCCACGCCATACTCTTCGGCAACGCCAGCCCCGTCACCGCTCCGTCGCGATTCGTCCTGCTCGGCGCAAAGAAGTGCAACTCGGACGTGGGCGGTTCGCCCGGCAGTTCGAGCATCTCTGCGCGTCGTGCCTCGTCAGCACACGAAGGTTCGGGAGAGATGACGGGAAGATGGACTAGGTCTCGCCTCGCCCGATGCGTAGGGCTGCAGCACGCCCTCCAGCAACGCGCTCACGTCCTCCTCCTTCCCTCCCTTCCCTCCCGCGCCAATTCCAGTCCCAACAAACTGGCACACCCTCGTGCTCGTACTCGCCACCACCGCCACCCTCTTTCCCGCCCAAACCTCGTACCTGAGCCCTTCGATCGGTTGCCGTTCAGGAAGGGTAAGCAATTGCTTGACGTAGCGTTCCGGAGAGCGGGAGGAAGAGGTGCCGGGTACGTGCATTGGTAGGGAGAAGTGGTCTGAGGAGGTCGTGGAGGAGAGGAAGGGGTCGAGGAGGGTCGTTTCGAGGATTTGGCCGGTTGATGTTCCGAGGAGGATCTCGCGAGTCGAGAAGGGTGAGACGGCGGAGTTTGAGGGGAAAGACGAGGGAGACCAAGCGATCGATTCGATGATGGCGCCTTTCAACCTCGTCAAGGGCTTCGCTTTCCGCTGTTGCGACTGACCCGAGGTGGAGAGTGGCAAGTCAGCACCGACAAAGGCGTAGAAGTTGTCCCCCGAGGTGGTGGAGACGACGACGTGGCGGCCTGTCGGGTCGACATGGAGTTTGTGCAAGTGGGAGGGCGGAGGAGGAGGGGCGGAGTTTGAACGCGAGGAGGGGGGAGCAGGAGAAGGGACGGGGATGTCGATCGTCTCTACTTCTGTGGGGTGGTCGAGGTCGATCCGGATCAGCTGCGGCGGCGAGGGGCGAGCCGAGGAGGATTGCGAGGAGGTGGGGGGTGAACCGGTGACGGCGAGGACGAGGACGTTGTTCGTGCAGGAGAGAGAGTGCAGTGCGGACGGCAGCGTGAACTGAACCTGTCCCAGCGAGAAGATGGGCGCGGTGGGTTCCTGTCAACGTCGAGAGGGTCAGCGAGACGACGAGGAGAAGCGACGTCGCCTCACTCGCCGGGGGCGAAGGTACGCACCTCGCTGTGCCCTGCCTCGTACACTGCGCCGTCCTCGAACCCTTTCGTCGGCAGCTCGAGTCCCGCCTGCCCCGATCCGCCGATGAAGTCGTCCATCCGCGGCGTTTTCGTCTCTCGCGCCGTCCGCGCTGTTTCAAGGGAGCGAGCGGGCGTCTCGAGACAGTTTGAGGCAGCTGGAGAGACCAGTAGCCAGCACGGTGAGCCTGGGAGAGTGCAGCCGAGGTAGTGGTTGTTTGGCTGCCCCACCTTCGCTCACCGTCACGGCAGCCTCGTCGTCTCGCGGTGCGCGCGCCCGAGTCGCTCTCGCCCGTTCACACGGGGATCTCGAGCGTGGTGCAGTCGGTGAGAATGCCAAGTGTGCATTGAACTTGACCTCTAGCCAGCCTGAGAGTGCGCCGTTCGACCCTCGAGAGTGCCGGGGCGCGTTCTCGTGCTCTTCCTGCTCCGCCGTCCGAGTGGTGAGCGACGTGGCCACGTTGCGAGTTCGCTCGAGTCGCCGGGTCGAGCGCGCGACTCTTGCCACGCGCGCACGCGTTTCTCACTGGCCGACGCTCTCCGCCCGCCCGTGCTGCGTTCGAGAGGACCCCGCGAGAGTGTGCTTGCTGCTGCTCACGAGCGAGTGCCACCGCCGCCCGTCCCCAACTCGCACGCTCGCCCGCACCCTCTTGCGACCCAGGCCAAGGGCACTGACGGCCCACCACACCCCTCGTTCACGCGGTGCACCCCGTCAGACGCGCGCGAATACCAGCCTCGTGCACGCGTTGACTTTGGCCAGCGAAACGGGCCGCCGAGATGGCCTCGGACCGACCGCGGCGCGCAGCCTCTCAGCGCCGCTCGACCGCCGAACCCGACCACCCTTACTCGTCGCATGGTCAGCGCGCCACAGGGTCGAGGAGGAGCGCGAGGAGAAGCAGTAGGGAGGTCAATTACGCGGGGCAGGACGACGACGACGACGACGAGTATTTCGAGATGGGGGAGGACGCGAGCGAGGAGGACGGGGGAAGCGGGCGGCGCTCGACGGGGAAGGGAAAGGCAGTGGCGTATGCAGAGGACGAGTTCAAGCAGGAGGAACGGGGGGAGCAGTTTGAAGCGGACGAGGAGGAGTACCGACGCGACGACCTCCCTCTCCACCCTCAGCACCTCCCGCCTCTGCCTCTCGCCCACCCTGTGCCAAACTCAAATCCGCTCGTCGTCAAGTTGAACGTCGCGCGCACGGCGACGCCCGCTACGCCCGTCGAAGCGCCGCCTCACGCCGACGACGACGCAGACGCAGAAGGCGAGGAGGATGCGGATGCGGCCGGCGAGGACGACCCGGACGCTTATGGCGCCCCTCATGCCGGTCACGTCGCTCACGACGCGTACCAGAACGGCCAGTACGCCGCAGCAGCAGGCGCGGACGACGGCTCGGACGAAGAAGGCGTTGGCGGCGGTCGACGACTGCGTCCTCGTCGTCAGAACGCGATACACGATTCAGAGGACAGCGCTTCCGACGCAAACGGGGCGGAAGGCCACTCGCTCCCTCCTCGGGTCTTTACGACGACCAGTTCGGGGAGGCAGACGCGCAGGCCGGTGCATTACGGCGAGAGTGGGGAGGAGGAGGATTACAAGCCTGATCAGGAGGCAAGAAGGGGCGGGTTGAGACGTGGCAGGGACGCGGGGTATCGCGGAGACGGGATCGAGCCGGATGACGAGTGGGATGGGGAGGACGGCGAGTACGGCGAGAGGAGGGGCGGAGGAGGAAGGAGTCGCCGCTCGTCAAGGAGGACCAACGACCGTCCTGCGAGGCAGCTGCGGTCCTCGCGCGCTGCAGGAGGAGCGGCGAGGTCGACGCGCAATTCGCGCAAGGCGGTCGACCAGTCGTACGAGCAGGACGAGGACGAGACGGAGCTCGACACGGACGAGGAGATGCTCGACTTGCAGGACGACGACGACGATTCGCTCGGACGCGGCGAGGGAGCGGGCAAGCGGAAGCTGCGTAACAAGCCGAGGATCAACTACTACGTCCCCCCGCCGAACGAGGTCGCGGGCTTGAACGCCGGCAGGGATTCGAAGGGCAAGGGCAAGCAGCGCAGGACTGACGAGGATGGCAACCCATTTGCTGGGCTGCCGGCCAACATGACGGGCGCGCAGTGGGCGGCGCTGTACCCCGAGGGAGGGCAGCCGGGATCCGACTCGGTGAGCGGCACTCGAGTCCCTCTCCTCCCAGTCTTCGTGCTGACGCCCCGCTTCCGCATGCAGTCCGACGACGATAACCCGAACCTGTCGAGTCCTCGCAAAGCGGCGCTCTTCTCCGGCCCGGGCGCAGCCGTGACAGGCGGGATGCTCGCCGGCGGCGGCCTCGACTTCGGTAGCGGCGCCCCATCAAACCTCGGCAAAGTTAACAACGTCGCCACACTGGCCGACACCGACCCACTCGGCGTCCCGACCTCGATCTCGTTCGACTCGGTCGGCGGACTCGGGCAGCATATCCAGCAGCTCAAGGAGATGGTCTCGCTGCCGCTTCTCTACCCCGAGGTCTTTGAAAGGTTCAACATCACGCCGCCTCGGGGAGTCTTGTTCCATGGACCGCCGGGAACGGGAAAGACGCTCCTGGCGAGGGCGTTGGCGGCGAGTTGCAGTACCGAGGGCCGGAAGATCTGTGCGATCGCTCAACTCTCGCTTTCGCCACATTGACGCTGACGACTTTCTCTGCGAACAGCCTTCTTCATGCGCAAGGGTGCGGACTGCTTGTCGAAGTGGGTTGGCGAGGCGGAGAGGCAGCTCCGGTTGCTCTTCGAGGAAGCGAGGGCTTGCCAGCCGTCCATCATCTTCTTCGACGAAATCGACGGTACGTCTGGTACAAGCTTTTGCTGCCAACCCAACAAGCTAACGTCGCCACTGTTCGCAGGTCTCGCACCCGTTCGCAGCAGCAAGCAGGAGCAAATCCACGCCTCGATCGTCTCGACCCTCCTCGCGCTGATGGATGGCATGGACGGCCGCGGCCAAGTGATTGTCATTGGCGCGACCAACCGACCCGACGCGATTGACCCGGCCCTCCGTCGTCCAGGCAGGTTCGACCGCGAGTTCTACTTTCCCCTGCCGAACCTTGAGGCGAGGAGGAAGATCATCGACATCCATACTGAGGGGTGGAATCCCCCGCTCGAAGATGGATTCAGGGACGAGTTGGCCAAGTTGACCAAGGGATACGGAGGTGCCGACTTGCGGGTGTGTGGCGCTTGCTCTGCTCGTCACTTCTTGCAGCTGAAGCACCGTTTTTGCAGGCTCTGTGCACCGAAGCCGCCCTCAACGCCGTCCAGCGCACTTACCCGCAGATCTACAAGACCAACGACCGTCTCCTCATCAAGCCGGAGCAGATCGAGGTCACCGCTCGCGACTTTACCATCTCCCAGAAGAGTGCGTCACTCAACCCACACTTCTACAAGCTCCGACTGACCAATCCCGCTCGCAGATCTCATCCCCTCAACAGCCCGCTCGACCTCCTCCCACGCCGCGCCGCTGCCTCCGCAGCTCGTCCCCCTTCTCGCCGACTCGCTCCAACACGCCAAGACGGCGCTCGCCAAGGTCCTGCCCGAGGTCAAGAAGGTGAATGTCTTGGAGGAAGCCGAGTTTGTCGACGAGGGAGCTGGGTTTGAGAAGGAGAAGATGTTGCAGGGTGCGTCCGCTTGTCTCGCTCCTTCATCCAAGTGTCCAAGCATGTGGCTCATGCGCCAGCTTTGCAGCCTTCGAAACGCTGCGCGTGTTCCGCCCGCGTCTGATCATCTGCGGCGAGCCTGGCATGGGCCAAGCCTTCGTCGGCGCCGCAATCCTCCAGCACCTCGAAGGCTTCCACGTCCAGACGCTCGACCTCGCCACGCTCGTCTCTGACTCGACTCGCACGATGGAGGCGGCGTGCGTCCAGCTCTTCGTCGAGGCCAAGCGCCACAAGCCGTCGATCCTCTTTATCCCTTCGCTTGTCACGTGGTGTACGAGCGTTGGCGAGACCGTCCGTTCGACGATCAAGGGCTTGCTTGATGGGCTGGACCCGTCCGACCCGATCTTGCTGCTCGCGGTTGTCGACGGTCACTTCTCGGAAGTCCCGGCGGACGTTCGCAGCTGGTTCGGCTTTGTCAAGGGCAATCGCGTCATCATTGGCAAGCCAAGCACCGTGAGGCCCCCCTCCAAGTGCCAAGTGCTACTGTCATCGTAGCTGACGCTTAACGCTCTCGCAGGACCAGCGACGAGCTTTCTTCGAAGATGTCATCGCCGGCATCCAGCGGCCTCCGAACGAGTATCCCGATGGCGTTCCTCGTCGGAAACGCGTTCTCGAGAAGCTTCCCCTCGCTCCGCCTCCTCCGCCTCGCGCACCGACAGCCGCCGAGATCGCCCAGCAACAGCAGAACGACCTACGTCTGCTCGAGTACCTCAAGTGGCGCCTCGGCCCTGTCCTCTCCGAGCTCAAGAAGCGCTACAAGCGTTTCCAACGCTCGCTGTACAAGGATTGGCAGAGTGACGACCTCGAGTGGCGCCAGGAGCAGCTTCGCCGCGGCCAGGAAGTGACGGGTCTTGGCAAGCAGCCGTACCACAACGTCGACCTCGACACGATGGCGTCTGACCTGTACAAGGGCTTCTACTACACGCCGGACGACTTTCTTGACGACATCCTCCGCATCCAGCACAATGCCGAGGTCAACAAGATCATGGAGAACGACGCCGAGGCGCCCATTCGTGCCGGACAGATGGTCAACCACGTCAAGGTCATGCTCGACCAGACCTTCGACTCCAGCTTCCGCGCCGAGTGCGGCAAGATGGCCGAGCGCATGCGCGAGAAGGAGAAGGATGAGCCGAGGAAGGGTAGGCGCCGGGGTCGTGGCGGCAGCTTGCCTCCTGAAGACGGCGCTGTTGCGGCTGCCGAGACGGCTGCTGCAGCTGGCGGAGCGTTCAAGGAGCGGTACAACGCGCGAACGGCGAACGGAGCCGAGGACAGTGCGAATGCGACGGACCCGCAGGAGATGGGCGAGGAGGGCGACGCTGAGCGCCAGCTGAAGCGGGCGAGGGCGGCGAGCGGCGAGCATGTGTTGGAAGCCGAGCAGCCCGATGAGCACGGTCCGGCGAAGCGGCAGCGGATGGAGGTCGAGGGCGACCAGGACGAGCAAATGCGTGCGATACAGCAGCACCAGGCCGCCGTCGACATGGTCGACAGACAAGCCGCCGCTTCGACGAGCTCAGCGCCGAATGGCTTCTCAGCCGGCGTCGTCGCTGCGCAGCCGCAGGCGGGTCCTGCCGGCTCCCTCCACGACCTCCTCAACCCGACAACCTCGTCCTCGCTCGCCGCCTTTGCCGACCCCGTCGTCGCCTTCTCCGAGCCACAGCAGAAGCCCTTCGCGCCAACAGACGCAACCGTCGCTCCGCCCATGGCCGTCGGCGCCGCGCCCTCCGAAGCGACCGGTGCGGCCGGACTGCCTGCACCAGAAGCCGCTGCCGCCTCCTCCTCCTTCCTGAGCGGCACCTTCCCCGCCACAGCCGCGTCGGCCAACCTCTTCGGCGTACTAGCCGTCGTCCAAGACGCGCTCAGCGTCAATGGCAACTCCGCTCTTCCTTCCCGCGATGGTACGCCCACCCCGATCGGCATGAACGGCGCGCCGGTATCCCGCAGCGAGGCAGGTTCCGCTAGGCAGGCTTCTGCCGAGCCGGAGAAGGAGCGTACGCCGACGCCGGAACCGACGCCTCCCCCTCCTCCGCCTTTCGTCGTCCCCGCCCACACCGTCGACAGCCTATACAGCTTCCTCATCGAGAAGACAGACGCGCTCAACATCGACCAGCTCGAGCAGCTCCGCGCGGCTTGCTACGATGCTGTCTGGCGCGGCAGGACGCAGTGGGATCGGACGACGGTGGTGCAGGAGCTGGACGACCTCGCGAAGGAGTTCGTCGAGGAAGTCGAGGCGCTGGCTGCTTGATCGAGTTTTTTTGCATCGGTTCTAGCTCTCGTTTCTCTCGCTCTGTTGTAGCCATCCTTTACGACCTATGCATCCCCAAAAGAGCTTCCACGCCTCATTGCATCACTGTATCGCCCGTGACCGGGAAGAGCAACCGCCTGCGCACCGGAAGCGAAATCAGTGTTGCCCAGAGCACGGCAAATACGAGTGAAAGCGCACCAGATGTCGTCGTCTGCGGCTGGGAAGAGCATATCTTCATGCATCGGGAGCGCGTCGAGACCTGCAAAGACGTTGGCGTCCGTCTGCTCCTGTTGCGGAAGCGTCGCCGTACTCGTTGAGACGAACGGCTGCTGGTCTTGCTGTAGAGGAGGAGGGGCGGGGTGCGGATGATGGGGGTGGAGGTTATCTTGAATTATCTGCTGCGCGCTCGAGAGGGACCAGCTTGAGTTGCTGCCACTTGACGGATAATCCTGCCCAGGCTGAGACGCTGCGTGTACCGAAGTTGAGGCAGTTTGCGAGGTGGCGAGAGACGAGAGTTGCGTCGCTGGCGAGAGTGTGCTGAGGAGGTGGGTCAGGAGCCGGTGCATGTAAGCCGGCATGTCATCCGACGAGCGCGACGCCGCTTCGACCGCAGCCTGGATGTCGGATAGGGTGCGCACGACGCGCTCGCGGTCGGACTGGCTCATCGTCGCGATGTTCTTGACGAGCCAGATCGAGCAGATCGCGAGCGCAACGTAAGCGAGGTTGAAGCAGAAGGGGAGGTAGCCTGGTCGAACGAAGTGGTCTTGGAATACGACTGCGAGACCGACGGCTGCGTCGACACATCCGCAGAAGGCGATCGTGAAGTCGGATGGAACGTCGACATTGACGGCCTGGTCCTTGGCGCGGTATCGATAGTTGTACAGGAGTCGGTACTCGGCGAGGTGAAAGGCGAAGAGGGCGTCACAGAGGCGGATAGTCGAGACTTGAGGCTGGAGGAAGTCTGCGGGCGAGAAGGTCAGCTTGCGTCCGGCTTGACGGGTCACAGGGACTCGCCTGTTCGATCTAGCCACTTGGCTCGCCAGCGATGCCAATCATGCTCGATCCACTTGAGCGAGCGCAAGTTCGATGGGTCGCCATTCATCGCCGCCAACAAATCGGCATAGAGTCGGCACATTCGTGAGAAGGTGATCCACGGAGGTATGGAAGATTCGCCGGGCGTAGGTAGGTGAGGGTGTTCGGCGAGCCATTGTGCTGCGTCATCAATGTCTTCCTCCGAGATCATGCGAGGAAGGGAGTGGTGGATCGCCAGGTGGTAGTCCGCGATGACCAGGTCTGCGAGACGCAAAGTCAGCTGCCAAGGTCTAGCGAAAGGGAGGGAAGGACGCACTCAGCCACGTCCGCTCACGGTTGAGGACTTCGCGAGCCTGCAGCTCATCCGTAGGAAGCGGTCGAGCGTTCACGTTCAGCCTGAGCTCGTACGCCATGCGAATCGCATACCCAACCTTTCTCCAGCTCGTCGCGTCGTCCGCCTTTTTCCAATGCGTTAACAGGTTGATCGCCTGTACGACTTCGACCGAGCACAAGCCGTACTCGACAGCTTGGCCGATGAGCTTGTTCGCAATCGCGAGACAGGCGGAGTAGGCGTCTGGTCGGAGGATCTTGGCTGTCACGCAGAGTACGGCGGAGAAGAGGAGAGCCGATTTCTGCTGGCAGTAGCTCGGGGTGTGCAGGCGTGGGTCGAGGATCGCGACGACAAGGTTTAGGTTTTCGAAGTAGCTGCGGGTGGCCAAGTCAGCACAGCGGTGCCACCGAGAAGCTGTGGATGCACTAGTTGAAGAGCTCGAAGACGTCTAGCTCGTTCAGGACGCCGGCTTGAAGAGGGTCGGGATAGTCTCTGCGAAGCAGGCCAAAGCTACCACTGCCAGACGGAGGCGGTTGTGCCCTGGAGGGTCCGGCAATGAAGGCTGTCCGAGAAACGTCAGAGCAGGGCATCTTTGAGGCGAACAGAGGGATCACGGACGGGAAGAGTCGCCTTCTCGAACGACATGCGAGAACTGGATCGACATCGCACCCGAAGCAGCTGGCGACTGCGAGGCATGGTTCTGAGACGTCCCCCGTGCCGAACCGTACGTCTGCGCTTGTCTTGCAGGCGGCACAGGGGGAGGAGGATAGACGGGCGGCTGAGGCGGAAGAAGAGCCGGAAGCGAAGGGGAAGCGTCGTCAGACACCGGGACCGTCGCGTCCTTCTTCCGACGACCTCGGCGGTGCTTCTGGTACTCGCAGACGAGCTCGTGTGTGACGCATCGTCGACAGGTCGTGTGGACGTCGGGAGTGTGGCATTTTCGCTGAGGAGACGATTCAAGGGTCAGCGGACGTCAATTTCAGACGCTCGGGCGAGACGAGACGCACCTTGGCTGCTCGACAAGCTAGACAGGAGATCTTTCTGCGACGAGGAGAAGCGCGAGGGAGTCGCCGCACTCGCTTCAAGGACTTGGACGAGGAGGGCGGGAACGCACGCTCCGCCAAGCTTGACCGATCCCGCCAGTCCTTCAGTCTGTCCTCGTCCTCCAGTTGCATTCGACGGACCAGCCTCAGCACCAGCATCGGTCTGCGCAGCGGCGCCTTGCGGACTGGGAGTGGCATCCATCCTTCAGGGCGCAGAGCGGCGTCGAACGGGCTCAGCGCGAGCGTGCGCTACAATCTCGGAGGTAGCAGGCTCAGCGAGCGTGCGCCACGATTTCGGAGGCAGCAGGAGGCATAGCAGCGGAACTTGCTCTGGTTTGCGGGAACTTATGGAGTTCACCTCCGCTTAGTCGCCGCACCTTGACCGCTTGACCCGCACATGCCCCACGCTTCACACAGCCGTGGGCAGGACTGCTCATGCCTGTACATTTGGCAGAAACCCAAAGCCTCCTGACTTTGCAAACCCCGCTTGACGACGCCGACGAACGATGCCTCCGGCTCCGCTCCACTCTGGCTTCGTCCTCCAGGACGACCCAGCAACGCCCCGCACCGAAGCGACCGTCTCCTTCCGCGATATCCTTCCCAAGCCCGACCACCCTCGCATCGCTGGAATCGCCGACCATTCCGCGCTCAGTTGGTGCGAGAGTCGAAAGACTGTCGAGGCTCCAGCCTGGCTGATTAACAGGCTTGACGTTTGCAACATCGAGCGACCGTACAAGGGCTTCTCGGCAGACGGTCATCCTGACCCGACCATCTTCCGCTATGAGGAGGATGAGGGGGCGCCTGTCGAGGCTGCGGTAGAGGCCGTCAACAAGCTGCTTGATGCGCTTCCCGGGGATGTGAGGAAGGAGGTGCTGAAAGGAGATGTTGCGACGGACGACGAATTCAGGGCTTGGAGCAATCCGGAACTCTACGTGAATCCCGGTTTGTCCTGCTCCAACACCTTGCTCATGCGGCTCAGACACTAACCTCTGTGCTCCACAGGCGGCATCCGCCTGGATGAGACGACGACCGAGATCCAGGACCTCGTTCACGACGTGCTCAAAGCGTCTCTCTCGCCCGAAGGATACCAGAAGGCGCTCGGCTGCACCCTCACGAACCACTTCCTCGGCGAGCTCGTTAACGGCATCAACGTCCTCAACAAGCACTCGTACAACTTCCGCCTCTTCCTCCCGCCCGCTACTCGTCGTCCTTCGCTCACCGACCCCTGGGGATGGACTTTCTTCGGGCACCACCTCTGCCTCGCCGTCTGCCTCGTCGGCAAGCGCATGGTCGTGGGACCAACGTTTATGGGCGCCGAGCCGGACAGGATTGATGTTGGTCCACATGCGGGACTGCGGCTCTTCTCGCAGGAGGAGATTCGGGGGCTGAACTTGATGCGGAGCCTGAGCGAGGAGAATCAGAAGAAGGTGCAGATCAGCGTTGGGATGACGACGGCTGCAGGTCTGCCGGAGGACCGGTGGAACCCCTTTGACGAGCGGTGAGTGCGCCTCAAGATCGCTCCTTCAGCTGTGACTGACCCTTGAACCTACAGACACCTCGGCGGCGCGCACCAAGACAACCGCGTCGTTCCATACGAAGGCTGCCCGATCTCGCTCTTCACACCCGAACAACGCGAAGAAATCTACGCCATCCTCCGGGTCTTCAACCTCTATCTCCCGGAAGGACCGCTCGAGCACCGAATGCGCCGCCTTCGCTCGTTCGAGGACCAGACGTACTTTGCTTGGATCGGCAAATTCGACCTCGGCTCGCCGTATTACTTCCGCATCCACTCGCCTGCGACGTTCTGCGAGGTGCGTCCGTTGACCTTCTTCCCGAGCTCACCGTGCCCCAGGCCACTGATTCGATTCGCTCCTCTCGCTCCTTTTTCTACAGTTTGACTTCCACTGCGGCATCTTCCTCACCAACACCTCGCCTGCCAAATGCCACATCCACACAGTCAACCGCCTCCCGAACTGCGAGGATTACGGCAAGGCGCTCATCCAGCAGTGGAGGCGCGAGCAGGAGGTCAAGGGCGTCGTGGCGTAGGTTGAGGTTGATGCAGCGTAATCGAACAACGTCGAATGCTACTTCAGGTGGAATGGGAGGAAGGAGGAAAGTTCTCCACTCCACTACTTTCGAAGCCCGCCCTCTCACTCCTTGTGTCCCGTCGCTCGACCGGCCCCTCATCGCGACGTTGCGCTGCCACTGTCAGCCTCGCTTTGCCTCAACGTGCGCTGAAGAGCGTTGCTGAGTCTCGAGTCTGCGAGGCCCGACCGCACCGTTTGGGAAGGTCGCGCCGCCAGCTCTCGATCCCGTCTCTCGTTGGCCTCCTGGCTGTGCGAGTTGCATTACTGCCTGCAGAGCTTCGCACTCGTCTGCTAACTGCACCAGCTGCGAAAACCTCGTCGTGCCGTTGCGCTACGAGCACACCCTCTTCTCGACCCCGCATACCCGCCTCGCGCCCTCCTCTTTCCCTCTCGCCCGCCCTTGACACGCACTCAGCCGAGACAGACCCAACCATGTCAGGAGCTCAAGACGTCAAGCTGCCCATCTACCCCTCCGACAACAACGACCCGCTCAGCTCCAAGGGTCTCTTGAACGAGCGCGATGAGGCTCTCCCGACCGCCGTCACCAACGCGACGTCGGCCAAGTCGGCCGCCAGCATGGCCAGTGCGGAGGGAATCAAGAAAATTTGGCCTGGTGCGTCCTTTCGACGACCTGTTCGCGTTACCGAGGAGCGGAGACCGCTGAAACGTGCGGGACTTTTGTCGCGTTCTCCCTGCAGGCTACATCATCATGGTGTGGATCGCGTTGAGCAGTGGGGTCATTCTGCAGAACGCCTACATCCTGCGGACACTCCAGTAAGTCGGTGTGAGGAGGCGGACTTTCGCCCTGGAATGTCTGGACGGAGATCCCTCGCACTGTCGCTAACGGTTTATTTCCACAGATTCAACTACCCTATCGCTTTGACGACCTGGCACTTGGTCTACGCGACCATCGGCACCCGTCTCCTCCTCCGCTTTACCCACCTCCTCGACGACCTGCACAAGGTTCAGATGTCCTGGGACCGCTGGCTGCGTAACGTACGCATCATTATCGCGGTAATGATCGCAGGAGAAAGAGGGCTAACTCTTTTGCGCGCAGATCGTCCCCATCGGCGCCCTCTTCTCCGGCTCCCTCATCTTCTCCAACTTCGCCTGTGCGTTTAGACCCCGCGTTCTCGCAGCCTCCGTCAGCTTCTAATGATCGCAACGTATCCCAGACCTCAGCCTCTCCGTCTCGTTCATCCAGATGCTCAAGGCGTTCACCTCGGTGGCCGTCCTGGGCATGTCTGTTTTGTTCGGCCTCGAGCAGATGCAGCCGCGCAAGTTCGTGATCGTCATTGCGATTTCCTGCGGAGGTGCGTCTGTGCCGTTCGCCGAGCCGCTTGAATGTCGCTGACATTCCGCTCGCACAGTTGCCCTCGCCTCCTACGGCGAAATTGCGTTCGACATGGGTGGCTTCATTTGCCAGGCGCTTGGTATCGCATTTGAATCTGCACGCCTTGTCTCGATCCAGCTGCTCATGTCGGGCTTGAAGATGGGACCTCTCGTCTCGCTCTACTACGTGAGTTGCCGGCGCAGAAGGACGGCGGACGACAGAACTGATGTGCCTTCCCCTGCAGTTTGCACCGGTCTGCGCCGGCCTCAACATGATGCTCATCCCCTTCTTCGAGGGCGCCGCACCCTTCCAAGAGGCCCTCGAGGTCGTCGGTCTCCCCATCCTCGTCGGCAACGCCACGACCGCTTTTGCGCTCAACGTCGCCGTCGTCTTCCTCATCGGCTGCGCGAGCTCGCTCGTCCTCACGCTGTCGGGCGTCATCAAGGACATCTTGCTCGTCCTTGGATCGGTCGTCTTGATGGGATCGACCGTGACGTTCACTCAGGTACGCTTGCCTTTCGCCTAAGAGAGCTCTCCCGCGCGACTGACGTAAGCCGTTCTACAGTTCGTCGGCTACGGCATCGCCCTCATCGGTCTCGTCGTGTTCAAGCTCCCGAAAGAGACGGTCGACAAGTACATGATTCAGGTGCGCGGTGCGCTCGGCCGATGAGCGAAACAGAGGGGCGCAGGCCAGGAAGGGATGGGCTCGTCGCTGGCGATGAGGCGGAAGACGGTAGGAAGGAAAGGAAGAGAGGAATGCTAGACGGACGGCAGTTAACTGAGTCGTGCAAGGCTTTCGATTCTCTCTCCGGTCCTGCATCCCGCGCTCGCTTTGGCGATGTCGCGATTGCCTTGCGACGCTTATGTGCGTTACAGAGGTGGTCCTGCGGTTTCCTATCTCGCCAGCTAGCGAGAGGGAGGAGGATTTCGCGCAAGTGGCCTCTTCCTTGCTCGCCAACGGCTTCTCTGCGTGGCTATCAGTTCCCGGGCGTCTCTATCTCGACGATTGCAGCCCTCGAAGTCCTCCAGTCAACCCATCTCGATGTTGACATCTCGAAAGTCAACCTCGCCTCTCTCGTCGCCACGCGCCGTGTTTGGAGAGGTGGCTTCCTTGCCTCGCGATCACCTCGCCTGACACGCCTGCTGGCTGCACAGGCACACTCACACAGCTTGAGAGATCCGTGAACCAGCCCGCTCGGCCGTCCCACGCTTCCACGTCTCGCCCAGGCCCATCGCTCGACACGGCGAACCAGCCAAAAGGGCCACCGCGAGCATGACGGCCCGCGAACTGCTCACCAAAGCTTTTCAAGGCGAACATGTGAGTCTCTCGCATGCGTCCAAGCTGGCAGCAGAATGGACACTGACTTTGCTACGCATGTTGGCGGACACTCAGACCCTCAACCCCGACCTTCTCTCGTGCGAGGGCGACTTCGCTACGCACCTGAGCCGATACCCGAACGACACGAACTTCGTCGCCGAGCGCAAGCCGGGCATCAATTACGGGCGAGTGCCCTTTCCTCGACGATGTCCAACTTGCGGTGCTGACCTCGCCGCTTCCCACCCGCAGAGAATTGATCTGCATGGAGGAATCTTGCTACAGCGTAATCGAGCTCGACCCCCACCCGAAGGAGGCTGACGGCGGCATCGCGCGCGGCTTCGGCTGGCTGTACAAGTTCTGGGTGCGTCTTGCGCTTCCCCTGCGCTTCCGGCGCGTCGTGACCGCTCTTGCCGGCCCACAGGAGCACATCGAAAATTCTGCCGAGCACAGGGCTGCTCGTGACGCGCGCATCGTCAAGGAGAAGGTGCGCTTCCTCGTCAACGAGCGTAAGTTCGGTACTGAGCAGCTTCCTTCGCATCGTCTGCGCAGCAAATCAAGAGCGAGCTTCCTTCCCATGCCTGGGTGTGTTACCGTGCTTCGGTTTCTGCGAATTCGTCGAGCTGACCATCTTCCTTCAATCAAGAAGACTTCCTCGTCTGGCGCCGCCTCGTTAACCGCAGCTTCGAAGTTTGCCAGCGGATCGGGCGTCAAGATGGAAGACAAGGCCTTCGGCGGTACGCCGCGTGTGTCGACTACGACCTCTACGGCCGCTGGCTCCACCAAGAAGCGCCCGTCCGACCCGCTGCACTGCTCGTCAGTCCGCGGCATGCTCACGGATGACGCCGTCGACCTCGCGCTCGACAAGAGGCCGAAGCTTGAGGCCGCTCCGGGCGTTCTCGCCGAGCGTCGTAATGAGCCTCAGGTCGGCGTCGCGCCTGTCTTCGCCACCGTTCAGCCTACCGCCGCCGATCAGATCGCGTACGACGAGGCCAAGTCCACCCTTACGCGCTACGAGCTGCTTGCCGAGGAATTGAGGAGTCGCCCGCCCGCTGAGCGCAACGGAAATTACTACGGCCAGCTCGACCTCCTCAACGGCCACATCGCCAAGCAGAAGTTGATCGTCGAGAACAGCAAGAAGCGCTTCGGCGCGGCGATCGAACTTGTCGCGCAGCCTCGCCTCGGTGCGGCAGCTGCCGCTGTGCCCGGCGCGTTCGCTGGCGTAGTCGGAGGTTACGCCGCTGCCTACCCGCCCGTTGCGAGGACCCCGGCGACCGCGATGGACCCCGCTGCCGCCGTCCTCGCCCGCTTGTCGGGCTTGAGAAACGCCGCGGGACACGACAGCGACGACGAGGCGATGTGGAACAACTTTGCACCGGTCACGCACGAGGACTTTGATCATTTCATCAAGGCCGCTCTCGAGGGCGAGGGCTTTGAGGGTAACGAGAACGTCAACGCCGCCGCCGCCGCCATCGGGCTCAAGTCGCAGAAGGAGCCGATCGAGCACATGACCGTCGACTTGATGCCTCATCAGGTGCGCTCCGGCTCTTCGCCTCACCGTGAGCCCGAATTGACTCGCATGTTGCTTCAGATCATCGCGTGCGCCTGGATGAAGGAGAGGGAAGCGGACAAGACGTTCGGCGGCATCCTTGCCGATGAGATGGTTCGTCCACCTTCCTCTGCGCTCGCATAATCAGCGGCAGACGATGCCCGACGACCACAGGGTCTCGGTAAGACCATTGAAGCCATCGCCAACTGCCTCATCAACCCAAGCGTCGACCCCGAGGAGAAGACGACCCTCGTCGTTGCCCCTCTCGCGCTGCTCAAACAGTGGGAGGCGGAGCTCACCGACAAGGTCAAGAAGGGTTACCTGTCCATCTGCAAGTACCACGGTGCCGGGCGCAGCAAGTTGACCGCCAAGAAGCTCCGCAAGTACGACTTCGTACTGACGACGTACGGAACGCTCGTCGCGGATGTGCGTGTTCTCTCCCTCGCTCTTTTTCAACCGTACTCACCTTTTACGGGCCTCACAGTACGCCGACGAGGAGAACCTTGAGAAGAAGGCGAAGAAGGCCGCAAAGAAGGCGGACGATCCGGACGCTTGGGAGGACTTCCTTGCGCCGCACGAGGACGGCCCGCTCTTCAAGATGGGCTTTTATCGGTAATTCGGGGTTTCTTGTCACGCTATACTGCCTGACTGACGGTATTGTCGCGCGCAGCGTCATCCTCGACGAGGCTCGTGCGTTCTCCCCGATTCCCTCGTCCCGCATCTCAATGACCCACGTTCCATCCTCGCGCAGAGAACATCCGCAACAAGGCGACGAAGGTTAGCAGGGCCGTCACGAGGATCGACGCGCTCTACCGTTGGGGTGCGTTTGCGGCCAACTTCTCTTTTTCCTCTTCCCCGGCAAGGATGGCGGAGCGCAACGGGGTATTCGACAAGACTGGCGCATCTCCTCTCGGCACGCCAAGTCCAAGGCCTTGTCGCAGGACTTGCCTGACTGCGAGGCATGACAGTCGCGGACCGTGTCGAACGTCACTGACCCGCTCAGTCTGCCCTGTTCAGCCCTGACCGGCACGCCCGTATCGAACTCTCTCTCAGATTTGTACCCGCTTTTCCGCTTTCTCCAGCTCAAGCCGTACGTCCATCCCGCCCGCCTTAGTGCCTTCCTTTCCCGCTCACTCTTGCCTCTCCCACTTCGTCGACCTTGTTGACTCATTCTTCGCTAATTTAGGTGGTACGACTGGGCGATGTACCGCGAGAACGTCATGAGTTTCGAAAAGGGGAACCCCGAGATCGCCGGGCGCAAGGCGCAGGCCATCCTCCGCACGGTGCGGTGCCTCCTCTCTCCTCCTCCCGCCTTCAGCATTCGCTAAGCTCATGCTTGACGCTCGTATGTGCGCAGTGCATGCTGAGGCGCAAGAAAAACTCGAAGCTCGACGGTAAGATGCTCATCGAGCTCCCGCCGAGGAACGTCGAACTTCACGAGCTCGAGTTCACCGAGGAAGAGCGCGACATTTGTACGTACACCATGTTCGCAAGGCGCTGCATGAATCATTGTAACTGCCCGTCGGACGCGGCTGACCTGTGACCTTCGCGCCTCCCTCTCGAAGACACCTCGATTGAGGGCAAGGCGCAGGCCAAGTTCAACCGCTTTCTGCGCCAGGGGACGGTCTTAAAGAACTACGCACACATCCTCATCCTCATCCTCCGTCTTCGCCAGATCTGCTTCCACCCTGCCCTTGTCGCCGACGGTGCGTCTCCGGCGTACGTCGCCGCCACGGCCGACCTCGCTTACTCGCCCGTTTCCTGCAGCCGAGAAAACCGCCGAGCAGCAAGAGGAGGCGAAGAAGCTCGTCCAGGGCGAGGCGAAGCGCGCGAAGAACGAGGTCGGTAAGGCCTTCGTCGTGAAGGTCCGCAAGATGCGCCTCGACGCCGCCGTCGAGCGTTGCAGCGCCGAGCAGCAGGGCACCGAGGCTGCTGGCGACGAATGCGCTATCTGCATGGTGCGTGGACGTGTTGGTCGCCCGGAGAATGACGCTGATCCTGCCAATCGCAGGAAGACTTCCACGAGAGTGAGCAAGGCGGCGCCGTCACCCGCTGCGCGCACATCTTCTGCTACACCTGCCTCGTCGATGTCATCAACGCCGAGCAGCGCGGCGACCACGACGAGGGGGGCGCTGACAGAATGTGCAAGGATGACCAGCGGCCCTGCCCGATGTGCGTGCCTGCCGCCGCCGGCTCGAAGCATAGCTGACAAGCCTCGCCCGTCTGCAGCTGCCGTCAGCCCTGCGGTATGAAGGATGTGCGTTGCCTGGACATCCCCAGTCTGCGACGTTCGCTGACCTCCGTTCGCGCGCAAGTACAGGTCTTTAAGCTTGCCGCGTTCGAGCCGACGGACGAGGAGCTCTGCACGGCAGCCAACACGGAGAGCGATCGCATGGAAGACGACGAGGACGACACGCTCGGCGGTTTCATTGTTCCCGATGGCGACGAGGCTGACGACGACTTCGGGAAGACGGTCTCGAAGAAGAAGCCCAAGCAGCCGAACCGCGCAATCGTCCAGGACTCGGACGATGGTGAACATGCCGAGCAAAGCGAGGCCGAGGAGGAGCCCGGGCCTCGTAAGAACAAGGGCAAGGGGAAGCAGAAGGAGAGGCCCGTCTACGAGCTCAAGTTTATCAAGGAGGTGCGTCTTGTGCGTCTCCTCCACGGTATCTGCTGCTGACATTGAGTCGGGCCGCAGCAAGAGCCGAGCACGAAGATGATCTGGGCCGAGAAAGAGGTCGAGCGTATGCTGAAGGAGAACCCTGACGGCACCTTCCCTCTCCCTTTTCTTTCCTCCTTCTGCTCGCTGACTGCGCGTCCTCGTCTGCAGACAAGGTCATCATCATCTCGTCGTTCGTCTCCGCTCTCGACATGATGGACATCTACCTCAAGTCAAAGGGGCACAGGACGGTCCGCTACCAAGGCGACATGAGCATCACCGAGCGCGACGAGTCGATTCGCTTCCTCAAGAAGTCGAAGAAGTGCCGCGTCATGCTTCGTGCGTCCTCGTCGTTGCCAAGCCGTCCTCCTTGCTGACTCGCTCCCGACGACCGCCTCGAACAGTCTCGCTAAAGTGCGGCGGTGTTGGCCTCACCCTCACGCGCGCCAACCGCGTCATCTCGCTCGGTACGTCGTGCGGTAACGTCCAGCTCATCTGATGACGCGCGGGCTGACGTGTCGCCGCTGGCAGACCTCGCCTGGTCGAACGCCGTCGAGAACCAGGCCTTCGACCGCGTCCACCGCATTGGCCAGAAGAAGGACGTATTTGTGTGGGTTTTTTCGCTGCCTTCCTCCCTACGCCTCACCGCTGACGCTCTTTGCCCAACGCAGCAATCGCTTGACGATCAAGGACACGAGTGAGCGATACCCCCGCCGCGTTCCGGGCGTCTCCAGCTGACTTCCGCATCCTTTCTCGCAGTTGAGCAACGCATCCTCGAGCTTCAGAAGAAGAAGCAGGGTCTCGCTGATGCTTCTCTCGGCGAAGGCGGGACTTACAGTGCGTGACTTCCGGTCGTCCAGCTTGATGGCAACACGGGGCTGACCTCTGGGCCCTTTCTCGGCTCCTTCCCCACATAGAGATGGGCAAGCTTACGACTGCCGACCTTGCTGCGCTCTTCGGCCTCGACGTCCGCGGCCAGCGCATATGAATGCCTACCTTCACTTCCTCCTCGCTTGTTGTTCTGCACATCCGCTTCTGATACCCTGCTTGCTCTATAGTACCCTTTCTCTCTCATCTCGCAAAACGTGCAACTCGCTTCTACTACCGCTTAATTTACAAAGAGGGCGACCCGCGAGAAGGAGGCAGGAAAGGATGCTCGTTGCAGCGGGCGCTCTAGTCCTCCAAGATTTCGTCGATCCGCTCCATCAGATACTTGACGACACCGTCGGGTCCCACCTGCACCTGCAGGCCAGTCGGTAGCGCGTGTGTCTTGATATCGGGAATCGTCTCTCGAGCGATTCGTTGGATCTCTTCTTGCTGCTCTGGCGTCCACTGCGGCGATTACGTACGTCAGTCACGTCTCAAGAACGTCAAGAAGGACAGCTCGGCGAACCATAGAGGCGCAGAACTGTCGACGGGGAGGAAAGAACAGCGTCAGCTTGGAATCCAACAACGAGGACAGAGAGAGAGGGACTCGAGCGCACTAGAATGCCTGGTGGAGGCTGCACAGACTCGAGCAAAGACTTGACACCCTCTATGGCTGCGTCGTGCAGACGAACGAAGGTGAGCGACGTCTGCGCCGCGTCGAAGCCCTCGCCAACTTGAGGCGCCAACGCCCTCAAATCGCTCATTGACCTTCTTCGCTCCGTTGTATTGACTTACTCTCCGAATTGCCGGCGTGCACGATGCTGTACCGGTCCTTGACGCCCTCGATGACCGCGCCAATCACCTTCTTCGCCCGCTCTGGCGCCGTGTTCACGGAGACGAGGTTGACGGGCTTCGAGGAGGAGGACATGGCTTGAGTGTGGCACGAGTGTGAGTGTGAATCGGAGAAGGTGTAGGCCACTGCTGCTGCCCGGCGCACTTCACGCTGCGGCCTTCACGAGCATAACAACTCGCCGCACCCGTCGCCGCCGGACCGCGGATCGTCTTGCGACGCCGCACCTCTCGCTCACTTCCTCGCTCCGCCCGGCTGATGCTGCATCGCTTGACTGCTCTCGGTCTCCGTCCGTTCCTCGCCGCATCGCCTGCTCGCACCACTGCTTGCCCTCTCTCGGCACCTTCCACATCCCGCTTCTCCACATCCGCCGCCGCCATGCCGACGTACTCCCGCCTCGTGCGCTTCCTCCCAGAGTCCTCTTCGACGCCAGTCATTGGCGAGCCCGTCGATGCAGACCAGGATCTTGGACTCGCGACCTATGCCGGCGAGCCGGTCGAGATCGAGGTGTTCTCGGGGCAGTCGGTCTTGAACCCTGGCGAGCGAACAGGGCGAAAGGAGACTTTGAGAAAGCTGCTGAGCCCACTGTCGCAGGCGGAAGTGGGCACGATCAGGTGCATTGGACTGAACGTGAGTTTGCGAATTGAGGAGTCGCGCTCTAGTCCTGCTTCGTTCGCTCACCCCCTTTCTCGCTTCTTAGTACCTCAACCACGCTCACGAGGTCAACATGGCTATCCCCACTGTCCCCGTCCTCTTCATGAAGCCGTCAACTGCCCTCGCCGACCCTCATCCCGCTCCGACCGTCATTCCGAGGGCTTTCGTTAGGGACGATGCGGCAGACTACGAGTCTGAGGTTGCTGTTGTCATTGGAAAGGCCTGCAAGAATGTCTCGGAGGAAGAGGCGATGGACTATGTCCTCGGGTGCGTTTGCTTTCCTCTTCCACCCTGCTTCGTTCCTTCCCTTCTTCATTGCGAATTTTTGCGCAGCTACACGGCCGCAAACGACGTCTCCTCGCGAGCAGCGCAGTTCGCGCAGTCGCAGTGGTGTTACTCTAAGTCGTTCGATGGAGCTTGCCCGCTTGGTCCGGCGCTCATTCACAAGGACGCCGTCAAGAACATCGCCGAGCTCAAGATTCGAGGCTCACTGAGCGGCAAGACGGTGCAGGAAAGCAATCTTGAGTGCGTAGCGAGCTTGCAACGACGTGCGCTGGACGGAGCTGACACTTCCCTCCGTTCGCAGCGACCTCATTTTCTCTATTCCGAAAATTGTCTCCTTCCTCTCGCAAGGCACGACTCTGCCTGCCGGTACCGTCATCCTGACCGGGTGAGTCGGCTCGCCTCCTTACGACGATACGAAGCCCCTGACCTCTCGCTTTCTCCAGAACTCCCGCTGGTGTCGGCTGGTCCGCTTCGCCGCGCAGGCTCCTCAAGGACGGCGACGAGTTCCGCGTCTATGTCTCGCACGGCGTTGGCACGTTGATCAATAAGATTGTCGAGGAAAAGTAGATGCTGTGGAGTCGAAGGGTGCAAACGTCGAGGATGGTCAAATCCGGGCTTGCACGAGGCGAGTGAGCGCTTCTGCGCTGTGTGACTGAGGCGGTTACAGCTCGCTCGAAGGGATGGCCTCGTCGGATTGAAAGCCATCTCGCCTAGCAAAGCTCGCGGCTAACCCAAGCTGATCACGCTCTCAATAGCTCAAGTGCAGGGCTCGGCGATCGTGTGAGGCGAATGTGCAGTGCAGGAAGATCGCGAGAGCTATAAGAGCGGTGCGGGCTACGATACCTCAGCGAAAAGCTTCTCAAAGGCGTTGGCGGCTTCGACTTCACAATCGTGAGCGTACAAAATCTCCTGTGTCATCCTGTAGTGCAGAAAGCGAGAGAGCCGTCAGTAACAGCGCAACAGAAGGAGGAAAAGCGGGGGTGAACGGACTTGTCGAGCGCCTTGTCCGGGTTCTCGCCGCCTTCCTTCTTTGCGGTGCGGAATGCAGCGTCTCGCGCCTCCTGGTCCTTGCCGGCGCCGAGGTGGAGACCTTTGCCGTTCGCTGCGGCGGTCATGACGGCCCAGTCGGCGCGAGGCTTGCGGATAGCCTGTTTGTGGAGCGCGGGAACGTCAGCTCGGCACATCAGACGTTTCTTCAGACTCGATGACACACCTGGTAGACCCGGAGAGCCTTGTGAATCTCGTCCTTCGACTTGATCTTGCTCAAGACGACGCCGAGAACCGCCGCATCCTCGATAGCCTGCGCCGCTCCTTGCGCGAGATGCGGCAGGGTCGGATGGCAGGCGTCGCCGACGAGCGCGACGTTGTGGTCGACCCATGTGCTAAGTGGCTCGTGCACACGAAGCTTCCATTCGAGAACGTCGCCTTCGGGGACCAGGTTGAGGAGCTTCTGGATGCGGGGACAGAAGTCGTGGAAGGTGTTGAGCATCTCGCTCTTCGACCCTGTTGCCGTCCAGGTGTCGGCTTCGACGAAGCGGCGGTCAGGGTGCGCGGTTGACATGTTGAAGATCTCGCCTGAAGCGATCGGATAGGCCTGCGAGGTGTTCAGTCAGCTCGTTGCGCTGGTCCTATGTACTATGTAAGTACTCGCGATAATGTGCCGCTTCTCGCCGATCCATCGGAAGGAATGGCTGGAGGTGAAGAAGGGCAGAAGGTCGGGGTCGTCGTTGATATGCTCCTTGCGGACCATGATCCGGTACGCGGCTTGACCGGTATCGACAACTGCAGATAGGTCTCAGCCGTTGGCACGAGTGTTTGTAGCGGAGAACCGTGGACGAACCTGTATCGGCCTCGCCTTTCCTGCCCAACATCGCCGCTCGCGCCTTTGACTTCACGCCATCTGCCGCCAGTATAACGTCTGCTTCAACCCACTCTCCAGCCCTCTCCGCGGAGGGCTCGGGGTGCCCATTTGCGCCATTCGCCATTGTCGGCGAGCGCGCCTTCACGAAGAATCGCGAGCCGTCAAAGTCGTAGTCGGTGACGAGCTTGTTGAGGTGCAGCTTGACAACGCCTGAGCCCATTGCACCGGTGACGAGGCATTTCTGAAGCGCGGAGCGGTGGACGACCTGGGAAAGACGCGAGATTAGGAAGGTTGAGGCTGCGGCGGGTTCAAACGCACGGTAAACGGATAGCCGAACTCCCGCTCGATGTAGCCGAAATCGACGTTGGTCAAAGTCTCGTCGGAAGCGCAGTCTGGCGGGTGAAAGGACTTCGTAAGCGGGGTAGCAAAGGTTCCCAACCGAGATGCGGACTCACTCAGCACGCTGGCGCTCTTCAAGGCGACTGCCTCCGCCCTCACGATGTCCAGAACGTTCCATCGGTCGAGGATCCTCGACAAATTGGGCGTCAAGTTGATTCCGGCGCCGACTTCTCCCAGAATCCTCGCGCTCTCCCAGACGTGGATGTCTGTATAGCCCGCCCGAGCCAGCGCCACCGCTGAGCCCATCCCTCCCATCCTGCAGAATCGCCGAGCGTCAGCGCGAACTAGCAAATGGAGGGTTCCCCTTGTTGAGGAGGTACTCACCCAGCACCGATACTGTCTCGCCGCAAGAGCGGAGGGTCAGCCTACAATCCGCCCGGCTGCTTCTACAGTGACGTACATGTGGATCTTCAGCTCGTCTGCGAGCAGCGGGGCCATGTTTGCGAGCGTGAGAGGATGCCGCGGACGAGGAGAGACCTGTCCACGACGCCGAAGTCGCTCGTCTGCCTTTACGGTGCGGTTCGCCCCACTTGCCGCTCTGCTTGCACACCCGCGTAGTGCCCGCACGCCGCCGCAAGTCGGCGCATGCCCCCACCCTCCGCTGCTTTGCGGCGTCTCCTGCGCAGGCAAACGCCGCTGCTCGCCACGGGACAGCGCAGACATCTGCTGAGCACATGGACGAGCGTGAAAATAGTCGCAGAGCGGGGAACGCACCGTATCGTGGCTGGGGAGCCGTGGGGCGCTGCTTTCGCTTTCCTCAGCTCCTCCCAGCTCGCTCGAACCCCATCAACGCCGGGCGATCCATAGTGCCACCCTATACTTCGACGGTATCACGCTCTTTCACTAGGAGACGACCCTTGACTGCTCTCCAGGATGTTCCGCAATCACGTCGACCGTACTCTCCCGCTCAACCACCCTGTCAACTCCCTCTCCACCCTTCGGAAGTTCTTGATCCTCCTTACGCTCTCTTACAGCGGGTTCCTCGCCAACTTCTCGTGGGTTTTATCTCGCCGGACTAGGATTTCAGCGAGCGAGAGGTAACCCTTTGAAGTCGCCAGGGTCGCGATCATCCAGGTCGCCTTCGTGTGAGCTCTCCTCCTTCCTCCTTTCCTCGTTTGACCCTCCCTGAGAGCGTGTTGAGTGCCTTCTGGCGCGACAAGCTCGCAATGGACAAGGTCGTCGCTGACTTCCCCAATTCGACCTCCTGACAGGCCGATGGGCAAGGCTTTTGGTGTCTCGCCTGGTGATATCCCCAACACTATCGGTTAGTGAGTCAGACTCTCGCTTCATCGAGGCAGAATCCGGCTGAAGTGGGTCTCTCCAGCAACCTCCTTGGATTCGCCGTCGGTCCGTTGCTCTGGAATCCTCTCAGCAAGGTGATCAGACACCCTCTTCTCACTCAGAGTTGTTTACTGATCCTCAGCTGCACTGCAGACCATCGGACGCCGCCCTGTCTACCTAATCGGCTCGGCACTTTTCCTTCCCTGTGTCGTCTGGATGGCTTTGTCCCCATCCTACGCCTGCTTCAGCGCCGCTCGGACTGTAGCGGGCATCGTATCGTCGTTTTCACAGACTGTCCCGCCGGCGACAGTGGCTGACATCTTCGTCAAGGAAGGTACGCTGTCTTTAACCTTCCTTCCTCCCGCCTGCTCTCACAGAACTCATGGCGTCTTTGGTGTGCAGTTCGCGGCAGTAAGATGAGCATGTACGCTGTCGCAGTCGTCATCGCACCAGCCGTCGCACCCGTCTTCTCCGGCCTCATCGTGAACTCGCAACCCTGGCACGTCCTCTTCTGGTTCATCCTCGGCCTGGCCGGCCTCCAGCTCGTGCTCTTTGCCGTCGTCGTGCCCGAGACCCTCTGGGTCGAAGACTCGACGGCAGGTCTCGCCGTGGCCGACAAACACAACTCGCTCAACGACAGCATTGCGGACGCCGGGGAAAAGGCGGTCTTCGACGAGCAGCAGATTGAGAACGTCGACAATAAGGCCGCCATCGGCCCTCACGCCGGTCATGTTGGCGCAGCCTGGATGCCTTGGCAGCGTCCCGGAGAGTTCTTCCGCATCTTTGTGTCGCCCTTCTTCATGGTGCGTTGTGTTCGTCCGCTAGAGGCCCACTTATCTGTCACACTGAACAAGAACTGACTCTCGCTCGACCGCGTCGCTCGCTGCACAGGCTCGCTACGCCGCCATCTCACTTCCCTCGATCTACTACGGCATGGTCTTCGCCTGGTCCGTCTCAATCACCATCGTCGCTCCTCAGATGTTCGAAAAGCCGCCGTACAACTTCAAGACTATCCCTGTCGGCGCATCGTTTCTCGCGTACGGCATTGGGGGCGTTCTCGGCAAGTGGTCGGGCGGAATCGTCGGAGACAAGGTTGTTGCACACCTTGAGCGCAAGAAGGGCTCCCGCCAGCCTGAAGACCGACTCTGGGCACTCGTGAGTGAGACCCTCCTTCGCTCGATTGCTGAGGTGAACTCTCGTTGCGCCCTCCAGCTCCCGATCCTTCCCTTCATGATGGTCGCGTGTGCCATCGTCGCCGTCGTCATCCGCGACAAGCTCGCATGGATCGCCTACCTCATCGGCGGCGCCCTCTTCTTCTTCTGCCTCTCCGCCGCAACCGGAGTCTTGCAGACCGTGAGCTCTTCATTCCTCCCCCCGTTTGTCTTGCTTTTGACCAGCTAACACCGTCGCTCGCCGGCAGTATGTCCTCGAATCGTTCATCCAGCGTTCAACAGACGGCCAAGCAGTCTTCATCTTCTTCAAGTCGATCTGGGGCTTCGCGATCCCTTTCATCCTCACCTCGCTCGAGACGTCGACGGGCTACTTCAAAGGCTACATGCTGATGGGCGCCCTCGCAACCGGCATCGGGTTCTTGCTCTGCGTTGGGCTGATCTGGAAGGGCTACGAGGCGAGGAAGTGGCAGGAGATGCCGGCTGTCGCCAGGTGAGGAGGCCGACGGAGGGTCTCTCGATTGTCAAGTTCTCGTGGTGCTACCCGTCTTCTACACGTCACTCTTGGTCCTCCTGTACTGTTGACTGTCTGTAACGCCGCTATCCGTGCCCAACAAGCTCGGGAAACGAGCCAACGCGAGTGCCTCGGCCTTCCCAATTACCCACTTCTCCTCTCTCATACCGCACGAAATAGAGAGAAACTCCACTCGACGATGCAAGAAAACGAAGAGAAACGCTAGGGTATACGAGAGAGTAAGGACGGGAAGGGGGGTCGTGGAACGAGTGACAAAAGGGGGAGTGAGAGTGTGTACGTGTGCGAGCGTTAAGAGAGTGAGAATGAGGCTGGCAAGTGTCTATGTCTAGGGGCCTACAGAGCCGTGACGAAGGTAGAAAGAGGAGCGAAGCGCATCTACTTCTTTGAGAGCTTGGTGGCGCCTCCGGCCTTCTTGACGACGTTTCCGCCCTTGCGGAATCCCTCGCCATCCCAGTTCTCCATGAGCTCGGCGAAGACCTCGCCCATCATCTTGCTCGGCAGCTCGACGGCAAAATGGAATGCGATGGCGAGGGCAAAGACGATGCCGAACATGGCGACCCAGCAGACGCCGAGGACGCTCGCGGCCGAAGAGCCGCTGTTGTGCATGTTGAGCGCGATGTCGGGGACGAGGGTGTAGGTGATGACGGGCGCGAGGAGGACCATGCCCGCCGAGAACTTCCCGAGGTTGCGCATGACGATGTTGCCAAAGACGGTCTGGGCGATGCCGGACGTCTCGATGCAGAAGAGCCAGCACGCGGCAAAGATGGCGTCGCAGAAGGTGAGCTCGGGGTGGTCCGTCACGTTGATCTTGGCGAGGCCCGAGTTGACGTTGTCGCGAATGACGGGGACCCACTGGAAGACGAGCGCGATCGCAATGAGGACGGCGTGGAGCGACAGGCGCTGCCAGGCGGGCCACTTGGTGCGAATCTTGTGCAGGTGGCCGTGCGCGTGCATGTCGGCGATGACGAGGCCGAGGAGCGCCACAAAGATGTAGTTGTAGGTCGTCCAGCTGAAGAAGCCGATGAGGGCGTATACCCAATACCGGTTCGACGAGAGGTTGCCGAGCATGAGGTGGATGACGTAGACGCCGTACGACGCCGAGAAGAACCACGGGTTTGTCCACAGGTTGCCCGCGAACGTCTGGCCGGCAATGGTCGACGTCTCGTAGGTCGTGAACTGCGCGCCAGCATGTCAGCTGACCGCGAAAGGCAAGACGTCTCGACGGGACTCACGAGGTCAAAGACGAGAGTGCAGTATCCGGCAAAGTTCGAGATGAGGCGCCAGTACGGATCGTCCATTCCGACGTTGTTGCAGTTGGCCGTGTCGCCGTTGGCCGAGACGCCCCACTGGACCGCGACGACCGCGAGGACTGGGAGGATAAAGCGGAAGGGTCGGACGAGCATCGCGCGCGTCAAGCGGGCCCACGAGATGAGCGCCGACTTGGGCGCGGCGCCGGCGGCGGCGGGGGCGGACGGGGAGGGAACGTCCCACAAGGGGGTGATGAGCGAGCGCCCCATGAGGACGAGGAGGAAGGTCCAGCCGAGGTTGGTCGATCTGCGCGCCAAGAGATGTCAATTCGGGGGAAGCGAATCGGAGAAAGTGGAGGTCGGACGCACCGGACGATGTAGAGCGGGCTGCTGCGCTGGATCACAGGGTAGTCATTGTCGGAGATGGTCGCAGCAAAGTACGTGCCGTTGAGGACGACCCAGGCGGCGATGAACTTCATTCCGTCGAGGTACCCAAGGTGCGGCAGCTTGACGTGCCGGTCGTCCTTTCCGCTGTCGGCGAGGTTGGCGCCGCTCCACGCGCGGTAGAGGGCCTTGAGACCGGTCGGCTTCGGTCCACGGCGGTACGGCGCGCTGTTGCCGGACGACGAACTCGTCGTCGGCGCGATGTACTCGCCGAGTTGGTCTCCGGCGCCAAGGCGCATCTTTTCATCCTGGTGCTTCTCGGTGTTGGGGCTCATCATGTCTGATCCAGCGAGGGTCGGGCTGCTCTCCATGTACATGGCGTTCGAGAGCGGGTGCGCGCCCTGTCCCGGCGCGCCCTGCTGGCCCTGGTACCCGCCGTAGGCCGAGTAGCGCACGTTGGGCGGGTTGGGCGAGTAACCCTGCGCGGACGAGCGAGTCGCGGCGGGATTCAGGGGCGAGGGGTTGGCGAGCGAGGTGGCAGAGCCGGCGTGCGACTGGTAGCGCGGGAGGGAGGGCTGCGAGCCGTAGTTGACGTAGGGGAGCTGGCCCGTCTGCTCGTCGATGCTGTTGGTGCTCGAGTTGGCTGACGAGCCCTGCCTGAACGGGCGCGGCGCGGCCATGCCTGCGTCGTGATCGTGCGAGTACGGCGAGGTGACGGGCGGGTAGGCGTGAGGGTCGGCGTGAGCGCGATGGGGGTCAAAAGCCATGGCGCGCGGGTTGCTCTGAAATGGTCTGCGAGACCTGTGAGAGTGTCCTTAGTTCAGCCCAACACCACCCGCGAGCCCGCGAGTGCGAGAGGAAGCGCACCTGGGCGATGGAGGATCGCGTCGAGTTCCGATCGAGCAGGGGGTTGTGCGCGGACGGGGAGAAGTGACGGTGTGCACGGGCGAGTCTCTAACAGCCAGTCAGTGAGCACGCGCGTCTCGACAGGGCGAGCAGGACGAGAGCGAGGTGAGCGGTGAGCGAGGTCAAGCTCGCAGGAAGAGTGACACGCAACTCGAGAGTTTCGCACCCAACAACAACCCGCAGCAAAGCATGAAAATCACACAAGTGCAATGCAGGAGTACCTCTGGGTAAGGGTATACGGACAGCGAGGGAGCACCGGGTATCGTTCGAGCACGACCGCCCCTCACATCAAGGCGCACTTGTCGCCGCCGCCTCCTCCCGCATGTCCAGCCTGGCTCCCTCGAGTCTCGCCCGCCCGTCGAGCAGTGACCGAGACGCGGGCGGCCTGCAGGAAGACAGATCAGTCGGTGGGAAGGAGGCGAAACGCTGGAAGAGGTGCAGGAAAGGCGAGAAAGCACGCTCACCTCCTCGAACGTCTCCTGTACGCCTCGATTGTGCTTGGCGGAGCATTCTGCGGAACGTGACGCGGATATCAGTGCTGTGCAGATTAGTCACGCAGCGACGAGCATGCTCACCAAGATACCGAGACGCCCGTATCCGTTTTGCGACCGCAACACCCTGCACACTTGCACTCCATGGCATCAGCTCCGTCTCACCTTTGGCGACAAGGGAGAAAAAGAACCCCACAAGGCGAACGCACCTCCTCGTACTCGACGGGCTGCAGTCCTGCGCTCGCCAGCTTGTCCCGCACGCCCGGATCGGACCGCAGGTCGCACTTGAGCGCGACGAGGGCGAGCTTGACGCCTGGACAGTAGTGCCGGATTTCGTCGACCCACTGTTGAGCGGAAAAGAGAACGTCAGCGAGTACCTTGCGACGCTTGGCAGAAGCGGCAAAGTCCACCGCTCCAGATCCTCGCTCGGAGAGGTGACGCACTTTGCTCTCGACGTTCTCGAGGGACGTAGGCTGATCGACTGAGAAGCACAGCAAGACGACGTTCGAGTCGGCGTAGCTGAGCGAGCGGAGACGGTCAAAGTCTTCTTGGCCTGCGGTGTCCCACAGCGCAAGTTCAAGGGCGGTGCCGTCGACGACTGCGAGAGACAAAATCAGGAGGTTCCAGCCAGGGTGGGAGAGGGGCTTCAAAGCTGGGATGCGTAGCTGAAGCGCAACTCACCGATGTCGACGCAGTGGTTCTCAAAGACTGTTGGTTCGTACAGCTAGGGAGGAGGGACGCTATCAGCACCTCCTGCAGCACTCCCTCCTGCAGCACTCTGGAACAGAGCCTGAGTTGGCCCAGCTCAACCCGCTTACGCACCTCTGGAAACTCTCCCTTGACATAGACGTTTAGCAGACTGGTCTTGCCGCACGCTCCATCCCCTACCACGACGACCTATGCAGCCCATGCAATGATCAACGAATGTTCAAGCAGAGTAAGGAGTCGGTCTGGCGCACCTTCCGACCCAGCTAGCGTGACCGCACGACGACGAGGACACAAGTCATCAGCTCGTCCCCTCGGGCTCATCTGATGGAGGGTGCACAGACTCACAGGTCTCCCATCCTTCGTGCCCGGCACACCCAGCCCGTAGCCGTTCCCTGCGTGGTCGTGTGCGCCCGACGAGCCCGGGAGAGGAAGGCCGCACAGCGCGGGCATCGCTTAGCTTGTTCAGCAGAGTCGGGGAGTCGTTATAGAGGTAGTCGGGGGATAGTCTGGAGTGGTCAAGTAAGCGTTTCGAGCTGGGTGAGCCAAGTGAAGGATGCCAGCAGACCTTTGCTGGTGAACGCATGCGGTGCACCAACCTCTCCCGCTCACTCGCAACTCGCTAGGTGTCACATACGTACACTGAATCTGCTCACGGAGTCGCTTCACCAATGCCCTACGTCGACTCGCACGGCCGCGTGCATTCCTCGCCTCCCTTGCTCTCACGGGTTTTGCTCGCTCTCCGCAACATCTGGCTCGCTCTGTGCTTGTTCGTGGCGACTTTGCTGAACGTGAGTCGGCTCAAAGCTTCCTGCACATGTTGCAAGCTGACTTTGGAGCCTGCCGAGCAGCCCAACGCGATACACGCAGACCGCCCATCTTCATCGCTTGCGGAGCGAGACCGGCGAAGACGGGATGCAGGGTCGAGTCGGGCCGGCGGCGATGGGTTAGGAAGGTCGACAGGAGCGCGGAGAGGCGGGTTAGGGAGCGGTGAGTCTGTTTCTCGCGTTGCAAGGGGTTCGAAACTGACCTTCTTGCTCTGTTCGTCGACGCAGGCCCGACTCTGAATGTAAATACAGGTGGAGGGTGTTGCGGAGGACTAGGTGGGGTGCAGATGTAGACGCGCGGAAGTCAGGGAGGACGCGAGAAAGTTGCACGATGCGCGAAGCTGTGAAGCTTGCTGCCGCCTCGCAACGGTTCGTCGCTTGTCGATCGGCTGCACGCCGTGGTGGCTTGTCAGCGAATCTGTGCACGAGCAGGTGCACTCCCAAGGCCGCCGTCAACGCCCAGGAGATCGTGACGAGTAAAACGCCTCGCTTCCCTCCGCCTAGACCTCGCCCTCCCTTCGACTCCGATATACGACAGCCACGCGAACGAATGCAACGATTTCAAACCTTGCAAATCAACCGATAAAGAGATCATACGAGCGAGAGGGGAGTTAGGGGATATAGCAACAGGTGGGGCAACGGGTGAGGAAGGAGTGTCGAACTGCCCGTCCGCGAGCCAGAGGGGCGAAGCCGACGATAAAGAGGGGAACATGCGAAAGAGGAGAATCTAGAGTAAAATTTGCGAGGCGGCGAGGGAACCGCTTTTTGGATCCGGATCGACGGTGTGAGGGACGGAGGCGGTTTACCAGACGTCACCCTGAGCCTTGGCGGCCTCGACGACCTTGAGGAAGCCAGCTACGTTAGATCCCATAACCCTGACCAACGATGCAAGGAAAGGTCAGCAAAGCTAGAGAGGAAGAGCCGGAGAAGGGAGCCGGAGAAGGAGACGGAACGCTCGACGTACAGGGAAGGCCCTGCTCAACGTAGGAGGCGTCAGCGAAGTCGGAAAAGAGAAAGAAAAGGCCGGACGTACATTCGCCACCCTCGGTGAACTCCTTGGCGGTTTCAAGACCGATTTCGAAGGCATTCTTCATGATGTCCTTCAACTTCGCGTCGACAACCTCGTCGGTCCACTGCAGACGGGCGGAGTTCTGCGCCATCTCCAAACCGGACACCGCGACACCTCCGCAGTTGGCGGCCTTGCCCGGGCCGTACCAGACGCCCTTGTTGCCCTTCTCGCGGCGCGAGGACTCGAAGACGTTGATGGCCTCGAGGGTGCAGGGCATGTTGGCACCCTCAGCGACGAATCCGAGGCCGGCGGCAACGAGCGCCTTGGCGTCCGCCTCGTCGAGCTCATTCTGCGTCGCCGAGGGGAGGGCGACGTCGACGTTCTTGACGAGCTTCCAAGGGCGCACGCCCTCGACGTACTTGAAGCCGGAAGGAGCCGAGAGGTCCTTGAGGTATCCGCCCTTGAGCTTGAGATCGGCAACCTGGTTGATGAAGTCCTCGGAGAGGCCCTCGTTGCCCTCGGCGACGAGCGCGCCCTTCGAGTCGGAGAGCGAGAGGACGTGGCCGCCGAGCTCGATAACCTTGAGGGCAGCGAACTGGGCGACGTTGCCAGCACCCGAGATGAGGACGCGCTTGCCCTTGAAGTCCTCGCCGCGAGCGACGCGGATCATCTTCTCGGCGTAGTACACGCAGCCGTAGCCAGTCGCCTCGGGGCGGATCTTTGAGCCACCAAAGTCGTAACCCTTGCCCGTGAGGACACCAACCCACTCGTTGCGCATCTGCTTGTACGCGCCGAAGAGGAAGCCGACCTCGCGACCGCCAACGCCAATGTCACCGGCGGGGACGTCGGTGTCGGCGCTGTGTCGAGAACGTCAGGAAGACGTTGAAACAAGGTCAGGGAAGCGAACTCACCCAATGTGGCGGGAGAGCTCGCGCATGAAAGCAACGCAGAAGCGGCGGATCTCGTTGTCTGACTTGCCCTTGGGGTCAAAGTCGGAGCCACCCTTACCACCGCCCATGTGCAGGCCGGTGAGAGCATTCTTGAAGATCTGCTCGAAGCCGAGGAACTTGAGGATGGAGAGGTTAACCGACGGGTGGAGACGGAGGCCGCCCTTGTACGGGCCGAGAACCGACGAGAACTGAACACGGAAGCCGTTGTTGACCTGGCACTGGCCCTGTTTCGAGGAAGGATAGCGGAAGAATGTTAGCGGGGAGATCCGTAGGCGATTTCAAAGCGGAAGCGGCTCGCCTTGTCGTCTTCCCAGGTGACACGGAATTGGATGATCCTTTCGGGGATCATCAGAACCTTGAAGGCGTTCTCCAATTCGGGGCGCTTCTTGAAAAGAGGCGCGAGGGTCGAACGGATCTCGGCGACTGCAGCATCAGATGTCGATCAGCATGCGCCTTCTGATGGTGTGCACAGGCTCGTATAGTGCCCAACATACCAGCCTCTGTAATCGATAGGAAGAAAGAGCGGTGTCAGGAGAGCGATAGGCAGGACGACGACTGCGACTCGGCAAGGACGCACGCTCGAACTCCGGCTCAGAGACCTTCGACGCGGTGTAGGACGACATCTTGACTGAGAGATCGAGCTTGCGTGCGGGTGTGCGAGCAAGGAAGAAGCGGGGAGGAGGGGGGATAGAGAGAGAGAGGGAGGAGGAGCGGCGGCTTCCGCGGTCGTCGTTTCGCCGAAAGGGCGCCGAGCCGTCGGACATGGGCGGAGCAGATTTTCATCGATTCGAACGAGGTTTGCGGCGAGATAAGCAGGCGATTTCTCGTGCCGGCTGCCTCACCTCAGCTGAGATTGGCAGTAGCAACGAGGCAGTCGTGACATTGGTGTCGCCAGCTCCTACACGAGGTCCGTGAGCCACCGGAAAAATCGACTCGGGCGAGTTGACGGGTGGTCGGCGGGCGGTCGATGATTCTGCCCTTATAACGTCGAGTTGTAATGCTATATAGTCCGTCCGCGAATCGTGATAGCCGTCGTTGGCATCTCGAGAGAGCGCAGTCCACTCAAGTCCAGCCGTATACACCGTCTGCAATTCACGTTATATCTCCTTGTCCCTCCCCCACACCTTATCCCGCGGTAGCCGCTCCGCTTAGACGACATCCCACGCCTTGCATTATGTCCAAGGCCAGCTAGCGGTCCCTCCAGCGTCGCACGGAGGGATGAAGCACCAGGACAGCGGCCACAAGCCCGGTAAAGCAGTCGAGGAGACGAGGTGGTCGTGAATGCGCGATAGAAGGAGCTTCGGCGAGGGGAAGGCGGACGACGTGGGTAGCATATCAGCCGATTGCCAGCGAGTCTGTGGGCGGTGCGCAGCAAACCCCGGAGCTGATCGAGCAAGTACGCCGATGCGGGAGGAGGGAGAGGAAGGAGCGGGGAGGGCGGCCTGAGGGCGTCACCTGGAGGAGAGGCCGGATCGCTCGCCGCCTCCATTCAAAGCGTGTGCGGTGAGCGTGGAACGTCGAGAAGCAGACCCAGCTGTGGGGAGGGCGCGGTGAGGGGGCGAGACGAGCAAGACAACGTCTGACCTTCGCAACCACCACCTACGTCCTGCGAGGCGACAGAACGATGAGATGCATACGAACCTAAGATGGGATGCTACTCGTCAAGAAGCCAGCTTGACGTGAGGAGCCGCCCCGTGAGCTACAGACGGTTGAGGCGAGCACGATAAGGGAAAGAAGAGTTTCCGGCTCGAGGCTAGGCGAGCAGAGGCTCGTCGCGGACGAGCGCCTCGTCATCGCCGACCTCTCTCATGGTGCTCAAAGCTGTCGCTCGAGCGCAAAGCGCCGTCCGTCTTGGCCCGCTCCCGCTCGTCCTCCGCCGCCTGCTTCTCCTGCCTTGCTTCGGCTTCTCCATCGCCATCCGTCCCATACTCCTTCTCGCTCTCACTGACCGTCTCGACGTCCGAGATGCTGCTGCCCCTCAGCCTCGACGGCGCTCGGATCGATATGTCGAGACTGGAAGCCCGCCTCGATCCTGTCTGAAGCGGGGGCGAGTAGCCGAGCGGCATCGGCATACGAGGATCGTCGATGCTCGCGCGGCGCCCCCACGGCTCGATGCGGACATATAGGGCCGAGGAGCGAGACGGCTTGAAACCGCCTTTGGTCGGAGATGTGCTTGGCATCGACTGCGCCGGCCGCCTTCTCGGGCGAGACGAGCGACGAAGCGGACGGCTCGCCTGCTGTGACGGCCGCGTACGAAGGTGGAACCATGACGGTGACCGAGTCGACAGGCAAGGCGGGCATCTCCTTCGTTCCGAGGCTACGGAAGCGGGATGGCCGAGCGGTAGGGTTGTTCAGCAGGACGACGAGGCGAATGGGTAGTGTAGAGACTGATGCCGTAGCAGGCTGGGAGAGGGACTGCGAGGGAGTCCGTGTCAGCCTGATGGTCTCGCAATGAGCGAGGAGCGGAGAACCAACGCCAGAAGGCCCAGTCAATCAAGGACCATATGGCGTGTTCCGTGACGACAATGGTGACGGAAAGAGCTGCGCGACGGAACGAGCATGAGTTTGGCAGGACGAGGGGCAGGACGAGCCGGGATCCATGTCACGCACCTCCAGCGAACGCCAGCAATGCTCGCCGTTTGCGAAAGCGCCGACAGACGAAGTTTGAGGCACGACGTAGTCGTCTCAGCAAAGCCGGTGAGACGCTTTTCGAGCGTGAGAGCGAGAGAGACGGTCAAGGCAAGGTTGACAACTGTTGTCGACCAGAGCCAGACGGCGGTAATGAGGTCGTGTTCGCGGGGGTAAGTATTGAGGCTAGCCGTGTCGCGGGCCTGGTCAAGCGAGCGTCAGTAGCGGTCTCACTGGTGTCAAAACCGGCTACTCACCGTGAACCTTGCGACGGTCGTCCCGACCACCGCGGCGAAACCTGCGAGGATCCAGAGACTCGTCGCGGAGATGAACATTCTGCGAGTCTTGCACGCCTCGATACCCTGAGAACGAAAAGGTCAGCCAGCTGGAGTCTCCCGTTAAGGTCCCGTACGCACCGCCGCAGCTCGCAGCGTCAACACCACCTGAACTGGTAACTCGACACAGCCTGCGAACCTGCGAAAAGCGGAAGAAGCCAATCGACGGGCCAGCCGTGGAGGATGTCGTCAGGCGAGCGTTTGAGCGTCGCTGGAGGTGCGAAGCGGGTTAGCCATGCGCTCTTGGCAGGGCAAAGAAGCGAAACTGACTGGACCAGTGCCCGACGTCGCAGAAGACGAGGGCTGAGTGGACACTGAGGAGCGCAAAGACGGCCCAGAGAACAGTCTTGACGCGAAGGGCCAGTCGGGCGTACGGCTCGGAGGCGATGTAACGAGTGTGGGTCGCGGCTTAGATGCCGTAAAGGACGAGGGCGACAGGTGATCCGGCGACTGTCGAGCCTAGCAAGGCGGAGGTGGCCTCGCGGACGTCGCCTTCTACGACGAGCTGGTCGCCCATGCGAAGCGGATAAAAGCGAGCGACGAAGGAGGGTTAGAAAGGAACGACAAGGGTGGGTTGGCACAATGGCCGGGTATCAAGTGAGCCAACGACGAGGGAGATGGAGAACAAGCCACACAGCAGCATCCCTGGGCGTCCTGGCTCGCCTCGAGCAGCAGAACTGGACACAGCGCCCCGCCTTACGCTTCGAGTGTCGATCAAGGGCTCTAAGCCTGGCCTGTCGGACATGAACGTCAGCCACAGCTTCGACTCGGAGAGCAGACCACAGGCGCTGAGACATCGCTTCAGACACACCGGCGCTGCCTCCGACAAGGTCCTGCGGCAGTTATGTAGGAATGCAGACGAGGAGAGCGGAGAAGATTCCGGCGCCACGGCTCCTCCAGCTTCATACGCCCAATCAGCCAACCATGTCCAACGCAACGTTCATGAGCCCTACTCCGTAGCTCCTCAAAGGCAGTTGCGGTTGCCAGGGATTGTGGCTTGATAGCCGCAGAGCGATGAGGATAAGCTCCGGGTGCGCGGTCGCTTCTGGTCGCGGGAGGCGGGCAGCATGAGTCTCTTCGTGCGCGCAGAACTCACAAGGCACTCCAGACGGCTTCAGCGGTAGCAACGTGTGCGATGGTGATCTGAGAATGCGAAGTCAGCGGTTTGCAGTCCTCGCCCTCGCCGACACCGCTGTGAGTGCTGCTAGAGATGCTAAGATGACTGCGAGCTACTCGTACACGCTCATGGGCGAACCGCGGTCCTTCCGCACATCCCGTGCCTCCTCTACTCCTCCCCCACCCCTCGCTCGTATTCGCATTCCCGCGCGACCCAAGGCGCTATTGACGACAGTTGTCGTCGTTTTCCTTATCCTGTATTTTGCGTGTGCACCGCCCTTGCGACAATCCGAGCGGGACAATCGTCTGTTTGCGGCCGGCTTCGACCCGGACGCTCGTTTCACCCACCTGTACGAAGCAGCAAAGGGCGGCTGGCGGCCGTACGACGGAGTGAGAGAGCGTGAGGATGGGGCGGCCACCGAGACTTGGGCGGACAGGCTGAGTGTGACTTGTCTGGAGGATCTTGGGGAAAAAACTGTTCTTTGCGAAGAAGCGGCAGGCTCGTTCAAACGAACCGCCGTGGACCTTGTCTGGACATGGACGAACGGTAGCGACCCCTTGTTGCATCGATGGCGAGCGGACGTCACTGCGACCCTCTCAGGCCGGGTCAGACCCGCCATCGCAGCCATTCGCGAGCGCAAGACGGCCAATCACTTTCGGTTCGTCCAACCGCGCTCCTTTCGACGCTCGCCATGCTGACTTGACTCGTAGACAGCACGACGAGCTACGCTACTCGGTACGCTCAACTGTTCAGGCTTTCTCTCCGTCCTCTCTCCGCCAGCTCCGCATCCTCTCGACGGATCTGCCTGCCAACGCCTTGCTCGGCGATTTCATCGATCCCCCACCCTCAAGTACAACTGCGAGCGATCGACTCGTCCACTCCGCACGCATCGGCCAAGTGCCAACGTGGATGAACGGCAACTATTCCCCCGAAAGTCCTCCGCTCGTCGTCTCCCATCACACCTCCTTCTTCGAGAACTCTGTCGCCTTGCCGACGTTCAACTCGCTCAGCATCGAAGCGCAAATGACTAAACTTGCGAATCTTAGCGAATTCCTGCTCTACCTGAACGTAGGCCGGCGATTCTTCGCACATTCAGGCTTCGCTTTAACACGTCGGACGAGCTCGCAGGACGACACATTCCTTTTCTCCGACTCGCGCTTGACCGTTGGTGACGTTGGCGCACCGATCATTGGTCCCGTCTTCCGTATTCAAACGAACATGCTCGTCGACTCGCTCTCCCCATTGGCATCCAGTACGTCCATTTTGACCTGCCGCGTCGATGAAGTCTGACACACGTTTGCAGTTGCTGACGGTGATGGTGAATGGGCGAGTTTGCGGCGCGCGAACTGGCTGCTCGGTGCGCTCCCTTCCTTTCGCTCAACAAGCATCGCGCTGATCCTTCAGCAGACCAGCGATTTGGCGAACGGCGGAGAGGCTATCTCGCTCACATCCCCAAGGCGTTCTCGGCGCCGCTGTTGCGAGAAGTTGGTCGCATCTGGCACCATGAGCTGCTCGAGGTTGGCCTTCCTTTCCCCTAATTACCCAGGCTCGACCTGACTTCGCTGCCTCGCGCAGACCGCTTCGTCTCGCTTCCGCGGCAAGGCTACCGAATACCAGCTCGCCTTCCTCGCCACGCACTACATCATCGAAGCGCACCGGGAAGCGCTCTTGCACGCCTTCTTCGTCGGCCGCAGTGATTCGGACGCAGACGGCTTGCTGTCCGTCGAGGAGCGAAGACGCATGCTCCTCGAGCTCAGTTTTGAGGTCTCCGGAACGAACGTGTCGCCCGCCTCCGTCAAAGTCCCGCTTCCTCGCCGCTCGACGACCGCCAACCTACTGAGCCAGCTTGCGTGGGCGGGCGTTCCTCTTCCAGGCGAAACTTCCTATGCCTTCACCTCGCACGATGGCTTTGGCATGTTCCGCATCCACGCCGCCTTTGACGAACACTTCGACCGTTCGAAGGCGATTCGCCCCGCGCTGCCTCTCGACAGCCAGGCGCCTCGCCACCCCGCATGCACTATTGAGTTCGCAACTTGCTTAGGGGAAGACTTTCTAGCGCAGTCCAGGGCGGTCAAGGCGGAGGAGGTGATGCAGCGCTTTGCATACCAGCATCCGCAATGCGGCGACTGTGCGGTCCTGCATCTCATCGGATCAAGCGGCGCAGTTGGCGTGTCCGCCTTCCTACCAGCATGCGATGCACCTCAGACCAGCACACCCCCGCCATCGCCAGTCTACAGCACAGCGAAGCGCTTCGACAGGGTCTCGCTCTCCCTTCCTCCCTCCTGCCCTTCCCGCCGCCTCGCCGCCACGTCTCACATCCTCCGATACACTTACACCCTCGGCGACTCGTCGTCGCGCTTCATCAGCATGCGGCAAGCGCGGCTAACAGAGCAGGTTCTTCGGAAGATGGATGCGGCAGCGGCAGCAGGCGAGGAGGCTTTGCCGACGTTCCTTACGCTGAGTGTGTCTCGCAAACCGTCTCTCTTTCCCTCCCTCGCGGTAATGCTGACCACCGCCGTGCCGTAGACGATGACTTCGTCCTGGCTGAAGCGTCGCAAGCTGCCAACAAGATCCTCCATACTTGGTTTGAGCAGCATTGGCCTCGGCCCTCTCCGTACGAGACTCACGCGCACGCATAGACGCATGACGATGATATGGACAACTGCTCGAGATCAGGGCTACAAGGACGAGACGATGCTGGAGATGAGATGCTTGGCTACACGGGAGGAATCGATACAAGCTGGCGATGACCTGCACGAGGGGAACGTCTAGCTGAAGAAAGGGTTCGAGGAGGATGCGAAGGCGCCTTGTCCGAGCGGCGACGCCGGCATGGGCGAGCGGCGGAGGGTGCGGTCGGATCCAGGCGTCGGCAGGTACGACGAGTGCGCCAAGGGCGAGGCGGCTGCGAGGTCGGTGAAGTAGCACGTCCGCTCGGCGACAGGGACGCCGGGAGGAGGGGCAGGGCAACCTGGCGAGTCGGGTATCGAATAGGAGAACCATGAGAAGGAGGGCCCGCCTGCACCGAGCGAGGGTGCGCCGGGGAGGTGCGAAGGTGTGAGAGGTGTCCGAGGTCCGGTGTTGGTGAAGTGGAAGGCGGAAGACCGGGTGAGGGGCGAGGAGGGAGCACGGTCGAGCGATGGCGAGCTGGGACAGCTGGGAACGTCGAGACGGAAGTTGACGTTGCGCAGCGACGGCCTGAAGGCGCTCACGGTTGAGAGAGCCGGCGAGCCGCCAGGGCTGCGCGGCATCCTCAGCTTCGATGAGGGAGACCGGCGAAGGGTTGGACTATCGCAGAGCGCAACATTCTCGATGCCGGGTGACGGAAGCGGACTCGACGGGCGACTCCGCCGTCCCGCCTGAACAGCGCAAAGGTCCATGTTGAGGCGGAAGGTATAGCCTGGTCCGCCAGGAGAGACGCCCTCCATCCCTTCGAAGCCAGCCGACCCAGGACCAACGCCGAGTCCCATTCCCGCGTCGCCCGAAGCCTCGAAGCGCATCTGCTGCAGGCTCAGGAGCGCCTTGTTCGGCAGCTTGCCCGAAGCTGCGCGGCGAGCTGCGACAGTCGGCGTCTCTGTCGGCGTAGGGAGCAGGCCATCGAGCTTCAAGGCGAGAGGCGTCGACGGCCGCTCCATAGTGAAGAAGGGGTTCTGCGAGAGAGCGATGGGCGTCGCGAGGTCGGAAGGTGGTGCCGCAGAAGGCGTCTTCGAACGGTCGTGATATAGGGCCCGCGAGTCGAGCTGGTCGAAGTCGACGGCGCCGGTGTCGCCGCCCAGCGAGTAGGCAGCGCCGGGCAAACTGACGTGGACGACAGGATGCTGTGAAGGCGATTGAGGCGGAGTCGGGTTCTCGTCTGTCGTATACCTCGCGAAAGTCAGCCTCACGTGACTGAATTGTCTGGAATGTGGAAGGACGCGCACCCAGCGAGACCAAGGAATCGATCGTGCCGTCACTCGAGACGCTCAAGTTGCGCACACCGGCGAGCTGCGGCTCGTCGTCGTAGTACAGCACAGGCGAGTCCGGCTCGACAGGTGGAGTGACCATGGTACGGGATTAAAAGAGAGACAGAATTGCTTCGTGATTGCTTCGCGAGAGGGTGACGGCGTTGTGTCGACGCGAAGCTGCCCAAGAGTGCCAGGAATCGCAGACAAGCGATGCGAGGGATGGGGGACGGGAGAGGCGAGACCTGTCGATGTGTGGTACGGCGGCGAGACGAGAGCTGGGAATCAGTCGGAGCACAACAATCGCTGATCAAGGCGGAGTCGGCCGCTAGCTAGAGCGCACGGCGCTGGTGGCAAGGAGGAGGGAGGAGAAGGAGGAATGGGTCGGGGGCTGGAAAGTTGCGAGGCGAAAGACGACCGACTGATGGACCTGTAAGCCCGCAGGCTAAGTCGAGCGAGACTGCCAGAGCCAGCCGCACAGCTGCTCGATGCGGGACGCGGAGCCCACGAGAGGAGGCCGTGAGAACACTCGTCCAAGGAGCGCCCGGTCGCGCTAGAAGCGATGAGGCGCCTCCGAACGCATTCGCGCGTGACGGCTCTTTCCCTTCGCGTCGACCGCGACGAGGCTTGACCTTCCCGACTCGGCTAATTGTGCCCTTCGAACGGTTCGTTCGGCGGGCATCACTGTTCTTTGGCCCCAGGACAATCACCTCGTCGTACCTAGCCTTGCCCGAGGCCGTCTGTTCGGCGGCAGAAGAGCGACGAGGAGAGGCAAGCCTTGAGGGTTGGCGAGGGATTCTGCGAGTTCATCGTCTGTACCAGCCACGAACTCAGGGCCGCACTACGTCCGAACGACGCCAAGCGTCCCACGAGAACGCGCCGAGGCAGCAACGGCCCGCTTCGTCGCCCCGCCGGAAAGGCATTCCCTTCTTCTCCATGGCGCATGCGATTCCATCTGGAGAATTGGCGCTGTGAACGCATTGAGAGCGTCTCAGACGGCGGTTCAAAACGCGCAGTGCCTCGAGTGTGAAGGCACGGGCCTCCGTAGACCTGGCGAAGCAGGAAGAGGGGAGGGTCGGCGACGGGTATCTCGCAGAATGACAAGCGTGGCATCGCAGGGCCCGCCAAGCCGATTTAAGAGCGAAGGGGATAACGCTCGCATTGGCAGGCGTGATGATCGGGTCGGCCTTTCAGTCGTCCGAGTCCAAGTCGTCCCCTCGTGCGCCTTTGCGGATCCGTCGCCGGCCGCCCTCGTCTCGTCCTGCGCCCTGCAAAGACGGCAAGGTCGAAGTAGAACCTGGATACTTGGAAAGTACGTCTGCTCGCGCGAGCAATGAACGGTAGGGATCAGCCGAGCCCGGTCGCCGTCTGGGAACGAAATTCACGCACCACACTGTTGCATGCCGAGTTCAAGCGATGCCGTCGTGAACGCGTCCGCTCCGGGGAGATCCTCGAAGCCGACGAGCCTGCGGAAGCATGGGTGAGCCGGCGAACTTGACGATTATCGTGCAACAACGCACTTCATCTTGGTAACGCCGTCCACAAAGCCGATCACGCAAGGAAGCACCTTGACGTCGAGCTTGGCGACGAGGAAAGGAACATTGGCGACGTCCGCCTTAAGGAAGAGCGTGTCAAAGTGCTTTGCCGCGAGTTTCTGCGAGCAGAAAGAGGTCAGCGGACGTTGGCGAGAGATGGTTCGAGCACGGCGTACCTCGAGGTGAGCGTCCATGATTTTGCATCGTCGAAAGTCGCGGTGGAAGAAGTGGACGACGGAGCGCTTCTCATTCCTGCGAAAGCGATTTTTCGACGTCAAGATTCAAAGTCAATTTTGGGGGCGAGGAGCGTCGCGACACGCACGCTGTCCGAGCGATGAGGTCCTTTTCCACCTTGATCTCCGTCAGCTTGCCGTAGTCCGACTCATGCATCCGTCGAGCAGCATCCACTCTATGAGCGAGAAGCGAGACGTGAGCTTCGAGAGCGAAGAGGGAGGCGAAGGGGCACGCACTGGGCCTTCAACTCCAGCATCCGCTTCTCCCTGAACCCACCCAGGTCAAAGTCCTCATCCAGCTCCGCCTCGAGCTCTTCCAGCAGCGCGTCAGAGTCGTCCGAGTCGCGGGCGACTTGTTGTGGTTTCCGGTGGATCGAGGAGGAGGCGGAAGCGGTCGGTCTGCTTGGGTGCAGTTCAGATCAGCCTGGCTTGATCGAGTGAATTCAAGGATGTCACTCACGCTGCTCTTGAGCCCATCGTCAGAATTGGGTGAGAGAGGTGAGCGAGAGAAGGATCCGAGCGAGGTTGTCCTTATGCTCCCCACTCGCTCACTCAGAGGGCTTGCTTAACTACTTGAGCGCTGTATCTGACTGCTACAGAGCTATCTCAGTAGTCCCTGACCAGCTCAGCGCTTGCGGGACTCGCTTAGTGGACTCCCGACCTCTTCCCACTTCATCTCGCTGGCTTGACCCGCCAACCGTGTCAGATCCCGATCGACTCGACTAAATATCGCCGCCATGAGCCTCCTCTCGCTGAGCGTCTCCAAGCCGGCCGACGTCGAAGTTGCCAACCCCTCTTCCGACTCCATCTCCGCGCTCGCCTGGTCTCCAAGCGCAGATCTGCTCGCTGCTGCGAGCTGGAGCAACGAGGTGAGGGTTTACGAGATCGGACCGAACGGTACGAACCAGGGGAAGGCGATGTACAGTCATGAGGGTCCGGCTTTGTGCGCGAAATGGTCGAAGGTGCTTGCCCTCTACTGTTTTCCAAGCCCGAGCGCCTTGCTGACTTCTTCTGATGCGTAGGACGGCACGAAGATCGTCTCCGGGTGCGCACAACGCCCTTTCCCAATCATCCCGATCCTGCTGATGCAGTCACCTGCTTTTTTTTCTTTTAGGGGAGCCGACAGCGCTGCACGGATGTTTGATGCGGCGAGCGGTCGGTCGACGCAGATAGGCGCTCACGACGCGCCGATTAAATGCATCGACTGGATCGACGTCGGCGGCGGACTCGTTGCGACCGGCTCCTGGGACAAGGTGAATCGGCAAATTTTAGCTGTCTCGCTCAGCGCTTGTTCGCTGACAGTCTAGATCTCGTTTGTGCAGACGCTGCGCTATTGGGATTTGCGGCAGCAGGCGCCGGTCGTACAGGTCACGCTTCCAGAACGCTGCTACGGTTCCTCTCGCTCTTTCCCGCTAGTCCGCCAGGCCATGGCTGACCCGCTTGCTCGTAGCGATGGACTGCGTCTACCCTCTCCTCGTCGTCGGTACCGCCGAGCGCCACATGCAGATCTTCAACCTGAGTTCGTCTCGCTTACCTTCTCTCGCGCCTCACACTTCACCGATCATGTTCGCCTCAGACAACCCCAGCACAGCCTTCAAGACCGTCACCTCCCCGCTCCGCATGCAAACCCGCACACTCGCCTGCCTCCCCGACGCTTCGGGATACGTCCTCGCTTCGATCGAGGGGCGGTGCGCGATTCAATACGTGGAGGACTCGAAGACGTCGATGAACTTTTCGTTCAAGTGTCATCGGAAGGTGCGTGGCTATGGTATTGTGTGGAAGCGGAACTGCGGCTGACTCGATGAGGAACGGCAGGACATGACGAAAGGGTCGCAGACTTTCGGCAGCCAGTTCAAGACCGGCAGTCAGCAGGTGCGCCCAAGTCAAGCGACATGTCGCAGACGAAAGGGGCACGGAGAGTGTGCGCTGATGTCATCGCGGCGGTATAGGTCTTCGCGGTCAACGACCTCGCGTTCAATGCGATGGGAACTTTCGTGACAGCCGGCAGCGATGGGACGCTCAAGTCAATCTTCGAACCAATCTCTCTCTCTCTCTTCAGCTCTTCAAGCTGACTCGGGCTTCCATAGCACTTGGGACCACAACTCGAGGACTCGGTTGAAGACATTTGGCGATGTTGGCGGTCGTGAGTACCTCCTCTCGTCGCAGCTCATGCCTCAGCCCGCGGCTGACCCTGATGATGCCCCGCAGCCGTCGTTGCCGCTCGCTTCAGCCATACGAGCCAGTACCTCGCCTGCAAGTAAGACTTCTCTCGCTCGATTTGAGCGATGACTAACTGTCTTCACCCATACCGCAGACGCCGTTAGCTACGACTGGTACGACCTTCAGATTCCTCGCTTGCCGACGCAGACTAACTCGTCGTGTCGGTGCAGGTCGCAAGGATACCAGGGCAACACGCCTTCCCAGAAGACCAAAATCCTGCTGCATACCTGCCAGGTCCTGTCATCCTCTCTCTCGCTCTCTCCCGCACTGTTCGCATGCTGACCCTTGTTGAACTTCGCAGGAGGACGAGGTCAAGCCGAAAGTCAAGAAGTGACTCGTCTCTCGACCGGTCTCAACGTGGCTCGCGCCCCTCGGCACCGCCTTGACGATGCAAACGCACATACAGCATACCCACACCTGTACAGCCTTGACACATGCGACTCGCAACGATACCCCCGCCTTTCTCCTCACCCTCGCTCGTTCGGATGGGAGGAAATGACGGCAAGCGGAGAGGGGAGGGAAAGGAGTTGGTTGTAATGCCGTGTAAACCCACAAAGTGCACTCGGGTGATGCTGCGGAGAATGACAATGTACCGAGTTCGGCGGTGACGAGTGCGGAACGATCTCATCTTGCTCGACATCATCGCCCTCGCTCCGCTCTGCGCTCGTGCTGAGCTTTGCTTGTCAGCCAGCCATGCCCATCGCCAGCGTACTCAAGGGCCTGCTGCACAAGCACGACAACCAGCGACGCGACAACCCCTCGTCCACCACCACTCCGCAGCCCCAGTCCACCTCGTCCTCGTCCTCGCCCACGTCATCGCGCCAGCAACCCGCCCAGGCAGCGCTTCCGTCCCAGCCAGAGCCCGCCCACCTCCCTGCAGACTCGTCCAGGTCCCCGCCTCAGTCTGCGACCGCCGCCAGCATGAACCAGGCGCCGATCACGGCTGGCTCGGCCTCGATGGGTCAGCACAACAACCAGGGAGGAGGCGCGCAGATGTCGCAGACGACGCATGCAAAGGCAGAGGACCTCGTGCGGAAGGACGCTGAGGCAAAGGCCAAGCGCGACCAAAGCGTCTTCGAGGGTCTCCCCGAGGGTCTCTCCCTCGGGAGGAAGATGGGCGATGGCGCGTTCTCCAACGTCTTCGAGGCGACGCTCCGACCAACACCGGCACAGCTCGCCATCGACCCGTCCCTCGGCAAGTCCGTCAAGGTCGCTGTCAAGTGTGTCCGCAAGTTTGAACTCAACTCGTCCCAGGTGAGGCTCCCTTTCACGCCTCTTCCGCGTCTCGCTCGGGTCTCCCCGCTCTCCAGCAGCGTTTTCTCGACCCGAAACCACCGTCAGGGCTCTTCGCGGCGTCGACCAGTCTCTGACGGAGCGAGGTCGCGTCGTTCGGTCTCGCCAGCGGATCAGCTTGCAGGCCTCGCCCACGCTAATTGTCCTCGCGCCGCATACTGACTGGTCATCTTTCTTTCTCTCTCTTTCCTTTTCTCTCTCTCTCTCTCTCGCGCGCGCACCGCCGCCGTTCCTCCCACCTTGCGACTTTCGCTCCGCGTCACGGCCTTTTCTTTTCGCTGGCTTTGTCTCGGTCTCGTTTTCCATGTTCTGGTCCTGCCCCGCGCACACCACTCGAACAACCCCATGAACTACCTTGTCGCTTACTCGTGCTGTCTTCGACGGGAATGATCACCCCGTCGAGCAGCAAGCGCAAGGCAAGCATGTGGGCGAGGCGGTCAAGAAGAAGCCGAGGGCGACAGAGGTTTGTCCCTGCCCTTCTCGCTTGCGATTGCGCGGGCAGGACCACCGCGTCTCGTGCCTCGGTGCTCGCGCCCGCATCGGTGTACATAGATTCTCGAGTCGTGTCTGACCTTCGCGACGCGGCTGCTTCTCTTTCTGCTCTTTCCGACGCCTTCTACCTACCCTCGACGTCACCTAACTCGCCCCCGCCCCGCCTCGCACTCCTCCCCCCGTCCATCCGTGAAACAGCGCGCCAACATCCTTAAGGAAGTGCAGATCATGCGCGGCCTCAACCACCCCTCCATCGTCCGCCTCCTTAACTTTACCGAATCCCGCGAACACTACTACCTCACCCTCGAGTGCGCACCGCTTCCCTCTATGTTGCGAGGCGATCCCAGCTGAGCTTCGCATCTCTCGCGCAGATTGATGGGCGGCGGCGAGCTCTTCCACCAGATCGTCAAGCTCACGTACTTTTCCGAAGAGCTCTCGCGACATGTCATTCTCCAAGTCGCGCAGGGCATCCGCTACCTTCACGAAGAAAAGGGCGTCGTTCACCGGTGCGCTGCCTTTCTATGGATCCTCGCCGTCTCTCGCTGACGCTTCTCTCCGTCGTCGCAGTGACATCAAGCCGGAAAACATCCTCTTCGAGTCGATCCCCATCATCCCCTCGAAAGTACCGAAGCACCGACCGTATGATGAGGAGAAGGAGGACGAGGGCGAGTTCATCCCCGGCGTCGGAGGCGGTGGCATCGGTCGCGTCAAGATTGCCGACTTTGGTCTGTCCAAGATCGTCTGGAACGAGGAGACGATGACGCCGTGCGGGACTGTCGGGTATACCGCGCCCGAGATCGTCAAGGATGAGCGGTACTCCAAGTCGGTGGACATGTGGGCTCTCGGTTGTGTACTCTACACGCTCTTATGTGGCTTCCCGCCGTTTTACGACGAGTCGATCCATGTCTTGACGGAGAAAGTCGCAAAGGGCTACTACACCTTCCTCAGCCCGTGGTGGGACGACATCTCGGCTTCCTGTGCGTACACCTTCTCTCTCGTCGGCGCAATCCAGACTGACGACGACCTGACGCCCACAGCGAAGGACCTCATCACCCACCTCCTCGACACCGACCCAGAGAAGCGGTATACCATCGACGAATTTCTCGCACATCCCTGGTGCAAGGCCAAGCCCGCTCCTCCCGCCGTCACACCCGGCACGCTCGACTCGCTCAATCTCAAGCCCGTCCCGCGGTACATGCCGATGGACTCGCCCCTCCTCGCGCCCGGCGGGATGCGCGCCATGCCCTCGCCCGGCGTCGCACACCTCAAGGAGGCATTCGACGTCACCTACGCCGTGCACCGCATGGAGGAGGAAGGGCGGAATCGGCAGAAGGCTCGCGGCGGAGGGTTCCTCCAGGGCTTGAACGAGGTCGACGAGGACGAGGCGGACGAGCAGGATCTCGAAGTAACCAAAAGGCGGTACGGCGCCGAGGTCTCGCGCGCAATCGAGCAGAAGCGGCGCGACCTCCAGGACTCGTCGAAGCAGCGCGGTCCGTCGCAGTCGGCCGCCGAGGCGCAACGAGCGGCACAGAACTATGCCGGCTACGGCGGCGCAGATCGCAAGCAGGCCGAAGCGGCGCTGTACGACGGACGAGCGGGCGCACGAGACCGCGGCACCGCGAACGCGGCACGACGAGGGCGCGGAGGCGGGTTCGAGCTGGCCCTCGACCGCGCGACGCTCCTCGGACGTCGCAAGCACGACGTCGCGATGCCTTCGCCCATGCGTATAGGCTGAGTTTCTCATCCTCGCAACGACTGCATACACACCAGCAACTCCCCTTTTCCCTACTCTACTTCTTAGGTGGACTTCCCTGTACATAGTTAGTCCGCCCTAGTACTCGACCTCCATTCCCTCGCCTGTACCGACCCTCTACACCTCCTCGTCTAGCCATTTCCCTCCGCTGTTGTAGCCCTGCGCCCTTCGTCGCTCTTCCTCCCCTACTACATAGCCTACACGCAGTGCAGCGCATACCCAGACAAGCTCGCCTTTGTATCGAAAGGAGAAGATGATCGTATTGCAACAAGGGGAAGACGCAACAACAACTTTCAAACCGACATGACCCCCATCACCCTGAACGCTGACCGTCTCGAGCTGCCGTCCGCCGCGAGCGTTCGACAGCGCACTCGATGCCGTCCTGGCGGGACCTTGTCCGCAATAATGGCCGTCTGCGCGAGCGACGCCGAGTTCTCCCAGTGTCCGTCAATGTCGGCGCCTCGCTCGCCGAGCATGCAGCGCGCTCGACCGAGGTCGTACTGCCGAGAGCGGAGGTACGAGATGGCGACGACTCCTTGCGCTCCCTCGCGGACGTCGACGTTGAATATGATCTCGTCCGAGTTGGGAACGAGCGCCTCGTAGTAGTACTCTGTTCGATGAGAACCAATCAGCTGTGCTCAGATGAGGAGAAAAACCGATGAAACAGATGAGGAAAAGCGATGGAAAACGAACTGCTGTACTTCCAGTCGACAAGCTTCCAGTCCTGCGCCTCGTTGGCGGGAACGAGACCTGCGCCAGCCGTCGCGCAAGCCGGCGGCTTCGTCGCATGCACCTTTGTCGAGTTCCAGCGTTCCCGCATCGTCACCTGATGAGATAACGTGAGTCGTTGAGCGGTGGTGGAGGTGAAAGGCTATGGCGCACCTGCGGAACCGTCCCAAGGGCTGCTCGGCTAGGCCAGTCTCTTCCTCCCTCCGCATCCAGGGTCAGCTCATCGATTCTACACCGCTCCTCCATTAAGTAGCCGACGACCATGCTGCCCAAGAACCGATGCAGGCGAGTCGACCCATGTCGTTCGTCGCCCCGGAACCAGGGCTTCTTCAGACTGTGATCGCGGATCATGGCAGGAAGAAGAGCGGGACGTGCGGAGACTTGAGGGACGTCGTAGAAGGGCGACAGGGTCGACTGGATGTCTTGCGCGGAGAGAAGAGTTTGCTGCTTCCCCGCGAAGGTGTTGTGGAGCGAGAAGGTGTCGACGTAGACGACGGCAGGCTGCGAGTCCAGTTGGAGGAGCGATCGAAGGAGGTTCTCGGAGCTAGTGAAGCTCGTGTTCGGGTCGTCGTTGACGGCGAGCTCGATAAAGACGAGGTCGACATCGGTGCCGCTGCAAAGGTCGGAGCTCAGCTGCGCTGCAGATCGACGAAGAATGAGGACAATGAACGACCCACATCAAGCTCGTCCAGCACCACTCGAAGAAGCTCGAATCGGTAGCCGGCTTTGCGCCGTTGCGAAAATGAAGTTCCGCCGTCGGGAACGCCTCCTCGAGGTATCGCATCACGAGCTGATGCCACTGCTCCTGGACGGGCACAGCACCGTACTTGTTTCGCTGACCGGTGACGGGATCGGTGCCGTGCCCGAGCGAGACTGTGAGGGAAGGGAGTTGAGCGAGAGACGCGAGGAAAAGCGGGAAAGTCGACGCGCCGCTCCCACCGATAAGCCCAACTCGCAGCTTCTCGCCATTCTGAGCCTTGTCGAGAAATCGCTGCGTCCGATAGCCTGAGCCGACGTGGACTTGCGAGAGGCGGAAATTGTGAAGGCCGAACTCGTTGAGCAAGGTGGGGGAAATGCCGCAAGTCGTGCGCGGAGAGCCTGTTGACAAAGGCAATCAGCTACTCGTCATGCTGTGACGTTCTCGGTGCCGTAAAGAGGACAGGACGTACTGAACAGCTGCTTCCAACTCCCCTCTCCCGCAGTCCGTCGAATTCGAGCTAGCGGGTGATCGTAGTCGCGAAGCAGCCTGCAGCGGATAAGACTGGTCAGCTTCGATGCACTTTGGAGAGACGGGCGAGAGAACGCACAACGCGCAGAACAGAAGGACGGAACACGCAGTGAAAGCGAGTACGGCGTAGCCTCTTCGGCCAGCAGAGGGCGAATCGGGCGCCATCAGCGGGCGTCAGGGAACAAGCAAATGGAAGCACGGCGAGCAGAGGGAGGCGCCAGATGCGAAGCAAGTGGTCGAACGCCAAGGCGGAGCACCATGCCAAACGCGATCGCGTCAAGTCGCGTCGTGCCGATCTGCGGCCCGGGTGTCCTTCGTCGGATTTCGGTGCGAAGAATGCGAATGCAGGGTACCGTGAGGCCGTCGGGCGTCGACTGTGAGCTACGGGATGAACAGGATGCGGGTAGGGACTTTGCGGCGGTAGTCCTCGTAGTCCTTGCCGAAGAACTGGACGAGGTAGGCTTCCTCGACTGCGAGCGAAGCGTCAGCGCATGCAAGTGACTGACGTGCGCGGCATAGGACACACTCTTGATGCGGTTGGCAAAGAAGCCTTGGAGAACGGCGACGAAGGCGATCGTGCACAGCGGGTTGCCCAAGACAATCTGTTCCGCGACCGCGGTCAGTCTCGTTTCATCCGAGAGCGCAGAACCGAACGCACCTGGGTACCAACGGCCCACCAGTAGAAGCCGGCGTACGACGGGTGGCGTGACCAGCTGTAGATGCCCGTCTTGACGAGCTGGTGCCCGGGTCGCTTGCTGTAAGCGAGGCTGCGTCGACGAGTTAGTGTGAAGCGCACGACACGAGGCTGCCTGAACTCACAGGTGCGAGAAGTTGCTGCTCGCGCTGATCATGGCAAATGAGCGCAAGACCTGGCCGACCCAGACGACCAGGAGACCTGCGCAAGCGGCTCGTTAGTCGACAACGGAAACGTCCGTTCAACGAGGACGCACCGAAGAGGAATACGCCTCCTGCATGTTTCCACCGCCGCCATTCCTCCGGCAAGTACGCCTCTTCGAGGACGTGTTCAAGGATTCCGGCGATGTGTGCGGCGTGGTAGCCACGGCCGTTGTCGAGCAAGAAGGCTGCAGGGTTGACACGTCAGCTGGATAGGTGTGCGTGCAAGTGAACGGGGCTCACAGGAGACGGAGAGTTTGCCCGGGTTGTACATGCTTGTGACGACGAACTCGAGGAGGTGAAAGGCTGCCCAACTCGCCAAGTACGCTCCAAGCTGCGGGCTGCCCAGCACAGCCGACCTCAAGCTCCTGTCTATGAGCTTGGCTGATCCTGCCGCCCCCTTGACCGCGTCGAGGGACCACAAGAACCAGGTTGAGGCATTCGAAGCGACGAGGCCGAGTCCGATGGCCCAGCACGCGCCGAGGAGGAAGGCGAAGCAGGCAACGTTGTGCGGAGTCGACGAGAACGAAGTCAAGGGAAACTCGACCGGCAACGGCTTTGCCTGCGTCGGTCCGCTCGACGAGGAAGGCTGGATTGAGGAGGGGTCGCTCGAGGGGGACGGGCGCGGCGGAAAGGGAGATTCGGGTGCAGCGAGGGGTTCAGTCATCGTCGAGGATGGCGCACAGGAGCAAGAGCAGGTCCAGCAAGCATCGGGAAGTCAGCACAGACAAAGGTCAATCGACAACCTTTCCCCTGGACGTTTCATCGGGTGTCGACCTCGCAGGACAAGGCTGGCAAGCGGGCGAGCCGCCGCCGAACAACCCTTCAGACTGTCTGAAAGGCAGACTCGAGCAAGGAAGCGGAGGAAACGAAGGGAAGGGAGGAATCAGAGGAAGAGCGGGTCGAGAGGAGAAGGGGCAGCTATTGTACGCGTAGTCTTTGCAGTCCCTCCTCAGAATCGTCAAGAGTCGTATACAGTGCCTTTGGATAGCCGCCGCCCCAATGCCGCAACCCCGGCGGAATCTCGCAAGGTCGCCCGCAACCCTGCTCCCTCGACCCCGTCTAGATCAGCCCTACATTCGCAAGAGTGGTTAGCGGCAGAGACGATAAGCAAGTACGAAAAGCGGCACGCACCTTGCGCTTTGTCGAGAAGAGCCTCTTGAGCCCGCCTTTCTCCTTCTTCCCACTCGTCGGGCTCGCGGTGACCGCCCCATCATCCGTAGCCGTCCGGCTCATAGGCGCCGACAACCCATTCTCGTCAAACTTGATCGCCGTAGTCCGCGCCTCGAGCTGCTCGACCCCGCCGTCCATCCCTGCAGAAGGCCTCCTCGACCCGTTGAGCGACATGGGCGAGCTAGCCGGCCAATCGCGGTACGGTCGCCGTTCCTCCAACGGACTCGCAGGCACGCTGTGCGCCTGCGCCGCTTCGCGACCGTCCTCAGCGCATGTGACGACCGTCGTGTCGTCCGTGAGAGGGCTATTGGGGTTCTTGCGGCCGGCGCGGAACCGCGCTGCGAGCGACTTGCTTCGCTTCGGCTTGTTCGAGGGCGAGACGTCGGGTGCGTTCCAATCGGCGGGGATGACGGGAATTGGAGGAGGGGCGGCCGCGCCAACGGGCTTGCCGGCTTTGAGCGTCGCCTGCGGACGCGGATGAGAGGGTCAGCGCGACGAAGAACGTACCGGGAAAACCTGTACGCACCTCGATGTCCCAGATACTCTGCGTCCGCTGCATCCTGTCCTCCTTGCTCCGCTTCGCCGCCTCGCCCGTCTCGCCATTCGGCACGACGCTCTCCCTACTCACCGCCGCACTGCTTCCAGGCTCATACCGCGCCTGTCCATACTCCTCCCACGCCTCTGCATCTCTCATTCCGTAAATCTCCAACAGTTGCTGGTTCTTCGCGCTTCCCTTACGACCGCCAGGATATCCGAGGGTGATGTCGCGATTCTCGTCCATCGCTGCCAGAGTCGCTTGCGCTCGTTCAGACAGGCCGTTGGAGACCTTGCGGCGCATGGAAGAACCGGGGGGAGTAGGCGGAGTGCGGGCAGGGGAAGGGCCGAGACTGAAGGCAGACGGGTCGAACGCGGCGATGGGTGCACGATTGCCTTGGTTTCGCGAGGTCGAGGCAGCAGCGTAGGGGCCCTCATGTCGCATCAAGCCTGCATGGGGAAGGCAAGTTAGCGGGGGGGAGGTCTTGCGCGAGGGGGGGACACTGAACACACCTCCTCCGCCGTACAGACCCGAGATGTCGAGCCGGTCGATCAAGTCGAGGTCGGTGTTGCTCCTGCTCCGAGTCTGCGGTCCACCAGGCCCACTCCTCGCACTTCTCTGGCTGCTCCTCAGGGCGCCGTTCGTAGCCGTCGCGACATCGTCCTGCCTGTCGAGGACGGGAACCATCTCTGCGATCTCGTCGCGCGAGGTCGAGGCCGACACAGACGACGAGGTCGTGTAGCTGCTGTCGAAGCGTTCTGGGTGTGGAGGCTGGCGGGCTTTCGTTGGCGAGTCTCCGTAGGCACCGAGAATGTCGTCGACGGTCTTGGAGCGACCGAACGAGGTGTCGAGCGGTGGTGGAGCCTGGCGTGCGTGGGTAGGGGAAGTCTGCAATGTTCGGAATAGGGTCTCACTGTCAGCACGCTCGCGTCGTCGTCAGAGACTTGTCTCTCCGCCAAAGTTCGCTGGCATGCCAAGAGCCCTCGCTTCGGTTGCGAGTCGCCGGGACGAGGACGCGTCCGGCGCAGCATCACAAAGCCAATGGGGCGAAGTAGCGAGCGCTAAAAGACAGTCCTCGACTCACGGATGCATCGCCAAACGGGTCCCGTCGAGAGTACGCGTCTGTGTCGGCGGGCGATGCGAGTGCGGGGCGAGGAGCGGGCGACGACGAGCGCGACGGGCGGAAGAAGTCAGCGAGCGATTTCGAGCGCTTGAGCATCGCGCCAGTCTGTCCACAAGCACTCCCGCGGGCACGGCGAGGCGAGGCGACCCGCGTTGCTCGTCCTCATCGCGGACTGGGTGTTGGTTCGGCGCTGACGAGGACCGTGCGCGCGATGAGCGGCTCAGGAGAGGGGCCATGCGCACTCACCAGGGCGGGAAAAGTTGGCGCTGCTCATCGCGAGCGCAGTCATCGACGAGGGTCAAAGGGTGGAGGAGCAGAGCGGAGACGAGTCGATCAGCTCCGTGAGCACAGCTGGTAGGATTGCACAGACCAAGAGCGAGACAGCGAAGAGTAAGAACATGGTACACAAGGACGCGGGCAGGCGGATAACGAACGATGTGAGGGAACCAGGCGAATCGCGACGAGAGAAAGGGAGGACCGGCCTCAGCACGCGCACGCATCCTTCTTGTCCGCCTCGTTCTCGTTCAGGTTGACGCTCGAGTTGGCGCCGGCGCCACCGCGACTGGGACCACGGTTGGCACCGCCAGGACCGCGCGACTGGGCAATCAAGGCGTCGAGCGGGATCTTCTTGGCTGCAAGAGCAAAGGGGGTGAGTTTGACGATCGAACTGGCACCCCAATGCACTCACCAATCTCGGTAAACACCTCGACGACGCCCTCGCCCGTCTTGGCACTCGTCTCGAAGAACAGCAAGCCACACTCTTTCGCGTACTCCTCAGCCTCCTCACGCGAGACCTGCCTCCTGCTCTCGCTCGGCTTGCCACCGTCTGGTCCCTCGTCGTCGCCCGCAGCCGAGCCAGCCTCGTCCTCCGGAGTCGCGGTTGCGTCGTCCGCTTCTTCCGAGTCTTCGGGGTTGGCGGCAGCGTCCGAGGCAGAGTCGTCCGCGCCTGACGAGGGGCGGACGAGGTCGACCTTGTTGCCAGCGAGAGCGATGACGATACTGTGGGTAAACTGTCAGCAAAAAGTGGAACTGGGGCAAGGAACAGCGGAACGGACTTGGGGTTGGCCTGCCTCTGCAGCTCCTTGACCCACGTCTTGGCCTGCTCGAGCGATGCCTATACGAGACGACGCAGTCAGCAATGTTCAAGTCTCGGTGCAGGACGCCCACGCACCGACTTGGTCACGTCATAGACAACAATAGCCGCCTGAGCATTGCGGTAGTACATGGGCGACAAGCTGCGGAATCGCTCCTGTCCAGCGGTGTCCCAGATCTCAAATTTGATGACCTTGTCCTCTAGTTCCATGCAAGGCCGTCAGCTCCGCGTCCGTCTACAGGGTGATTGCGCACGGGGTCTGGTTGTGGTGCGGGCGGAGAGGGTGGACTCACCAAGCCTGCATCGCTGGGTCAGGAAGGCTGCACCGATGGTGGGTTCCTTGTTGGGCTGGAAATCGTTCTGGCAGAAGCGCAGAACCACCGACGACTTGCCGACGGCCGACTCGCCTGGAGCGTCACCGTGTGAGGGTCGGGAGGAGGGATGAGGCGATTGGGAGGGTCAGCGCGTCATCCAGTACTACCAGAGGATCCAATTTGTCTAGATATCCCTGCATCAAGCCGACTGCACGCCTGCTCTCGCCGCAAGGTCCTCGGGAACCACCGCCGAACTGATGAAGATGGCCCTCGACCACATGGGCGCCTCGCTGGCTGGACTTACCGAGAAGGACAAGCTTGACCTGTACGGGCCGCGCAGGAGGCTGTTCAGCAGCAGCAGCGGGAGTGGCCATGGTGAGAGGTGGCCAAAAGGAGGGTTGCATTTCGCCACGACGACCGAGTTGACGCCTATCGCACAGGCTGCTTTGAGATGGGTTGATTACGCTTCTGGTCTGCTGTAATCGCCATCAAGCGGCGCTGGTGGTCCCGCGAGCCGCCGTCACCGACTTCTCTCCCTCCTCACCAGAGCCCCGACATTCACGATTCAGTTGGAGAGCCGTCGCGTGCGGATCGTTCGCACATGACTGTGCTTCAAACGACCGGATGGGGCCGCCGCACTGCCGGAAGAGACCAGGATGCGCGTGATAGGGATGCGCGCACTTCCCCTCTCCTTCACGTCTCCTCTTCTCTCCCGTACTCAGCGCAAAAGGCGACGCACTAGCGCGCAAAGACTACACGGGTGCACGACGATGCGAAGCTATCTCAGCTGGCTGTTCCTCGCGCTCGACGACCCCGCGATTTTGATCCTCCTGCATTCAGTTTTCGCTTGCTCCACTCCAAGCGGCTTCAGGCGTCGCTCCTCACTGCCGCGGAACGGTCGCAAAGTCTGCGCTCAGCCGAACAAGCTGTCGATATATTGGTTAAGCTCAGCTTGCACCAAGCCGACCTCTTCGTGCTTTGGAACCGTTCCATCTGCATCCTAATGTTGCTTTCCGACTTTGGCAATGAATTTGCGGCACTAGTGCTGCAGCATCAACTGCCACCAGCAGAGCTGAATGGCAGATGTCGTCAGGCTTCTTTCTCTGTTCCCAGCTCTACATCTCCTCTCCCAGCTCCAGCGCACGCACACGGCTCTCCGGGGCGCATCGTATACGTCGAACCGTCTCTGCAATCGGACTCGCAAATATGTGGCCCAGCCAACTCAGCGCTCTATCAAGCGGGAGCGTACACTCGGCGAGGGGAGACCTGCGGGCCCGTCGCCGCGCCAGGAGGAGGGGGGAGATCCGCTCACGCTTCCAGGGCTTCTACAGACCTTGCAATCGACTTACTTTGAGCCATACGAGCTTGCGGAAGGAGCTTGTCGTCCAAGGGTTGTCACTTTCCCAGGCTGGCAGTCGTGCCTCTCATGGCTGCCAGGACTTCTCACCCGGTGCTCCTCAGGTTTCCGCTTTCTGTCGGCCTTCGTCGACGCCTGCGAGTTGCGAGCATGATCGCTCATGAACGCACGCCGAACCCTGAGACCCGAGTGCGCGCACTGGAGACGTACGCGCCGGAGCGCAAGTGATCCGGTGGCCCCTCAAGACGTCGCTTCACAGCTTCTGCTCTCTCCAGACAGTTCCCGTGTGCCATTTTCTCCTTGTTCGTGGCTCAGCCTCGTCTGGCAACGCCTTCCGACCCTCCTACACTCGTTTTCCTTCGACCTTCCCAAGCCCTCGAAACCTCGTTCCCAGCATCCTCCGCGCCTCTTCCTGCCCTCCCTTACATATCCGACCCAGCGCAACGCCCTGTTAAACTATGGCGGGAGGACGCCGATTGTCCATACCTCGCCTAACCCAGCTCGTCGTCCTCCTCGCTTTCGCATGCTCGACCGTCGCCCAACTCGACGTAAACGACTTCTCCTCGTCGTCCCCCTCCTCTCCAGACTTCGCTTCCCTCGCAAATAACCTGCAACGAGGACGTTCCGAGGACATGAACCACCTGCTTCGACGAAACAACGCAGTGCAGGAGTTGTCGTGCGCCCTGGGCGTAACGAGCGATTGCAACGCCCCCGCTACGTCCGTCGACACAAACTTCGACCCACTAAACTGTTCGTGTGTTTACCGAGCCGCTGTAGGCACCCCAGCTGACGAGCTTACGCAGGCGGAGCTATCGGGCCCGCCTGCCCTTCTGTCATCCTAAACAGCGCAGGTCCCGTCCTCTGCTCGCAAGGAGCATGCGTTTCAGGCTGTCGACTCGGCTACGCGTGGTCGAGTCGAGCGGGCGCTTGCATCAATGTAGCGAGCGACCCGGCGAACTGTGGCAGCGTTGGCAACATCTGCCTCGTACCGACGGGAACGGCCAGCGTGTCCTGTCAAGCGGGCATCTGCGTCGCGAGCGGATGTTTGAGTGGGTACAAGCTGTCGAACGGAACTTGCGCTGCGGTCCCCTTCGCTTCGGACCCGTTGAACTGCGGTCGCGCTGGCAACCGCTGTCCTGCCTCGTTCGCAAACGGCGTCGGCAGCATCTGCGTGAACGGAGCGTGCATGCCGGAGCGGTGTGCCGCAGGCTACGTCTGGAACGCTAACGCAACCACCTGCGTTCTCGCAACGTCGACTTTCGCTACTCCGCTACCGACCTCCGCAACCTCTTCCTCGACCCCTCAGACGACTTCCACGTCTGCCCCACGAGTCAGTCCTCCCTCCGATACCCTGTCAGCCCATTCTTCGACTTCCACAGCCACGACGGTTCCGTCTCAAGCCAAGCATACCACATCCGCCGCCTCTGCATCGACTCCGTCACGACAGCGACGCGCGTCCCTCATCGCCCGCTCGCCCTCTCTCTGCCCTCCAGGCCTCACCGCTTGCCCTATACCCCATGCCGCCTCATTTGACGTCTTCCAAGCCTCCAACTTCACTTCCTTCCGTTCCTTCGCCGCCTCGTCTCCCTCACTCGATGGGGGATTCGAATGTATCGATACCCAGTACGAGTCGTGCGGCGGATGCACGAGTGTGGGAGACGGGCGGAACTGCGGAGAAGGGATCGCACACGCTCGAGGAACGGGCTGTCACGAAGGACGATGCGTCGTCTTCTCGTGCGAGAAGGGATGGAAGCCGGACAAGGATGCGAAGCGGTGTGTCAGGCTGTGGGAAGGCGGGCGGAAGAAATCGAGCCGGCGGGGAAAGGGAAGGCGAAGACTGCACTAGATACCCTCCATGTAGCGATATTGCAACAGCTCGTCGTCCAATCTTCGTCCCGCAAAGCACAGAGTGTGGAGATGGGCATGACAGAAAGACGGAAGGCGCTAGAGAGAAAGAGAGGGGCGGGCGCTTCTAGCAGAGTAGGCCGGCCGGCCCATCTTCCCGCCGAAGATGGCCCCGATAAAACAGACGTCAAGCACGTTGCGCGGGGAAAGAACGAATACGGAGAAGAATGTGGAGTCAAAGGGAACGGAAGGTTGAAGGTCGGAAGGCGGAAGTCGCAGGTGACGAGTCCGCCCCTATTCCTGGGCGTACTCCTCGCCGCCGTTCTCCTCGTACTCGCCCTCGTACTCGTCGTCGGCCTGCTGGCTTTCGTACTGCTGGTATTCGGCGACAAGGTCCTATAAACAAGAGACAGAGCATCAATAGCGCTCCACATAGGGAAGAAAGGGTGCTCGACAGACCTGCATGTTCGACTCGGCCTCGGTAAACCTGCGCAGCGCCGGGAGAACGTCAGCGGGTACACGCAAGAGCGAGAGAGCCAGCACTCACTCCATCTCGTCCATACCCTCGCCGGTGTACCAGTGAAGGAAAGCGCGGCGGCGGAACATGGCTGAAAACTGGGTGTGAATGCGCGAGAAAAGCTCCTGCGGGTTGTGCGATGCAGCGTTAGCGCTCTGAACGGTGAACGAAGAACGCGAGGGGACGGACCTGAATCGAAGTCGAGTTGCCGATGAAGGTGACCGACATCTTGAGGCCCTTGGGGGGGATGTCGCAGTGTGCGGTCTGAATGTTGTTGGGGATCCACTCTAGTTGTGCGAACTGGTCAGCGAGAGCAGCGGTGCGAGACGGAGCGGACGCGATGCACCGACAAAGTGGTCAGCGTTCTTCGTCTGCACCTGGAGCATGCTCTCGTCGACCTCGCGCATCGAGACTTTGCCGCGGTAGAATGCAGCGACCGTGAGGTAACGGCCGTGGCGCGGGTCGGACGCGGCCATCATGTTCTTGGCGTCGAACATCTGCTGCGTAAGCTCCGGAACGGTGACGGCGCGGAACGACTGCGAGCCCTTGGCGGTGAGGGGCGCGAAGCCAACCATGAAGAAGTGGAGGCGAGGAAAGGGAACCATGTTGACGGCGAGCTTGCGCAAGTCCGAGTTGAGCTGGCCGGGGAAACGGAGGCAGGTGGTGATGCCGCTCATGACGACCGAGACGAGCTGGTTGAGGTCGCCGTGCGTCGGCGAGGTGAGCTTAAGAGTGCGGAAGCAGATGTCGTCTGCGGGAGTGGTCAATTCAGCGGATAATGCGGGAAAGAGTGGCGAGGAAAGACCCACAAAGCGCCTCGTTGTCGATGCAGAACGTCTCGTCCGAGTTCTCGACGAGCTGGTGGATCGAGAGCGTCGCGTTGTAGGGCTCAGTGACCGTGTCCGAGACCTTGGGCGACGGAACGACCGAGAAAGTCGCCATCATGCGGTCGGGGTACTCCTCGCGGATCTTGGAGATCAGCAGAGTTCCCATGCCGGATCCCGTGCCTCCTCCAAGCGAGTGCGTGAGCTGGAAACCCTGCAGGCAGTCGCAGCCCTCGACCTCCTTGCGCACCACGTCGAGAACCGAGTCGACAAGTTCGGCCCCCTCCGTGTAATGCCCCTGCAAAAGCCCAAATCAGCTCCGTACGCCCTGTAGCCTCACGAATCGTTTACCTTCGCCCAATTGTTACCCGCCGAGCTGGGAACGCGTCGGAAAAGCGGTTAGCACGGTTGAATCAGGACGGAGGGAAAGAATGCGTGATCCTTCCTCACTCACCTCTGCGCGTGAACCATGTTGTCGGGGCGGAAGAGGCCACCCAGAGGACCAGCACGGATCACCTATGATGAGGATCGGCGGTCAATCGAATCGCGTGCGAGTAGAGCGGAGGGGGAACTCACATCGAGCGTGCCGGGCTCGAGGTCGACAAGGACGGCGCGCGGGACATATTTGCGGTCCGCTGCCTCGTTAAAGTAGACGTCGAGGCGCTCGAGCTGAAGATCGTTGTCGCCGCGGTAGCTGGGAACGAAGGAGTCGCGTGTGAGGAGGCGAACGCAGGTTTGGTAGAGGTGACCAAACGCAAGACTCACACGCCCTGTCCGTCGATGCCGTGCTCTTCGGTGATGGTTTCCCTGTTATACGACAGGTCAGCGCACGCCTGGGAGAGGTAGCGGGAAGTCGTCGCACCAGAACTTCGTTCCGATCTGTGGAAGGGGAGGACGAGGTCAGCGAAAGTCGCTGAGCGCACCCGCTCGACCAGGCAGGAGCATAACAGAGCCTCAGTTCTCCAGCGTGCGGTCATACGCCCAGCGAAGAGCTATCGCGACGCCCACACCTCGTCCAACAACTCGCTCAACCGGGGCCACATCTCCCATGACTCGCAATGAAGGGGATGCTCACCTGATTGCCGCACTGTGGGAGGGTCAAAAAGGACGTGTCAGCCCAATTCTCGAGCATCAAGCGAACTAATTGACGGTGTGCCAGCTGAGGGGGGGGGGGGGGGGGGGGGCGTGTTTGTCTGCGGCAAGATGGGAGCGCATAAACGCACCTGGCCAGTCTGGAGGTGGACGATCTCGCGCATTGTGGCTTAACGAGCGACTGAAGGAGCAAGTAAGGAGGAGCGGATGGAAGAAGAAGAGCAGTCGCGGAGCGACGCGACAAAGGAGCGAGATTCTCGCGAGAGACTGGCTGAAGGTGTGCGTAAGCAAGTCCATGTATACAGGTATCAACAACGCAGTACTGCGAGCTACGGCAGAACGGCGAGACGAGACGAGGAGACGAGGAAAAGGTATCAAGAGGGGTATCGAGGGAGGACTAGGGGATCTGGCGAGTCGAGGTGGCTATCCACAGGCGTAGAGGAGAGAGGCATCGAGGATGGCGGAAAGGCAAGCGTGCGGTTGTGGTCGCGATGTGGGCGAAGGAATCGCTCTCAGATCAGGCTCAGCTCAAGCGTCCACACCCGCCGCGCCCACACCTTGATGTTCTTGCCGCGCACCGTCACGTCCGTCGAATCCCACCACGCCTTCCTCGCCGGCTTGCGCCAGAACAGGAGCAACTTCTGCGCTGTCGCGAGCTGCTGCGTATTGACCTGCACGCCGCCGCCCTCTTCGCTCGACGCCATCGCGCCGTCGGGACCGCTCTCGTCGGAGGGAGAGACGGGAGGTGAGCCGGTGAGCGGGGGGTGGACGATGCCGGTCTTGAGGAGGACGAGGGCGATCGAGGCGATACAGCAGCGGTTCGGCTCGATGGACCGGTAGCCCCAGACGTCGTCGCGCTCAAAGCCGCTGCACGACGAATCGTGTTAGTAGTCATTGCGTGGATCTGCCTGATATTCAGACGCGCCTCATGCAGAGCATGTCGATGAGGTGCTGCTCGGCAACGTTGTTATCTCGGCTGACGTTCCGCTGCAGCGCCGTAAATATGCTCCGCTGTTCGAGGAGAGCATTGCCGCAATCGATCTTGAGCTGGGTCAAAGCCGCGTTGGGCTTGCCGTTCTCGTCTATACCAGGTCGCCCGCCGCCCTCTACATCGACCTCGTTCTCGCCGGGCGGGATCGCAAAATACTCGAGCTCCTCGCGCAAGACGATGATTGCCTGCTTGAGAAAGAGCGGGTTCGACATGTTGGACTGGGCAACGGGGGAGGTGAGGGACAAGTCGCGACGGGGACCGTCTGGCGGGCCGTAGAACGCCTCGCGCGCCGTCGCAAAAAAGTCGAGCACAAAATCGAGGCACCGTGCGTCGAACTGCGGGGCCGAACAAGCCGCATGTCAAAGTTGTTCGCCCAGTGCTGGTCGCTGAACCTCGAGGAGTGGGGGAGCATCGCCGCCGCGTAAGCTCAGGGGCGGAGAACCGGCCACTCACGTCGACGTAGTACACATCTGCCTCCTCGTCATCCTCCTCGCCCTCCCCTCGCGGCTGCCGCTGCGGGCTGAGCACCACACCGTTCGGGAAGAGGCAGAGGAGGACCGACTCGGGCAGCTCCATCAGCGCCTCGCGCTCGAGCGACCGCCGTACGCCCCTGAGGTCGAGTGCGACCTTGGTCGAATTGGCAAAGCTCATCGTCGCGAGCTTGTCGGGGCGAGTTGGACGATCGGGCTTGCTGGAGGGCGATGAGGGGGTTCGTCGAGTCTGGGTTCTGGTAGCGCTTTGGTAGAGATAGTCTCGAGTCAAGGATGTTGTGCAGCTTCGCACACGACTCTAGCTGGTCAAACGAGCGAGGCGGCCGTCGTGCTTGGGGTCGAAGCGGGGCGACGACCCTCCGCCAGCGACAGCACACTCGACTCGCTCGAGACGGCTGGAGGAGGCGTGCAGGGCTTGCTGTTACTGTCTAGGTGGCCTCGCACGGCGGCGCAGCTGTTCCGTTCCGTTCTCCCGACATTTTCTCATCCTCCTCCTCCTCATCCTCTCGCTCGCCTGAGCGTCCTCAACTGTTCCCTCGGGGGTTCGGCCGTGGTCATATAGGCCCTGGACTTGCGGTAGCTCGCAGTGAGGCGGCGGAGCTTATCCAATTGAGATCATGCCGGAACTTTTCTCTCGTGCCCTCGAGCACTTCTCAAGCGGCCTCCTCTGGTCGCCTGTTCGCGTGGGTCGCTCACTTTGAAAAGGAGTGCGATACAAACGACCTAGACTCGACGACGAACGACCAGCCGTCACCGGCTCGCCAGCGGACCTTGTCAACCAGACCGCCAACTCCGTCGGGTCCCTGACGGCGCGACGTCGTTGACTTGCGCTGCCGTCTCGACTCTTTCCTCCGTTGCTCGCTTGTTGTTGTACACCCTCTGTACATTGAGGCGGCTCTGTAGAACCCTGCTACGACCCACGCCGGGCATCATCAAGCTCCTGGGCGCCTACGAATTGTCCTCCGCAACATCGCCGAACCTGTCTGCTTTGGCCGTTCTCGTCTGCGCACCGTCGTCGTAGGCTCTCAGCGAGACGCGTAGGCCGAAAGCACGTGCCACGAACCAGAGTCGAAGCCCGCCGTGCGTTCTCCTCTCCGTATCGAGGCCGATAGAGGAGGGGCTGATCTTCAACTTGGCTTCAACAGGCCTGCGCCCCTCCTACCTCCCTCCCCTCTCGTCCCACCTGCACAATCTGTCGACATGTACGCCGCACCCGACCACGTCTGCGAAGACCTCCTCCTCGCCATTCTCGACGAACTCCCTTCTCGCACGCTTGTCAAGTCCCGCAGCGTCTCGTACGTTTCCCTCACGCACAATGGACGAAAAACACAGACTGACACCCTGCTTGTGCAGCCGCTGCTTCGCCGTTCTCGCTGACGAGATCCTCCGTCGCCGCTTCCTCACGATCACGAGAGACGACTCGAACGAGCTGATCGTGCGTACGGCTACTTGTACTGGGCGTGGTGGAGCACTGGACGAGGCGGAGCTCATGGGCTTGTCCTGCAGCTCGAGTCGTGCGCACCGTACGAGACTCGCTCATCGTATCGCCAGGCGCTCAAGTACTCTCACATCGGCCCGTCCGCCGACATCGCCTGTACGGGCAACGTCGCACACTTTGTTGTCAACTCTTCCACGCCGGCGACACAGTTCCTACCGCTCGACGACGGCGAGTTGTTCGGGAACAACCTCCTCGCTGTCCACTTGCAAAACTCGCCGAAGCCGTCGATGCAGCGTCTGAGCGCCGACGACGACGACGCGCTTGCTCTCGCACCCAGTGCACCGCGTCCTCCACGATTCATCAACTATGCCTTCTCGCTCAACCTGGCGTCGTCTCTCGACCGCTTCTTCCGCTCGTGGTTCCTCGAATCGGCGCTCGAAGCAGCGCAGTCCAATCGCTGCTCCCCCGCCTCGTCCGCCCCGTCCTCACCGGCCTCATCACGCGAATCGACTCCACCCCTCCCATTCGTAGTCGACTCGCCTGCCTCACCGCCCCCTTCTCCCCCTTCGTCTTCTCCTCCCGCATCACCGCGCCAGACCCGCCCGAAACGCATCGCCTCGTCGCACGACCCCCGCTCCTCCTCCGCGCTCTTCGCAGCCGAGATCGAATGCGTCCAAGTCCCTCGCGACTCGTTCGACGACCCGTTCGACGTCCTCGCCTCTACTCCCGTCGGGAGCTACTCGTCCTCCCCACCGATGCTGTTTGAGTACTTCTTTGGCCGGATCGAGATGGACGTTGCGAAGGTTGTGGTGGCGGCCGAGGAGAATTTGCCGAGTTGGGCTGCGACGGGCGCGGGTGCGGCGAAGGGACGGATGGTGGCGGCTGGGCCCGTTGTCATTGTCATCTAGAGATTGTTCGCTTCCGGTGTCGTACCTTTAGCTCGCCTCTGTTGCCAGAGACTGTCCTCTCCTGCCTATAGACGCCACCTCAGTCCATAGGAACCTTGTCTTGATTCGCTCCTTGTACACCAGTCGATACACACCCTCTCCCAAACAAGCCTGAACGGAATAGATCCCGCATCGTCCTACAACTTACTCTCCCTCTTGACCTTGGCCGCCGACTCGAGCAACACCTTCTCCGCGTCCCTCTCCATGCGCTTGAGGAGTTCCTCGCAGGTCGGAACGTCGTCGATGAGTCCCATCACGCCCGAAGCGGACCAGACTCCTGCGTCGGGGTCGCCGTTGTCGTAGACTTTCTTTCCGCGCGCGCCGGAGACGAGCTGCGTTGCGCCCCCATTCCATCAGGACCGCGACTCGTAGGACAGGGAGAAGAGGGACGCACGGGAGCAAGCTCGGGGAATTCGACGCCCCCAGGCCTGCGTTCCTTCGCGACAACTTCCTCGGCCACCTTGTTCTTGAAGACGCGAGCCGTATTGCGCAGCGTGCGGAAGATGTGCGTCGTGCTGCGCTCGTCAGCACGGACCATCGCTCGTTTGATGTTGTCCTGCACGCTTCAGCTCATCAGTAAAGCCACACGAGAGTGCGAGAGAGTGACAGGAGGGAAGGTCGGACGCACATGCACGTAACTCTCCTTGGTCGCCATGAAGACCGTCCCGCAGTTGACGCCGGCCGCGCCGAGCGCGATCGCAGCGGCCAGCCCGCGTCCGTCGCCGATCCCGCCAGAAGCGATGTAGGGCGTCTTGAGCTTGCGTGCGGCGAGAGCGAGGAGAAGGAGGCCGCCAACGTCGTCTTCGCCCGGGTGGCCAGCGCATTCGAAGCCGTCAATGCTGAGCATGTCTGCCGAGCGAGTAGGAGTCAGTGATTGAAGTTCTGCTCTCGGGCAGGATCGGCGCAAAGGGAGCGAAGAGGACCACCCTCGAGACTCACCAACGCCCACCTTCTCCGCCGCCTGTGCATGCCTGATACTCGTGCACTTGTGAATAACAAAGATTCCCGCCTCTTTGTACATCTTGATGATGGGAATTGCGGCGGGACCGCCGGCCGTCTCAGCTACCTTGACGCCTTCTTCGATGATGACTTTGGCGTACTCTTCGTAGGGAGGGGGAGAGATCGAGGGGAGGAAAGTGAGGTTGACGGCGCTGCGTGTTCATCCGAATCCGAGTCAGTAAGTGCGCGAGGGAGGAAAAAAGAAGGGCGAACGCACAAAGGCTTGTCCGTGAGCTTCCGCGTCTCGCGGATCGAGTTACGCAATTGCTCTGGCGTGCCGGCCGTGAGACCCGTCAAGATCCCGAGTCCTCCTGCGTTCGAGACCGCCGCGACGAGCTTGGGCAAACCGACCCACCTTGTAAGAGAGGGAAGATGGGCGTGAGAAGGCAAGAAGTCAAAAAGAGCGTCAGCTCCCAGTCGGTGGGTGAGTGAGAGGGTGTGAACGGGACGCACATCATGCCGCCCTGGACGACGGGGATGCGGATGCCGAGCTTCTGGGTGAGGACGGTCTCGATGGCCCTGCATGTGGGGAGGACGAGGAGGGGAGGTGAGACGGGGTCAGCATGCGCTCGGATGGCCTTGGCGAGTCCCCCGCTTCCATGACGGGTCCTTGTGAGTGAACTGGACGTACATGGCTGTGCGTCTGCGGCGTGAGAGTGGGTCAGGAGCCCGACGAGACGAGCGAACGACGACTTGTTCTTCGGATCCGGCGACGAGGCGAACCCGACGACACGGCGACGACGCCGCTTCCGCGCTTCGCTCGCACGCTGTGCTGCTGACACGGTGCTGACTGTGCGCGTACGGGGTCGCTCGAGCGGCGCGTGCGGACGGCAAGTCGCTCCCCCGCCCCAATTCTTTCCCTCTGCTTCGCTCGCTCGCTCTAGCACTCCCGACTCTTGCTGGAGCCTGCAACCGAGGTCTCTCTTGCGCGCAAATCCCGCACCTCGCCGAACCCGCTTGCGCGAACAGCGCCGCCGCTTCCGGCTTCCGCACAAGCATGGCTCGCTTCGACTTGGCCACCCTCAAGCTCGAGCACGACTGGCGCATGCTGTACGAGGCCGAAGAGGACGAGGTAGACGAAGACGAGGAACCCTAACTCGACGAGGACATGGAGCGGCGGAACAGAGTGCTCTCAGTCAGTTCTTCGTCTCAAGTCCTTTGTTTGTCCTGCAGGAATGCTCACCAACTCAATGCGCCGATGTCGACACAGATCATCGAATGTAAGATCGTCGACTCGAACCGCAAGGTGCTCGGCTCGCTGACGGTGTGGGCATTCGCGACCGGCGAGTTCGAGTTTACGGGTGACTTCCTATCCTTCATGGACGAATGGAGTCGTAAGACAGTCCCTATGTTTCTCATTGGAGCATCGCTGAGGTTGTCGGGGGTCCAGAGGAATCCCATCGTTTCTCCTGCCTGTTTGACCGGACCGCCAAGCTGCGTTCTCGCTTTGCGCGCGAGGGCACCGGTATCTGGGGCACAGAGGTCACGGATCAACCTGCGATTGCCTATCTCGAACACATGCGTATCAAGCCCGAGTATCGCAACCAAGGCATCGGATCATGGGTTCTCAAGCAGATTTGGCTGCCCGAGGAAGGAGTCAAGATGGTGGTGTGTTGGCTGGAGTATCACCTTTGGTTAGAATACCGCCTACTCACTCTATCCCCACAGAATACGGACTTTCTCTTCGAGCGCTTGTGGAGGAGTTCCCTCCTCACGACCCATTCGAGCCCGACCCGCATCGCGAAGCCAAGCTCGCCATCAGTGACCGCATCTCGCAGTCCTGCCAGCGGGTGCGTGCCTATGCTCGCTCGTGTCGTGCTGTGCACTGACGCCGCCTCGTTAGAACGGCTTCCGTCGAGTCGGCGCAACCTCCTACTTCTGCCTCTCCTTTGACCCGAACCACGCTTCGCGCTGTATACCGATCACCGAGGACGCCAAGTTTGTCGAAGATGCCACGAGGAGTAAGGGAGAGTTGGTGGGCATGTTGGCGAGGGGGGCGATGCCTTGGTGAGCTTGAGACGATGGAGGCGCGCTCGGGCAGTACTTCTGGCTTGCAAGAGCGCCAGGTGATTGTGCGGTGTCTAGAAGACTGACTAGGCCAGACCCGGGTAGCGGACTTCGCTTCGGTCGTGGGCTCTCATGCTCGCACGCTCGCGCCGCTGAGTTATGCCGCTGCATCTCGCGCAGCGTTGTAACTGCTCCACATCTCCTCACCCCTCACGCGATCTGCTTCCAGTTCGCCAAAGCGTTGACTGGACTCTCCGCCTCGATTTGCGAAGGTCGTCGGCGCTCAACTTCTTCTCCCTCGTTTTGCGGCTTGCTCGATGCCCTTCTCGCGGTACTCTGGCTTGATGCGGATCGCGTCGAGGAGGAACGAGGTATGGCTCATCGGTCATCTCGCGTTGAAAGAGTGCATGGCCCTCTTGTTTGCGATGTCGCGCTTCGATGTCGCGCTTGAAGAACCCTTTTGTCGGTGAAGAGGCTCGGAAAACGCTGCGAGTTCAGCCTGGTCGACGGCCCCCTGCCCAATGTCGAAGACGCAGCCCTGCACGGGTACAAGGAAAGGCCAGCAAAGGCGTTGTACAGGAAGACGAGAGCGAAACGGGCCGACGAACCCTGTATAGGCTGCGCAAAGGAGGTCTTCTTGTCACGGTGCGAGGTGCTCCGAGTCCCAGTCCGCGTCTCCCTGATTCGTAGGCACAACGGAGCCCGAGCGTGGTCAGGTGGAGCGCTGACATGCTGTGAGCGAGATGAAAGCGGGATAGGGAACGAGGAAGAGGGGCAAGAGACACCCGCAAGGCGAGCTCATGGCGGCGGAGCGGTTCGGCAAGCTCGTCAAGGTGGAGCAGCGGTCGTAAGGGGCAGCAGCGCACGTGAAGCGTCACTGGTAGGCGTGAGTGCTCGGAGAACGCGGCTTGGAAAGGTCGTCCTTCGCCAACTCGCTCGAGACGCAGAGACTCTTTGTAATCCATACCTACCCGTTTCCCCCGCTCTACTCCTTCGACGCACGATCAACAGCCTTCTGAACGCCCTCGAGCAACTTCCACACTCCCCACGCACCCGCATCCGGCACGCTCGCCTCGCGGATCTTCTCCTGGTCGACATAAGCCGCGCGTCCGGCCTTCGCGTCAAGGTCGCGCGTCGCTTCCGCTGCTTCGTGCGCGGCGGCAATGGCGTGCGAGAGGGCTGTCGGGGAGGTGGGCGACGAGGAGAAGGTCAGGATGAAGGAGGAGAGGGGGTCGACGAGCGTGCGCGAGGGAGGGCGCGCGCGGGTGTAGCGGTAGAGCGTGTTGAGCGCGAGCTGTGACCCAAGCCTTCGTTAGCTCCAGACCGAAAGAGATGGGAGCAAATCCAAACGCACCTCGAGTCCGCGCGCCCAAACCTCGGGCGTGGCCGTCTCACTCCCCTTCTCCTTCGCCGCCTCAAGCAACCCTTTACTCAACCCGCTCAAGCCAATCGCATACAAGCCCCCACTCGTCCCTCCCATCTCCTTCTCAACAACCGACGAACAAGCCACCATCGCAGCGACAACGTCGTCGGACGGGATCTTGTTCTGGCTGATGCCGTCCATGATGCCCTCTGCGCCGGCTTTGAGCGTGAGACCCGCGTCGCCGTCGCCGGCGATCGTGTCGTAGCGAGTGATCTCGGGCTCGGCAGCAATGACGGACTTGAGGGCCGACTCGAGCGCGGCGAGGAACAGCTTCGGATCGGCGGCTGTGGCAGAGGCTCGCGGTAGAGTCAGCTCGGATTCCCCCGAAGAAGCAGCCTCCTCATGAAGCGCGGAGCGAGCAGACCCAAGCAAGCAAGAGACACACGTTTCGGCCCCTTGACCTCCTCTCCAACCTTCTCGTCCCTCTTGCCCACCTTCTCCACCTCTCCCTCCTTTACCACCCTCATCTCCGGCTCGCCCTTGAAAGTCCACTTCCACGCCGGTGCCTGGGTCGGGGCGTCGAAGAGGTCGAGGAGAAGGGGGGTGTCGAGCGAGAGAGTCGAGGGGGCGGAGGACACGGGAGGTGTGAGGGGAGAGCGGGGGAGGAGGAGGAGCGTCAGGGAGAAACCGGGGAGGTTGAGGGAGGTCATGAATGAACCGGCGACGGCGCTGTACAAAGATCACAGCGACCTCGATCAGTTCGGGCCTCCCGATGTGCAGCACCAGACGGAAGGTAGTGTGGCGACTCACCGCCTGACGGTAATCCTCTTGTTCGCCAACCAATCGGCCGCCTCCTTCACCACCACGCTCAATTCCAACTCGGCCAATCCTCCGAGGTTGTTTACAACGAGAATGACCTCGTCCTGTCCATCGTTCTTGAAGGGGAGGTACGAGCGCTCGGGGTCCGAGTCCGCAGAGGTGAGGGTCGTGAGGAACTCGTCGACAAGTTTTGAGGCGGTCGGGATGGGGGAGACTTTGCGGATGCCCGGCTCGTTGTGCTGCGGGCAAAACTCCCAAGTGAGTCAACATCGACTCACACGAGCATCGGCGCCGCAAATACAGGAGCAGAATCCAGGCAGGAAGACGCGAAAACTCACGATGCCCATCCCAATCTCGGCCTCGTCGTCCTTGAGATACGCATCTGCCTTGTCCGTCCCCGGAACGTGACAATGCTCCAGCCCCATCCCCATAGTCCCACACCTCTCCGCCACCTGCTTCGCCACAAACTCGACGTCGTCCAGGCTCGCACCCTGGGCTGCAAGGGCACCGGCGAGTTTGTAGACGAGCACCGTGCCCGTCAACCCGCGGCGGCCGGTCAAGGCGCCTTGAGAGCGCGGGACGGAGACATCGTCGCCCACGATCACCATCCGAATAGAGTCATCTTCGAGGTGAGTCGCGGACCAGCGTTCTTTGGCGAGTCCGAACTGGAGCACGTCTCCCGTGTAATTCTGTCAGAAGAGTGACGGGTATGTGAGCCACGCAACTCGGCTACGGCCTTGACAAGAGGAAAGAAGAAGGGCGAAACGCTCGTCTCGTCAAGGCGAGAGCCGCTGACCCACCTTGACGACAAGCAAAACACCCTTGGACATGCTCAACTTGCCAATGGCCTTTTCGACCTGCCCCGCATTCGGACTCGCAAACACCTGGCCGCTAACCGCGGCGCTCAACATCCCCTCACCGACGAACGCCGCATGCGCAGGCTCGTGACCGCCCCCTCCGCCGCAGACGATGTGGACGCGGTCGTGGGAGGGAGAACGGAGGAGGAGGGTCGTGTCGTACACTTCGGCGGCGGGGTTGAGGAATGCGAGGCCGGAGAGCGAGTCGAGGATGGCCGTCTTGGGCGAGTTGAGGATGTGTTCTGCGGGAAGGACACGGTTGCGGTGAGTTTGACGTTGAGAGTGCAGTAGAGTGAGATGCAGAGGACGCACTGCCCATGTCTTGAGTGTCGTTTCGCGGGTGCTGTGGGGATGAGGAGAGCAAGTTGGTGACGGAGAGCAGGCGTGGTGAGGGAGACTTGGGCGCACCGCTTGATTTCAACAGGCGGTTCAAGCACTGGCTGTGAGTGTACCAGCGTGGCAAAGAGCACTGTCAAGCGAGCGGGATGAGGGCAGGAGCGGAAGCCAGCGCCGGAGAGATGGCGGCGGGTCGGCCTCGAGGGTGGGGCCCACACTTTGTAGTCATTTGCAATACAAACCAGTTTGTATTCATTCCCGATTACAATCTGCCACCTTGCTCTCCATCGCGCAGCCACTTTTGTTCACTCGCTTGTGCTGTGCTTCCCACGAGATTGTCTAGCTCGACTGCTCGACTGCTCGACCCGAGCTCGACTCTCGCGACCTCTTTGCTCCCCGCTGCGTCACACCGCCCCCCCCTCCCGCTCATACCCGCAGTCTCGACACGCACAAATCGCCCAGCGAGGACGGTGCAGACCACACCGAGTACTTGTGCAGTCGCAGACCACCTCACACCACCCGCCGCGGCACTCGACAGCGACACCTCTCCCTCGATCACAACCCGACCCGGACGACCGTCCTCTCCCCTTCCTCCCTCGGAACTGTAGCGCGCTCGCACGAGCAACGAGGACACGATGAGTGCAGGACTACAGACCATGGGAAAGAGCGTCATGCGGTGCGTCTCACACCTCCTCATCTTGTTCCTCGGCTCGTCCTCGACCGAGTGTCTCCCTCGGACCTGAGCTGATCGAGCTTTGGGGTCTTGCGCGCACAGCGTCGCAAAGAACTCGATCAAGGGATACTCGGACACGCAGACCAAGGTTCGGGACGCGACGAGCAACGACCCATGGGGGCCTAGCGGGACTCAGTGCGTGCACATTCACGTAGACTGACGTGTGCTTTTGCGCGAGATGCTGACGAGCCGGGTGTACGTATCGTGCGCACAGGATGGCCGAACTCGCCCAGCTCACCTACAACCAGTCCGTCCCCTACCTCTCCTCCCCCTCCCCCTCCCCCTTCTCCTACTGACCCGTTCGCGCCCGCAGACAAGACTTTGTCGAGATCATCGAGATGCTCGACAAGCGCCTGAACGACAAGGGCAAGAATTGGCGCCACGTGTTCAAGTCGCTCACCGTGCTCGACTACATCCTCCATGCGGGCAGCGAGAACGTCGTGCAATACTTCCGGTGAGCTGGACGCAGTCAGGTGATTCACAGGCATTGCAAAAGAGACGCTGACGAACCTCCTCCCCCGCTGCTTGGATGACAGCGAGAATTTGTACGTCGTCAAGACGCTCAAGGAGTTCCAGTACATCGACGAGTACGGCAAAGACCAGGGCGCGAACGGTGCGTCAGCCGTTTCTTCTCTGCACTCTCAGGTTCTCGCTGATTGACGAGGCACTCGTTGCAGTCCGCCAAAAAGCCAAAGACATAACTAACCTCCTCCTTGACGAGAACCGCATGCGCTCTCAGCGCGCCTCGCGCAAAGACATGCGCAACCGAATGGCCGGTCGCCGCTCTTCTCCCTCCCGCAACGAGCGGCCCTCGCGCGCGACGCCTCCGCCCGGCGCTGGGGCGGACGCGGATTTGCAAGCTGCGATTGAGGCGAGCAAGAGGAGTGCGGAGGAGGAGGCGAGGAGGAAGAGGGGCGCGAAAGGGGAGGACGAGTTGGATGAGGTGTTGAGGTTGAGCAGGGAGGAGGAGGAGCGCAGACAGAGGGAGTTGGCGGCGAATGGCGGGGGGAACTTGTTTGATGAGCAGCAAAGGTGCGGTCGTCGCGGGTTCCTCGTCATCTCGTTCACTGTGGAGCGAGTAAGCTGACCGTTCGGGTGTCGCGCAACGCAGGAACGCCAATGCGCTGATCGACATGGACGCGCCGACAGTCCAGCAGCCGATGCAGACGGGCTGGATGAGCTTCAACCCGTACCAGGCGCAGCAGCAGGCGCAGATGGAGGAGTACATGCGCCAGCAGCAACTGCTCGAGTTGCAGCGTCAGGTGCGTCGGGATGCTCGAAGCTTGCTTCGTCTTGCCGCGGTTCGGAGGCTGACAATGTTCCACTTTTGCGCTACTGCAACAGCAAGAGCAGCAGCAGATGATGTACGCGCAGCAACAGGCCGCCATGCAGCAGCAGTACCAACAGCAGCAGGCGTACGAGGACTACATGCGGCAACAGCAGATGCTGTACATGCAGCAGCAGGCTCAGCAGCCCCAGCAGCAGGCGATCCAGCCCCAGCCGACCGGTTTCGGCGCCAACAACCCCTTTGCGGCGTTCGCTTCCCCTCCGCCCGCCTCGTCTCCCGCACCGCAACAACCTCAGGCTTCGACGTCATCCGCCTTCGGCGACTCGTTCCAGCCCGAACCTGCAGCCCCTTCGTCCGCTCCGCAGCCGCAGCCCCAGCAGCCTCAGCGAACGGGTGGCGGACGGTTCAAGGCGTCGGGCGACGACAAGCACGCCGACCTCGCGCGGATGCTCGGAGCCGGTCGCGAAGACGGCCTCGACACGTTTGGCAACATCGGCAGCGCGCGAGTGCCGGTTTGGCAGCAGAAGACAGGTCAGCAGGCAGCGAACGGGCAGGGACCGCTTGCGCCTCAGACGACGGGGTTGGCCAAGCCGCTCAATCCGTTCGGGAATGTCACCGGCAACTACCAGGCGCCCATGCAGTTCAACCAGCCGACTGGGTTCAAGCAGCAGCAGCAGCAGCAGCAGCAAAAGCAGGATGTGCGTACCCGGCTCTCTCGCCCGTCTCTCCGAACGAGCTGACCTTGCCTTCGTTTCCGCAGAACGAGCAACCCTTCTTCACCATCTGACCCTGCTCACGTGTTCGACAGTCTTCTTTCCCTTTCACGCGCTGTTATCTCCTCCTCGCAAGTTGTGCGTTCGTCGTCGTTGGTCCTGGCAGCAATAATCGAGTCTCCGCTCTCCCGGTCCACGGCCTCGTGCCCGCTGGTTCCGCCAGGTCCGCCGCTCTCCCTGATTTGTTTCTTCTGCTTGAGCACCTGTCTCGCTGTCACAGTAGCTCGTCGAGAATCCATTCCCTGCGGTGCCGTCGGCCCCACCGCGCACCTCTTGACCGCAACACGCTGTCCTCGCTGCCCGCTAGACGCCATGAAGGGCCTTCCGGTAGACTCGCTCGAGTCGCAAACATCGCCTCGTACCCGTGCACACCGCATCTTGCGCCAATTCTCCTTCGCTGCTCTCGTCTCTCTGCTTGTCCTACGACTGTCGTCGGTCTCATTCGAGCATATTGCGGATGCTGCACGGGACGTCAAGTGGGTTGTGACACCGCTACCTAAGGATCCGCACAAACGGGCGCTGGCTTTGATGCACCGGGCACCTGTTATCGGTTCGTCCCCTCTCCTGCCGTCCCGTCCTCTCTAGTGACTGACTGGTCTCTCCTCGCAGATGGACACATCGACTTGCCCATCCTGGCGAGATGGTATTACGCGAATGACGTGGAAGATCCGAGCTTCGACCTGCGGGAGGAGACAAGGGGACAGGTTGACATTCCGAGGCTGAGAAAGGGACAGATGGGCGGATTGTGCGATCCTCTCCCTTCTTCTTCCACTCCCCGGCCTCACTGATCGGTACAGCACAGTTTCCACTCGGTCTACGTCCCCTGCCCGGAAGACGCAGGCTATCCTTCGCAGAACGAGGGCAACTTTACCACCGCAACTTGGCGAGTCCGCGACACTTTGGAGCAGATCGACACCGCTCGACTCGTCATTGACAAGTACACCGACACCTTCGAGTTGTCCAGGACGGCGCGGGACTGGAAGAAGGCGATGCGGAGGGGGAAGATAGGCGGGATGTTGGGCGTTGAGGGAGGACACCAGATCGGCTCGTCGCTCTCGGCGATTCGAGCGTACTACGACCTCGGCGTACGCTACATCACCCTCACGCATTCCTGCCACTCGCCCCTCGCCGACTCGTGCGGTCTGCCCGGTCAAGTCCCAATCAAGCCGCGCTGGGATGGCCTGTCCCCCTTCGGCTTGACGGCTGTGAAGGAGATGAACCGACTCGGCATGCTCGTCGACATCTCTCACACCCACCCCAAGACCGCCTCCGACGTCCTCACCCATTCCCTCGCACCGCCCATCTTTTCCCACTCGAACGCCCGAGGCGTCTTCGATGTCGTTCGCAACGTCCCCGACTCGATCTTGCGGCGCATCGGCTCGATCGACAAGTCTCGACGTGGCGCTTTCAACCTCTCTGACGATGGCGAAGGCGGAAAAGGCTGGGGCGCCGACACGGGCGAGATCGACAAGCCCATCCCGTCAGGCGACTCGATCGTCATGCTCAACTTCTCGCCAGGGTTCGTCGGTCCCGACGCCGACGTCAACGCCATGGCGGACCACGCCGACTACGTCGGATGCCTTGCCGGTCGGGAACACGTTGGCATTGGGAGCGACTTTGACGGCATCGAGGCGGTCCCGCGCGGACTCGAGGACGTCTCAAAGTACCCCAACCTCGTTGCTGAGCTCATCGAGCGCGGGTGGTCCGATAGGGAGATCATGGGCCTCACGAGCGGGAACTTGCTGCGGGTTCTCGAGAAGGCCGAGGCAGTCGCTCGCTCCCAGCGGCACGTCAAGCCGTACTACGAAGTGTTCAGCGGGCGGAAGGATCTCGTTAAGCACGACAGTCCGCCGTACTAGACGTGAAGCGATAGAGACTGTGTAATTCACTTGCTGGACGCTGCGACGAGGCGCTCAAGTGTCCCGCAACTTGTTCCAGACGCTGCACCGGCTTTGCCGCGCTACCAGTCACCGTGACTGAGCGCGCGTAAGTCAACAGAAGCAGCAGGACGCGTCGCAAGCCAGAGCAAGAGAAGCGAACGAGCCGAAGAGCGGCCGAAGGAGGGGCGGATGATTGAGAACGCAGGTTTGTCCACTACTCCGTCTACGTTACAGCCCCGTGTATACCCCGCGCAGATTCAGCGGCGGGGCGCTGAGCCAAACAGACACCTGGGAAAATCGGAAGGAGACTATGCAGGGGCATGGGCGAAGGCTGAGGCGACGAGTCGAGAGCCGGACGTGGCAGAGGCTAGGGTATGTGTATGTCGAGATGAGAGGCGGAGAGCGAGAGGGAGAGGGAGTCGAGGGGAAACGGGGAACGCGAAGCGAAGGGTAAAAGGCGGAGTGTCCTTGGTGGTGGCAAAAGCCGAGTGTATGTTGCGAGTGGGAACGAGGAGACGACGAGTAGCTGCGATATACGGATGAGGGTGACGGCGAGGCGAGACGGCCGAGCGACGACCGCCGCGCAGGGAAAAAGGGCAGCAGCGGCAAGGTATGGCGATGCTGAAAGTCGAAGCGATGCGATGCGGCGACGAGGAAATCGGGGGTACATCGGGTCTATGAGTGCTCTAAGCCTGCGCCTGAACGGGTGCCATCGCGCCTGCCGCCGCGGCCGCTTCCTCGTCGAGGACGAGCGCGCCAATCTCGGGCAGCTGCGGCGACGCCGTGTGCGTCTCGCCGCCTTCTGCGATGCGCAGCTGATCCGTCTGCAGCGGGCTAGTCGGAAACGACGACATGACGTCGGGGAAGGGCGAGCGAGCGTAGCCGTTCGACGGCGCGTTACCGTTCGCGCCGTCCTGATTCGGGCGAGGTCCGCGCTGCTGGTTGCGCAGGTCGAAGCCACGGAAGGCTCGCGGCGCGCCGCCGCAGCGGTCCTTGCCGTACGACACCTTGAGGTTCTGGTAGTCAGGGTGCTGTTTGATGCCCTCGATCGCCTTGATCTGCGCGAGCCGGGCAAGTCAGCGAAGGCGGCGAAACGAGAACAGGGGACTGTGCGCACGGCGTTCGTGATGTTGGTAAAGTTAACGAAGCAGCACTGCTTCTCCTTGAGGAAGTTGATGAGCTCGATCTCGCCGTACTCGCCAAAGTCCTTGCGCAGCTTCTCCTCCTTGTAGACATCAAAGTCGTCGATGTTGCCGACCTGTAGCACGCGGAACGTCAGCTGAGCGCAACTAAGGGAGATGCGAAGGTGCGCGCACGTAGACGTTGCGGGACCCGCCCGCCTGAACAACCATGGCAATGCCGGGCGACGTTGGTCCCGATTGCTTGCCCTGTGACAGTGCAAGAATGACTTCGTGAGCAAGGCTCGAGGCATTCTCACAGCGGACGCACCCATCCGACCTTGAGCCTGCGGTTATGCAAGGCGATGCCCTGGAACGAAGCCATTTGGAAGAAGGCGAGGGCACAATGTGGGTCGACGAAGGTGACGAAGCACTGCGAACGGCAAGGGAGGTGAGCAAGAGGCGGAAACGCACTCGAAGGATACGAACGCGCGATGTGTTTGTCGGGAATGTAGCGGATCTTCTCGAGGATGCCGCCGCGGATGATGTTGCAGATCTCCTCGGTCGTCACCTCCGGGTGGATGTTCTGCGATCAAGTCGCAAGATCAGTCTATACACGGGAAAGTAGGAGAAGTGGAGGGAGACTTACGCCAAGGTAGATCGTGCGGTTGCCCATCTGCGCGTTTGGGTCGCCGTTCTGGCCGAAGCCTACGGGAACAGATGTATCAGCACGTTTTGCTCGGGAAGAAGAGCTCGCACACGCACCAAGCTGCGGACTTCCGAAACCCAGGCCGCCGAACCCGCCGTAGTTGGCCGCCATGCTGCCCATCGCCGCGGCCGCCATGTTGTGCTGCTGCTGCTGATGTTGGTTCTTGGGGACATACGCCGTTCGGTCCTTGCCGTACGCAACGCGCCTGCCCGCGTACGCCGGTTCTTGCGGGAGGTTCTGGACGACCTTGATCGCCGTCGCGATCGAGAGGAAGTGGACGAAACCGATGTTCTTGTCGCGGACGATCTTGACCTGATCGATCGGGCCAAAGCGCGAGAGGTCATCGCGCAAGGTCTCCTCCGTGACAGACTCGTCGAGGTTGCCGATGTAGACGTTGCGAGTTGCGCCCGACTGCTGGACGGCGGCGAGAACGTTCGCAGAGACGGCGCTCGGTTTGCTGCAGGAGGAGGAAAGGTCAGAGGAAGCGGAGACCGACAGAAAAAGCCGACGCACCCCCAGCCAATCTTCAGGTCGTGGTCGTGCAGCCGTATTTTGCGCATCAGGGCGTCAGAGTGGAACGCCGCGGCGGTGGTCGGGTCGAGGAACGAGATGAACGCGCAGCTCTTCTCGGGAAGAATGCGGATGCTCTCAATCGGACCGAAGCGGACCTGCGAGAGAAGCTCGTCGACCGAGGCGTCCGAAGGAAGGTTGCCGACGTAAACGGTGCGAGTCTGCGGGCGTTGAGAGTCAATACGATGCGTCAAGTTCAACAAGCAGCGGGGCGACGCACAGTCGGAGTCTGCGTCGCGCCCATTCCTGCACCCATCCCGCCCATGCCCGTCTGCGGGTTGCCCCCAATCGGATAAGGCATGCCAAAGCCGTTCCCGCCGCCGAGCTGAGGACTACCCATGCCTAACATTGGCGACATCATGCCAATGAAGGGACTGCCGATGCCGAGTCCGCCGAACTGGCCGGGAAGAGGCGAGCCGAACGGCGCAGGACCGCCGCCAGGAGCAGGCGTCGGTCCACCGTACGGGTTGGGAGAGCCTGGCGCCTGGTCAAAGGCGGATCCGGCGTAAGGAGCCGTGGTCGGGCCTCCTGCGACGCCAGCTTGAGGCGCACCGTTCGCGGCGACAAACGGCAGGGCGCCCGGAACGGTGCCGTTCGAGCCAGCGGCGGCGGCGAGGTAGGGAGACGTGGCGTTCGAGAACGTGCCATGAGAGGGGATGGGCACGCCGTTTTGAGCCACGGCGGGAGGAACGGGCGCGCCGCTCGTCGATGCCTGCTGAGCCTGATGTCCGGGAACGAACGGCTGAGGCGCGCCGCCGTAAGGTGCTCCGTACATTCCATTCACAGGAGCGAAGGCCGTCGGAGCTGCTCCACCGTAGACATCTTGGTAGGGAGCTCCCGAAGGATCGGGGGCGCCGTTCGGCACTCCTGCAACGCCGTTGACAATTGGGACGGGCCCAGCGGGTCCGGCAACCCTTCCAGCGCCCTCAAAGGAACGCTTCATCGCTTGAAAGTCGGCCGTTCCATTGACGCCAAGGTCGGCTTGGCTCCCACTCGGAGCGACGGTGGGGTTGGAGGAGTTGGAACCTGCTCCCGCAGCAGCGGCGGCGAACGCGGCTGGCGCAAAGGAGGAGTAGAGAGTCGTCTCTTCGCCGGGCATTTGAGGGGCGGGCGTGAGGCTGGCGAGCCGGGTGAGCGAGATCGACGTTGAGAGACGGGGATGAATGGGAGCTAAGATGGGTGATATCGGGCCGCGACTGGCTGTGGTCGCGCTCGGTGTGGATGTAGGATACTGCGTGCGAGTCTACGAACACCTATCCCGCTGTTCTACGGCTCTGGGAGTCGTGCACGAGGACGCGTCGAGACGACTGTCGGGATGGAGCCAAGTCAGCCGCCCGCCTCGCCTGCTCGTAGTGTCCGGCGAGCGTTCCTCAAGTTAGTATGAACGCTGAAAACTCACTGAAAAGTCGTGCAGAGCTGGCGCAAGCTCGATATTGCGAGGTGCGAGGTGCGAGCGGACAGTTCGTAACTGCGAGCGAAACAACGGCGGGAAGACCAGGATCGGGGACGGTGGCAGGTCAAGGCCTGTCAGCCGTGCTCTGTGGACCACCTGCGAGCCGGACTGGGCCTGCTCACCTGCTGCGACGCTCACACGACGATGTTCGAGGGACAGTTGGGAACCCGGCGGAGAAGCCGTAAACGAAGGCTTCACAGAGGGCGAGACGAGGACGTAGAGCGGTCGAGCGTACGAATGATTCAGACCGGAGCAAGTATCGTTCGAATCGCAGGAAGAGGACGATGCGCAGGGAAAGAAAGTCGAGGATTGCTCCCAGTGAGAGGAGGCAAGCCCTGACTTGGTGCACCCTTTTCCGCCTGAATTCGACTGCGAGCGATCGCCGACGACAAAGGCCAGGGCGTGGCGCTGCAACGGGATACCCGCGGAGTGAGGAGGCGGAGAGCGGAGCAAGTTTACAGAGTCCTCGTACAACAAACACGATCTAGGCGGACGACGGGCGTTTCAGAAGCCCGAAAGGCGCTCACATCCCAAAGATTGCGCCGGCCGCGCCTCGTCCAGGAGCCGGCGAGTCGACTACGGGCGCAGCCTGTTGGAGCTGCTTCCTCGCAGCGCGATTCCGGACGTACTTCATCAAACTGGCGAGAGACGCCGGCGTGACGCCCTCGAGACGCTTCGCTTGGCCCTGCGTATATTCGAGAGGTCAACGCGAGGAGAAGGGCGGCAAGACGAGGAGACGCACGAGAGTTGCTGGACGCGCCGTCTTCAATCGATACCGCACCTCGCTACTCATCCCGGGCATCGTGTCGTAATCAATGCTCTCGTCAATAGCGAGGTTCTCGTCGCGGAGGAAGAGTGAGATCTCGTGCAATTGGCGGATGATGTGCTGCTTGTACCTGCGAGTGAGCGCGAGGTAAGGGTGCCCGTCAGCACGTACATCCGCTTCCGAGAAGGCGGAGCTACGACGCACTTGCCGGCGATGCCGACGCGCTCGAGAATTCGAGGCGGGAGAGCATCGAGTCCCGGAACGTGCGGAAGCAGTCGCTCGACGTCGATGTCCTTGTAGTGCAGCAGCTCGAAGGCGCTATTGCGACAAACTCGACGTCAGCATTTTGTAACGACGGAATAGGAGAGCCGGCTCACCTTCGCCTCTGTCCATCCCTGCTTACGTCAAACCCTCGCATGCACCACCAATCCGGCGACATCTTGTGCTCCTCCATCAACCTGATACCCTCCTCAATGTCCGCCTTCGTACTTTGGAAAGCAGTCCATCGTGCATCGCCGACGATTCCGACGGATCGACCTTTCTCAGTCAGGCGGAGGTCGGCGTTGTCGGCTCGCAGGGAGACGCGGTACTCGGAGCGCGAGGTGAACATGCGGTCTGCGGAGGCACTAGGTCAGCCCAATTGGGGGGTGGGTGACGCAGAACCGCTCACAAGGCTCGTTGACACCCTTCGTTACCAAATCGTCCACCATGACGCCGATGAACCCGTCCGCTCGGCTAAGCATCAACTGTTCCTCGCCCATCGCCGCACGACCTGCATTGATGCCTGCCAAAACGCCCTGCGCAGCCGCTTCCTCGTAGCCCGTCGTGCCGTTGATCTGGCCGGCGAGAAAGAGGCCCGAGATGCGCTTCGTCTCGAGGGTGTCTGCATCAGTGATAAATTCAAATCAGTCTCGTAGTTCGGCGATGCGGCAATGAGCCAGGGAGAGACGGAGGATTTGCCGGCGACGCACGCTTGAGCTCCCGCGGGTCGATATGGTCGTACTCGACGCCGTAGCCGGGCTGGACCATCTCGACGTTCTCGAGACCGCGAATGGTGCGGAGGAACTCGAGCTGCTGCTCGGCGGGGAGGGTGATCGAGATGCCGTTCGGATAGATCAGATCTGGACAAGCGGATTCGAGAAGCGATGTCAGCTCTTCGGTGCCGGCGCGGGTACAGAACTAGCGACGGGATGCACCCGAGTCGTAGCCTTCCGGCTCAAGCCAGACAACATGGCTAAGCTTGTCGCCGAAGCGGAGGACCTTCGACTCGATTGACGGGCAGTAGCGAGGACCTACGAGTCGACTACGCATCAGCTCGTGCCTGGTCTGAAGTGCATTAGTCGAGGTGCAACGCACCCTTGACAGTCTCTCTCACGTGGACGGTCCGGTGAATGTTGTCGCGGATGATGGCGTGCGAGGCTTCGTTCGTTGCCGTCTGGAAGCACGACACTTGGTTGTCCTGAAGCACAGATCGTCAGCAAAGTTTATCAACCCCTGAACAACGCCGACAGAAAGGTAAGGGAACTCAGGCGCACCTGATTCGCAACTCGGTCCGTCAAGAACGAGAACGGCTTCGCCGGGTCATCTCCAACCTGCTCGCTCATCCCCTCAAAATCAATGCTGTCCTTCGCCAACCTCGGAGGCGTACCAGTCTTGAGCCGGCCGAGCTCAAAGCCCGCTTCCCGCAGCGAGTCGGAGAGGGTGTGCGTCGAGGCTTCGTTGATTCGACCTTTCTTCGGGATGATGTCCATGCCGATGTGGAGTTCCGAATCGAGGAATGTGCCGGTGCAAATGACGATCGACTTGCAGGGAATGACTTCGCCGGAGTCTGCGCGCGAATAGCGAATCAATTCAGCCGTGCAGTGAGCTTTACCAACGCATTGCATGGCGGAGAGCGAGGTCGTCGAGAAGGAGAGATGACTCACCAAGGCGCAAACCGATGACTCTTCGACCAGACTGAGCGCCTTCTCCTTCGGCCGGCGGCGAAAGAACGATATCCTGCACAGCAGCCTTGCGGACGTCGAGGTTCGGGTAGGACGAGAGGACCGTCTGCATTTCCTTCTTGTACAGCTTGCGGTCTATTTGCGCGCGGTAGCCCTGCAAGACGCGGAAAGAGGAGGAACAGGAAGGTTAGCGAGAGTCCCGCACCTTCCAGCCCTGGTAAAAACAACTCACGTATACTGCGGGGCCCTTGGACTTGTTTAAGACGTGAAACTGGATGCCGGCCTTGTCTGCAAGGTGAAAGGAGGGTCAGGAGGACTCGTCGAACGGCGCAGAGCGCCGAGACCTGAACGAACCACAAATCTTCCCGCACAGCCCTTCGAGTGCATCGACTTCTCGGACGAGTGTACCCTTGCCGATGCCTACGACGAGCAAGAGTGTCAGCTCCGAAGGTCAAGAGAGAAGTTGAGAGAGTGAGGACGCACCGCCGAAGCTCGGGTTGCAGCTCATCTCTGAGGGAAGACATATGGACGTCAACGTAGTCGTAACGAGCGCACAGGAAGAAGGCAGCGCACCTCCGATCGTATCCAACCTCTGGGTAAGGAGAAGCGTCCTCGCACCCGCCCTCGCACTCGCAGCCGCCGCCTCGCATCCCGCATGACCTCCGCCAATGACGAGCGTCTCGTACGGCTGCACATCCGGGTTCAGCGGCGTTGAGGGTACTTCGGTAGCGAACAGGCGAGTGCGGATCGTGGTGGCGGCACGCGGGCGCGCTGCTGATGCGCTTGGTGCACCTGCCCGAGGCGGTATGGCGTACAGCGAGGCTCTTAACGCAGCACGGCGCAGCATCCAGCGGTGTTGAGTGTTCGCGGCGAGCTCAAGAGCACCGACTTGGCGAGTTCGTCTCTCTCCCTCCTTCACCTCACTCGACCGCACAAACTGACCGCTGGGTTGGCTAGGCGGTGTGCTGAAGTGTTTTCCCGATCTCAACCACCTGCCTACCGCCGCACGCTTCGCCTGAGCCTGTCGGCGCGTCTCGAGCGCTCGCTGCAAAAGTTCCGACGCAACCTCGCCAGCTCGCTTGGGCGGTGTTAGACGATGAATAAGGGCGGGATAGACCTGCTACATCCAGCTGGGGAGTGCCGTTTGGCAGGTGAATGTGGCGACGACGCTGGTAAGCTCTCTTTTCGCTCGCCTCCCCGTCGTCTCTCTCCTCCGGACGTCGACACATTCTGAGAAATGTCAGGCTGATCAATTCACGTGCTCGCAGAATGCCACGAACGGCGCACGTCCTCGGCCGTCAACGCTTGCTTGCTTGCTGCTGCCTCGCTCGTCGCTGGCTTTCCTCATTCCCGCATTCCGCTATCCACGCTCCACCATGGCAGTCAGGTTCTTCGCCACCTCGTCGCACCCCGTGTGCACAAGAGGGACAATGTATGGCGATCAACCGTTACGTTCATGGGAGATGAACCTTTGCTCCTTCTCCCCCCTCTCGCGTCCCGTTAATGCCTCGTCTTCACCCGTCCCCGACTCGCCTCCCTCAACTGTCGTCCACGGCAGGAGGGCTGCCTCTGCCTCTGGGCGAGGTGGAGTGCGAGTCGGACCCCATGACGGGGAGGACCCGAGGTCGGGAGGCATACGAGAGGGAAGACTGAGCAGGCGTCATCCCCCGTCGGGATGGCGCTTCAGGGTCGCACTCAGAGTTGAAGGTCGATGAGTGCTCGCTCCCCCACGGGGAGGGAGTCGGCGGGGTCGTCTTGGCCAACCGCATTTCGTTCTTCTTAGTTTCGTGCGCTACACTCCTTTATCCTGCTTGGATCTCTACATCTCCTGCGCTACCTGCGACATGGTCGTCTCGCGCACAAATAACACTGTCCTCCCAATGCGTCGCTTGCTCTCGTCGCTCCGGGTTCGACAAATGCCTCCGCTTTCCTGCTACGTCTCTCGCTCGAAACGCTACTGTTTCTCTACCTGCTCCTTTGATTGCCGACGCTCACGCTGTCCGCCCCGCGACTACCGCCCGTTGTCGACGCGCCGCACATGCGTCCGCCTGCGACTTGGCGTGACATCGCCCCTTCTCCGGCCACGATTGCCGTTCACCTTGTGTGTGCGTCGCATTCAAAGGGACGTGCTCGTGTGTCGTCGGACATCGTAATCAAGCGACGAAATGGTGAGACACGTTCTTGCTTCGGCCGGAAATTGACGTGGTCGACCTTTTCAGATCGCTCACGTCGCTTCTCGCGCTCGTCGTCGCTCTCTTTCTGGTCCTTCTCGCTTTCTCGACCTCACACGAACTCGACTCGACTCGACAGACGAAAGATGACCAAGCCCGAAGACTTGAAGGAAGGCGACCGCGTCTCGTGCGTCCCCTCCCCCTCTCTCCGCTCCAGCCGTCCCCACCTCCGTCGCATCGCGATCCAGCCTCTCACGTCATCCTTCAAGCTCCCGTTCCCCGGCAGAGTCGCTGACTGGGATGGAGCTGGTCTGCGAATAACAGCTGGAACTACGGCGGTGGACAGCCATCGGGGACAGTCGAGGCTGTCGTCCCCGAACACGACACCATCGAGACCAAGGGCGGCAAGGAGGTCTCCCGCAAGGGCAGTGCGTCGCGGCTTTCTATCGACTTGTTCTCCAGATCCTGAGATTGAAACAAATGAGAACTGGTTCGCTCGTGCCACAGACGCTGAAGACCCCGCTGTCGAGCTCAAGGCCGACTCTGGCGTGCGTGATGCCCTTCCTCGTGTCGCTCCAGCCGTTCTTCCCGCTCATCCCCCATCTCGCGCGCAGAACAAGGCCATCAAGCTCGCTCACGAGTTGAACGAAGTCGACGAGTCGTCGACGGGCGACCACACTTCGTACGCGAAGGAGGCTGCTGGCGGAGACGCCAAGACGAACGAGGAGGCCGAGGAGAAGGCTGGCGACAAGGACGATGGGGAGCACAAGTCTAAGGAGCACAAGGAGGAAAGTGAGGAGAAGGACGAGGGTTCCAAGGACGACGCGAAGGAGGCGCAGAGGAAGGGCGGCCAGGTTCGTCCGGCTCTCCTCGCTGGCGTACTAGTCGAGGGCCTCGCTGACGCTGTCTCCTGCTTGCAGAAGGGTGGTAAGGCTACTCAGAACAAGAACGGCAATGCCAAAGAGCAGAAGGAGGGCGACGAGGGCGAGGACGAGGAGACCGCCGAGGCCGGCGATGGCGAGGACGAGAACACGGGCAAGTCCGCCAAGCAGCGCCAGAGCGAGGGAGGCAAGAAGGGTGCCGCCAAGGTTCGTTTGCTCCCGCTTGCTCAGAAAGAGTGCTCTCGCTGAGGACCTCGATCCGCAGACCAACGCCAAGCGCGGCGTCGGTAAGGACAACGAGGACGATGGCGACGCCGAGGAGGTTGAAGGTGAAGACGAGAAGATGCAGGACGGCGAGGAGGGCGAGGATGACGACGAGCACAAGTCGGCCAAGGAACGCCAGAGCGAGGGCGGAAAGAAGGGCGCTGCTAAGGTGAGCTATCGCGGTCGCTTTTCCCGCTTGAGCGAGTCAGTTTTCAACGTCTTTTACATTTGTATAGACCAACGCCAAGCGCGGTACTGGCAAGACGGCGCCTCAGAAGCGCGCCGCACCCGCCGAGGGAAGCCGTCGCAACCCGTCCCGCGGGGCTGCAAACAAGAAGAAGGTCACGGACGACGACGACGACGACGAGTTTGACGACGAGGAGGTTGACGATGATGACGAGGCCGACTTTGACGACGACGACGACGAGCCCGAGTCGAAGAAGAAGCAGCGTGCTGGAGGCAGGGTGCGTCCGAATTGCCTCGTGCTCTGTCGGTCTCGGGTCGCGACTGATACCCTTTTGACACTCCGCAGAAGGGTGGCAAGGCCAGCGGCAAGTCGAAGGCCCCGGCGGCTAAGAAGCAAAAGACCAAGTGAGCGCGCATCGCTCCAGAACTCGACGAAGCCTTATATCCCGTTACAAGGCCAAAGTATGGAAAGACTGAAATATCCAAACAAGTCTGTGCCCAGTCCGTCTAAGCGACGTGCGAAGTCCGCCTGCGCTTCGGAGTAGCCTGCGCCTCGCGCTCATCCACCTGACGCTTCTGGCTCGTTCTCTCCTCCATCGATACATCACGCTCCTCGTCGACTTCTTCCTCGCTCTTCTCCACCTCCGGCGTGGTAAGCGGCGTCTCGACAGACTCTTGCGCCGAGGAAAAAGAGGCGGAGGCCGTGCGGGAGAGGGCGGCAGACATCGAGAAGGTTGGGTCGTCCGCCTCCGCATCCGCCTGGCCGACAAGGTGGTCTCGCTGGGGATGGACGAGCAGAGGAGGCTGTCCTGGGAGCCGGACGAGAGCGACGCGGCAGATCTTGAAGCCTTCGGGAGAGACGTCCTCCCACGCCTTCACTGCCTGATAGAGACCGTCGTAACGATAACCCTCCACCGGAGCCCAAGCCGATTGATTCTTGAAGCCGCGCATGAGTCGGATAGGCTTGCCGGACGTGCAGGAGTAAAGGAGCGCCTGATTGCGCTCATTCTCGTCCCAGCGCATATCGGCGCTTTGTGGCGCCGTACGCAGGTTCCTTGGCTGGTCCTTGGTGCCGGTCAAGTTGCGCCCGCCAGATCCTGAGAACGTCAAGCGCTCGCCCATGTCGATGTCGCCTACGTATCCTCCCGAGGCGCAAATCGAAGCGACAGAGCGCTTTCCGACGGGTCCCGGTCCCGTCGCGATGCCTGCGACTACAGGCCCGTGAACGCTAGCTGTGCTGGCGTCCATACGAGACTGGAAAAGGGTGCCGACGGCGATTCCTCGGATCGGACCGTACTTCTTTGGCGTCTCCGTGCGCTTGCCGAGACGATTCGGGACTGACGAGGGTACGAACATGTCAGTACGTATTTATTGCGGTCAATGACAAGGGAAGGGACGCACCGTAGGCGGCCTGCGTCTTGACCTTCCTCCCGCCCTCATAGTACTCCTTCTCCTCGTTCCCCGAGTCGAGCTGCTCGCCCCGCTCCTCCTTGTCCGGCGTGACACTCATCATCTTGTTCCTCACGCGCGACGAACTTCGCAGTCCTCGCGCATCTCGCTCTGCAACTTGTCCTTCAACATCCTTCGAGACAATCGGCGCTGCCTTCGCCTTGGGTTTACGAGGCGTCGTGGGCTTCTTCGGCGACGGCTGTGGAGTGAAATCGACTGCGACAATCTTCAGCGAGCGGACGTCGAGGCCTGTGAGAAGTGATCTATTGGCCTGCTCCGCTTGTTCGCTTCGGGGAGAAACGCGGTCAGCACAGTGGATGGCGGCCGGCAGGACGGACATACCGGAAAGCAGCAAAGTCGAAACTCATCCTCAGCAGCCGCAAGTCCAGCCAGCGAGCTTCGGGTTGTGGAAGAGGTGGAAGGATGGCAATAACGTGCCGCGACGTGAGCGATGCGAAATGCGAAGCGAGAGGCGCGCAGAGCCCGACAAGGCTGTGTATCGAACGATGCGGGTTGCAGGAGAGGCAATACAAGGTATCCGGCTGCGACGGTATCAGGAGAGGGCGGATGGGCCGAGGCAAAAGATGGCGTATGCTGATCCAACGATCTGGGAATAGACGAGCTGCTGGCCAGCAGCATGCGTCGCGAGAAACTGGATGCGCGGGCGAGAGCGTGCGAGCGAGACGGGGATGGCGGGAGCGAAAGGTTGAGAAGGGGAGGCGCCGTTGACCGAGATGACTTTGACATCGAGCGGGGAGACGCGAACAACGGCGGTACGCTTGCCGTCGAGGACGAAGACTTCGATGCGTTGCATGGCATCCGTCCCTCCATCAACGAGGGGACAGTCGCTCCCCCAGACGAGAGGCCGTTTGATGACTGGGCGAGGATGGTCAATCACCTGGCGAGACCAACAGCCAACGAAGCACTCACCACTCTTACCGTCAGCCGTCACGATACCCGTCAAGTTGTCACCCTTCGAGACGAAGAAGAGCCCAGGCGGACCAGTCTGGCGCTGACCACCAAGGAGCGAGATGGGCGAGAGAAGCGGGAGATCGTACTCGTTCGATGGTGGCGGCGGCGAGACGTCCGCCTCGTCCGCTTCATTATCTTGCATGACGGTGATGGACGGCTGCGGAATGGAGAGGTCGAATGGCGGTGTTGCTGGACCGACGACATCGGTGTAGAGGGGAGGAATCGTGTAAGCGGATGAAAGGACGCTTGATGGCACAGGCGGAACGAAGGGCAGTTGCTGAAAGCCTGTGTAAGGTTCGGACGGCTTATTCGAAGACGTGGCGCCCTCGTCATCCGGCGCGGCGTTCGTTAATAAGGCGGGAGCTGGCTGGGACTGCGTGTCGGTATAGTCGGATTCGCCAGGAGTGTACTGCGGCGGCAGGGATTCGTCGCGGTCAAGCGCGGCCGCTGGCTCCGCCTGCGGGACGGGCGAAGGCGAAGGCGGCCTGCCAGCTGCTGCGCGAGCCGACGCTTCTTCCGTCTCGCGGAGGACGTGGTCGGCGGGGTGAAGCGCCGCATGCAGGCCAGACGAAGCGAGCTCGTCTGGTTGCTCAGCAGCAGGATCGACACGAGTCGAGACGGCCAACTCGCGCATACGCCGTTCGCGCTCGCGACGAGCCCGCCGCTCGCTTCTGCCGACACCAACTTCGCGGACTCGGACGGTCGCCGGCTCGAGGGCGAAGATGGACTCGCCGTAAACGAGGTAGATATCGACGAGGTCGTCGCCTTGAAGCTGAAACTCGATCGTCTTTGGCGTTTCTGGCAGGACAAATGTCCGGTTTAGACTGAGCGAGATTGACCGCGAGCCGGTGAAGAGTTCTATGCGTTCGCCCTCTTCGCCGCAAAGGACGGCCAGGTAGGTCCGTTTCTTGGTCTCAACGGCTCGCAGCAATCGCGCTCCACGGGTTCGCGCCAGCTTGACGTATTCGACGGGACTCTGTGCATGGCAAGGAAGGGTCAGTGAGATCGCATGAAGTACCTTATCAACTAACTACGCACATTAGCTGGATGCGCATCGAGCGGCGGCGGAACCTGCGCCGAAGCAGGCACGACGAGAGGCTCGCCGTTACTGACAGACGAGAGCGGTCGACGTTTTTGCTCGCCGGCTGGCCTCCCGACGAGCGAGGGGTTGTCCCGAGGCGTCCAAGAGGCCGGGAACGGCAGAGATTGCGGTGCGAGAGGTTGAGGCATGGCGACGGGTTGATCCGGCTCCGGCTCCGAAACCAGCTCCCATCCGTTCGACGACCTTGCACTGTCCGCCGAGAAGCGCTCGCCGCTACGATTCACAAGCTTCGAAGAGCCGTTGTTCAGAAGCTTCGCGCCGACGCCGCTGATTGACCAGCGTTTGCTCGCACGCGCACCAGGCGACGCATTACCCATAGACGGAGATGGTGGAGGGCCATCGCGGATAATCTCGGCAAGCGTGAGCTCCATCCCTTGCGGGCTAGCCGAGACACCCTCGGAGGAGCCCAACCCGCTGCTGACGACGGGCGATCGAGCGGTGAATCGGCTAGTAGATCCGCTGGTGGGCGAGGACGAGGTCGACGGGATACGAGGCGGGGTCGACGAGGCGCCCTCGTTACGGAACGGGTCGCGAAAACCGCTCGACAAGTCGGGCCGAAGCAGTTGAGGGTCCGCCATTCCCTGATCACTCTCGGGCCCAGTTTGACTGATCCATTCTGCGAGACGCATGGACGGCGACTTCTGCCCTGGTGCAAGGAGGGTGGTCGATGGTCGACGGGGCTGGGGTTTCGGCGGGGGAGGGGGAGGGACGACCTTAGCTTCCTCTGCGCTGCCGGTGTCTCGGGTGTCAAGATGCTCGACAAAAGTGCTGTTGACCTTCGCCCCGAACGCCGCAAGACCGGGGGCATGCGAGGAGGCGGCAGTCGCGCCAGCGGAACGCTTGGTCGCGGGGAAATGCTGGGTATCCTTCTCCGTCTGTGGGACTCGCTCGGTGACAGACGATCTGCGGCGCTCGCGCGTAGACGCGAGAACGCGGTCCAGCTCAGGCGAGTCGAGGTCAGGACCGGTAGTGGCGAGAAACTCGGCCAAGTCGGACGTCGGCGAACGCTCGAGCACATTGGGCGGCTTGACCGGCGCTCGAGGCTCAAAGCGTCGAACTGGAACAGGCGGTACGTCACTCACCCCGTCAGCCGAGCCCTTCCGCCCGCTCGACCGGATGCTCGCCTTGCGCGAGTGGAGCGACGGCGCACTGGACCTTCGGGCGGGTGATGTGGCCCCTCCATCGGCCCTGCTGTACCGCCGCTGCATGGTTGCGGTCGATCCGCGCCTGCCGGCAACGAAGTCGCGCGACTTCTGTGGGCGGATCGTGCGCATGGTGGCCTGGCTGGAAATGGAAGTGCGCGGCGTCGCCGTAGGGAGCGTGTGGACGATTGAGGTCGAAGATGGCATCTGACGGCCGGAGATGCGGATCGGCGAGGCGGGCGAGACAGCGGAGTAGAGCGGGTTCGAGAGACGGTGCCAAGAAGGCGGTCGACCTTGTACCAGAGAGGGCCGTCGCCGCGGGGTAGGCGCCTGGGAGTCCGAGGTGGTCATCGACGGAAATTGGTAGGAAAAGTTGGGCGCGAGTTGCGAAGGTCCGGGGAGAGTCGTGTGAGGTCCGTCGTGCGAGAAGGAGTTGGCCTCGGACGCCTCGGCCCGCTGTTTGCCCTTTACCGCAGAGGACTGGGTCTGAGGCGTCGCTGAATCGAAGATGACGGCATCCTGGATGATCGGGTACCCGTCCTTGATGTCAATTTCGCCCATCTTCCGCTCAATCATCGCCCTGATTCCGTCGAGCGCGTATACTGCCGAGCAAGGGAGGTTAGCGCAGGGCGCGGGTGGTTGACGCGCTTTACGTACCTCGGACGTGGTCATTGCGACCAGCGATTGCGAGCAGGATGTTCGACCTTTCGTTGAGTATCGCGAGCTCCTTGAACCGCGTCCGCTTGATGAGCGCGATGGGCTTGCGAGTCTCCCTCCGTTTCTTGAGACCGTGATGCTTCATCGGGAGAGAGCCGGGAAGGGGAAGAGGGAGAAAGTCGAGGCCGGCGGTCGTGCCGATGAGGAGGTACTTGTTGTCGAGAAGCGCCCCGCAGAGGGGCTGGGCGTTGCGCGAGAGGGAAAGCTGCTGCGTGAGCGGATTGACGGTCAAGCCAACGGACGCAAGGGTGGGAGGGGAAGGGACTAGAGGAGGCGCCGGTGGTGTTGAGAGGCCAATAGTCGGTAGCGGCAAGTGCATTCCGGGTGGAACGGGCCTGTTGGCGGTGGCGGCCGCGCCAGTCGAGTCTGCCGTACCGCGCAATGAGCTCGATCTCGCAAGACCGGCGAAGGTGGCAGCCGCGAAGGATCGCGGCGTCCGGCGTTGCGGGGCCTGCGACGAGACCTTCTCTGGGCGGAACAAGTCGCTCGACTTACGAGGCTGCGGCGTGCCTGTAATGGTCGGCATGCTAGTCGAGCGACTATGTACGGCTTCGTTCGACTGGAGCCCCGCGACGCTTGGGTGAGGCTGCCAGCCGTGAGGAGCGGAAGGGGAGCGAGGGATGGAAGGATTCGGTGACGGCGAAGTCGAGGTGTTCGAACTGGTGAACCGCGGAGAGTGGCTATTAGAGCGAGGTGAGCGATTGATCAAGCTCGATAGGAAGGAGCGCGCGCTGCTCGAGGTCTGCGGGAGCAGGCGAATCAGTCCAGCGTCACGACAAGTGGACAGATTGTGGACAAACCGTTGGTCGGGATGTCGATACATTATCTGCGGCAAGACGGCCCATTGGACCGCTCGCAACGCTCAAGAATGGGCCACTTGCGTTCGGACGGTTCGGCAAAGAGAGGTCGACTGGAGGGGCAGTCGGAAGGCTCAAAGTTGACGAGTGCGATGATGCGCCGGATGAAGCGATAGAAGGGTGCGTCGAGAGGGCTGTGCTCGACGTTGAAGCTTCCGACGCATGCGAGAGGCAGTCGGTCCCGGCGGGAGGAGCGAAGTCGCCCTCCTCCCCGTCTCTGCCAACCGTCAGAACGCCATCTGCCGCATCGCCTGCTTCGTCACCATCCAAAGAAGGAATGCGAGGCGCAGAAGGCGCGAGAGAGCCCGTGTCGACGTCGAAATGCAGTCCCAGCCCGACTCCAACATCCGCGCGCGGGCTTCCCGCGCAGTCAGCCGCCCGGTTGGCTTCGCCAGCCTGATCCTGCATGACATGCCTTCCCTCCCCAGGCTCTGCTTCTTCCGCATCGACCCACGTCTCTCGGTGGTCTTCCCCCACCTCGTCGTCCTCGCGAGTTTGTCCGGCCAACAAGGTTGGGCCGCGAAGGTAGCGTGCGTTGTCGGGCACATGGATGCTCAGTCGCTCCGACGCGGGAGTCAGGCGGCCGTTACTGGACGAGCTGAGCGAGGGTCGGAAGGAAGCTGATGAGGCACTCGAGGCGGCGGATTGCGTCGAGAATCGGTTGCTGCTGGCCTGCATGTCCACGGGCGTCCCTCTGTCCTTCTATGACGTGTACCGTCACGCTGGACGAGGGGAGAGGGTGCGAGGACGGTCCACCGCTGGCTGGCGAGACGAGGTTCGAGCAACAAGCGCTGTTCAGCCGGGGGCCTGAGCTCCTGTCGGAGGCAGCCAGTGCCCTCGAGAGTCCTACACAATCCTGCAAGCGAGTGTACAGCGGGGAAGAGAGGCGCGGAGAAAGAAGGAGAAAGCAAGATCCTTCCGCTTTCGACAGACTCCTCCAGATTAAGATGGTCCGTCGGCAGGGGATCGCATTGCAATCCGCTACGATTTGAGCGCAGCCTTGAGCGTCTGCGGGCGTGACGGGAAGCAGGAGGTGAGCGAAGAGCACGAGACGAAGTCAAACGACCGGACTGACCTTTTCCATCTGCTCAAAGTCGGACGTGTCGACGCGTACGATGGGCTTGCCAAGTGCTGCGCGGATCGCCTCCATGTTTTCGAACGAGCGGCGGTCGTGTACGAAGTTGATCGACACGCCTTGGCGACCGAAGCGACCCGTTCGTCCTGCATCGGCAAGGGTCAGCGCAAGTCGGGACGAACGGAGCCCGACCTAGCCAATTACGCACCAATACGGTGCAAGTATGTTTCCGGATCAGGTCGACCTTGCGCGTCGAGCGGGAGATCATAGTTGACGACCATATTGACCTGCGAGACGTCGATACCTCGCGCGATGACGTTCGTCGTGATCAAGACCTTGGTCTTGCCGTCTCGGAAGGACTCCATGACGGCGTCGCGCTCCGACGTTTCCAGCTTGCCGTGCAGCGAGACGACCTTGTGACCCTCGGCGGTCATCCGGCGAGCGATCTCGTCGGCGGTGTCGCGTCGCTGTAGACGAGCGTGTAAGCGGGCCTTTCAGGATACGACGTTGATAAATGACTCACCTTGACGAAGATGATGCTCTGACCGATCGTCAACAGGTTGTACAGCTCGACGAGAACCAGGTACTTGTGCTCCTCGTTGTCGCAGTCTGCAGAGCGACACCGTCAGGACGACCCGACGAGAGGAGACGAGTCCAAACACACCCATGAAGAACTGCTTGATGGCGTCGAGCGACAACTCCTCCTGCTTGAGCCGAATCTCGTTTGCGCCGGGAGCGAAGCGCTCGGCGAATGTTCGAACGATGTCGGCGAACGTGGCAGAGAACAGGACGATTTGGGGACTCTTGGCCATCTTCGTAATGAGGCTGTGAGAGAGGAGATCAGCAGTGAGCCGCGAGAGAGGATTTGGCTACACACTTCTTCAGCGAGATACTCTGGTCCGCCATGCTGCCCGTCTCAAGCATGTTGTCCGCCTCGTCCAGCACGAACACCTTGATCTCCTTCAAGTCCAGCACCCGACCCTTCGTAACCATCTGCGACAGGAGCGAGCTGCGAGCTGAGCGATGGACGGCCAGCAAGAAGGCCGGCAACGCACGTCGATCATCGTTCCCGGCGTTCCGATGACAATCTGCTGCGTCAGCTTCGGCATGCCCCGTTGCCACGAGTCCTTGCCGGCGAAAAAGCATTCCACGGGCGTGTACTGTCCCATCTTCTGGACGACCGACAGAATTTGCATGGCGAGCTCTCGAGACGGCGCAATGCAGATAGCCTGTGAGAGATGGAATGAGCGCGAGAGCGTGTCGGTAGATGAACGGACAGACCTGGGGAACCTTGAGGTCCATGTCTATCCGCGAGAGCATCGTCAAAGCGAAAGCGGCCGTCTTGCCCGTTCCCGACTGCGACTGGCCGATCATATTCCGCGGACTGCATGGAAAGAACGTCAGAGGGCGGGGGAAGATAGGCGCGAGTGACACGCACGGGTTTTGGAGGAGCAGAGGGAGGGCCTTCTCCTGAATCTTCGAAGGCTTCTGGAAACCCATCTTGTAGATGCCCTTCAAGAGGTCCGGATGCCTGTCGGGACAGAACCCTCAGCTCTGGACATCTGGTGTCGTCAAGTAGGACCCACAGGTTGAGGTCCTCGAAGGTTTTGGCGGAGAAGAGGGGCGAGTTGGGATCGGCTTGCTGATCGGCGAGCGTGACCTGCAGGCGAGCAGTGCTAAGCAGATGCCTGCCTCGTACACCCGTCTGTACGCACCTGAACTTCATGGCTCAGGTTCTCGAGGAGCGACGAAGCTGAGGCGTTTCATCATTCAGCGGAAGTGTCGAGGGAGAGTATGCGAGGCAGGCGCACCGTGTGGCAGAGATGATTCATCTGCCTGCTCCTCACGAGCTTTCACAGCATCTGCAGGTGCCTCGGCTGGCTCCTCGGCCGCTGCGCCGTCCTGCTTCGGCTCGAGGGCAGAGAAACGTGAGGCGAGCGAGTTGACGGCGTCTGTTCGGTGCAAGCTGTCAGCCTGAGCTAGCCTGCATCATAGAGCATCTTTCTCACCGGACGCCATTCTGTCTGCTCGTTGTCGGTGACTGTGACGAGACCAACTCGCACCTCTTCCGCTCACCGCTCGCTCGCTTCAATCACTCAGATACGCTTATGTGCTCGCTCAACCGGCCATAATACGCTACGACTTCCGACCCATGGTACTCGTCCGCCTGTCGAGGTGGATGCACTCGAAAGCTCACGAGCAGCTGTCATGGGTTCGCCTAAAGGAGCGACCACCGACGCTGTGGCTGGGCGTAATCAAGCAGACACTCGCGTTGTGTTTGCTGCTCGTTCTGACCTTTTCGAACCGGTGAATCGTCGCCTTCCCCTCGCTCTCCCCTTCCTACTCCTCGCTAATCCCTCTCCCGCAGGTTCGCCGAGACATTACCTTACCCGACTGCTCTTAATGGCGCTGTACTGGTCATCGTTGGCGCGTACCCAGGCGGAACCATGGGGAAATGCTTCGAGGCGCTCCTCCTCGGCAGTGTCGGGTTTGGCCTGGGAGTGCTGGTGTACGCCATCCTCGGCGAAGTAGGTGCGTGCGACTCGCAATTGGGGAGAGCAGGCGTCCGACTTCGCCTTCTCGCAGCCGACTCGCCGACGGGGCAAGGCTTCATCTTCTCCATATGGGTCTACCTCGCTGCGCTGGTTCGTTTTGGCGGGCCGAAGTACATATCCTTCTATCTCGTAAGTCTTTCTCGAGGCTCCCGGGTTGACTGCACCTGACGATCTCGCTTCACCAGTACGGCGTGCTCTTCTCGTTCAACGGCATTTACGGCTCGATCACGGAAGGCGGCTTCAACAAGCAGTTCTTTCTCGCCAACGCCGTCGCCTACTTATGGGGTATGGCCATCTCGCTCGGCGTTAACCTCATCGTCTGGCCCTTCACAGCCGAAGCCGAGCTCCGACAGCTCCTCGTTACCTCTCTCCAGCACGTCTCGACTCTCGCCCACCTTACCTGCAAGACATACGCCCGTGAGCTCAACCAGGACGAGGTGGATGTACGGCAGGTCCTCGTTAAGGCGCTGCGAAGCGACTACCTCGCCTTGAACGGCCGGCTGGACGAGACGTCTTTCGAGATCACCTTCTCGCGCTGGTCCCTCAAGCACTACCGCGACATGATTAAGGCTGTACAGGGCCTGCAGCAGGCTCTCATCACGTCCTCCTCCGCCATCGACCTCATTAGCGCTCTCGATCCGCGCGGCATCAACAGTCGGCATCTCCTCGCTCGTTCCGAAGCGGCAAAGACGTTCGCCGACTTCCGCCACGGCATCGACCTCGTCATCGCCGAGGTCATCGACGAGCTCGTCGGTCCCGTTGCCATTGACGTCGAACCAGACGCGGAAATGGCGCTTCAGAACGAGACAATGGCTGAACGACAGACGAGCGGTCAGAGCCAGGCGCCGGCCACTGTCGACCCCGACGAGCAGCTCGGTCACGCTCTGCATACGACGCCAACGTCAACGGCTGCGCAGGAGAAGATGATGACCGTCGCTGCGAGGCTGAAGAAGGAGGTCCTGGAAAGCGAGCAGCGCCATCGCAGAATCAGGGAGGAGAGCCTTCGCAGTGCGAGTGCTTCCCGACGAGGCGACAACTCGAATGCCAGCTCGAGACCAGGGACGCCCGGCAACTCAAACTTGCCCTCGCCGAGAGATTCGGTGACGGACCTTCCCCGCGGACGCAGCGATAGACGGCCGCTTGATGACACGGCCATCCCCGGCGAAGCCAGGCGACCTTCGGACATTCCCGCGACCACGACAGACCCGAAAAAAGCGGAAGAGACGCATACAGACGTTGTCCAGATCTTTCGCAAAGCGTGGGACGCCTTTGCTCGGGCGCAGCAGGATGCTCTCGTCTCGCTCATAAAGGACGGGTCGATCCAGGTGGACGACTTCCTTCGCATCGAGGAGGGCATGCCCAGCATCAAGGAGATGTGCTCTGGCCCACTGAGCGCCTGTTCGGGGTTCGCTCGCTGACTCTGTTTCGCCGTTAGGTATGCACACCGTCTGCCGAAAGCGTGGACGTCTTCCTTAATCTCGCAGACCCCGCTTGCTCGCCTTCGATCTCACGATGGAATCTCGCCGGCTACGACTGTCGTTGAGGACGGCGCCGAGGATGCACCCTGCTCGGACGCGCTGACCAAAGCCTACAGCCTCCTCTTTGGCCTCGGCCAGCTTACCGAAGAACTCGCCATCCTCTCAATGATCGTCCGCGTAAACCAGCGAAAGAAGCTGCGGCCGTATCTGTTCCACATGTTAGTCGACCGCGTCAAGAAGTTTTGGGGCCCGAAGGAGGACCTTAACTTGCAAGAGGCGTTGGCGACGCTGCACGGCGTCGAGTACAAGCCGGTCAAGAAGCCGTTCGTCCAGAAGATTGCGCGCGTCGAGCGCTGGTTTTGGCAGCAACGGTCGATCTATGCTGCCAAGGTGGCAATGGCGACGACCGTCTACTCAGTTTTCGCGCTCGCGCCGACACTCCAGCAGCGTGTCTTCCTCCGCATCGGCCAGGTGTCGGCGCTCATCACCGTCATCGTTGCGGTTGCGCCGACGCTCGGCGGCACTCTCTCAACATGGCTCCTCCAGGTCTCGGGAACTGGCGCTGGCGCCCTTGTCGGCCTTATCGTGCTCGAGATCTTCCATAACGTAGGAGGCTACACATACAACCCGTGGGTGTCGTCCGTCGGTTTGCCCTGCGTATCGCTGACCTCGCCTCCGCCAGGTATGGCCTCGTTACCTTTGGTGCGCTCTGGTACGCCTGGTCGTCCTACAAGTTCCTGCGCCATCCCGCCAAGTACACCCAGTCGCTCCTCTACGTTACCGGTTACTCCGCCATGGTCATCCAGGAGCACCTCTACAACGACGACCCGAGCGTCCGACGGCCCTTCGACTCGCCCGGACTACGCTTCGGCTTTACCATCGCGTCTCTCGGCATCAGCATGGCCATCTCTGCCGTCTTCCAGCTCTTCGTCTTTCGACAACCAGCCCGCCGTCGGTTGCGTCTCCAGCTCGCAGACATCCTTTTTGCGCTCTCGTCGTACAACACGATGCTCCAGTGCTTCGTCAACCTCGTCGCTCCGGCCGACGAAGCGCCTGTCCCGCGACAAGAAGCCCTTGCGAAAGTGCAGCGCGAGCTCATCAAGCGCGAGTCCAAGATCCAGGCGTCTATCCTAGCCCTCGCCCCGACGTTCCAATTCGCCAAGGTCGAGCCAAAATGGTGGGCACCGTTCAAGGCGGACAGTGCGTGTCACCAACTCTTCCGCTACTGCGTCGAGTACTGACCCGCCGACTTCTCCAGCGCTGCTCAAGATTATACGCACACAGCAGGTGATCCTCGACCGTCTGCGGGAGGCTCGCACTGCCGTCGGCATGAAGGGCTTCAACCCGACGATCCACCACGACTTTGCGAACGTCCTCTTCCCCTATCGCCTCCACTCGCAACGACTCGCCCGCACGCTCTTCTACCTCGGCGCGACCTCCCTGATCAGCAAGACTCAGCTTGCTCGAGACGTACCCTCGTCGAAGCCGACGTGGGCGTCCTTCGAGCACGATGCGCTCGTCCTCTCCCGCCGTATGAGCCGGCTGCCCCGCGGTGAACGCGAGCTCAAGCGGCCTGGTTTCCTCCGCTACTGGTTCTATCTTGTCTCGCTCGGCTCCGTCTCCACCGAGCTGGAGGAGCTCGAGAAGCATCTTGGCGAGGTGAGCCCCGATTTCCCTTCCTCCCGTTCTTCGCCTGTGTCTCGCTTTCGCGCTCAACCTGCTCATCCTCTCGCATCGTTCGCAGCTCTTCGGCGACCCCGACATCTCCAACCCATACATCTCCTAGACTCAGTCAGAGTCGACCCATCTCTATCCTGTTGTTCTCGCTCCCTCGCCCGCATCGCATATTCCCAAGTCCGCATCTAGACGTGCATTGCATTTTCCTGCGCTATCTCTGCCCAGCTTGTCCTTACAAGCGAGAACGTCCCCCACAAGGCGAGCTTGGGCGACGGCGATTAGGCGGTGAGGCCTTTCGCGTCTCGCACCGTTCACACCCGCTCACTTTGCTAGGATGGGACGCACAAAGGCTCGCCGGAAACAAGCCAGCAAGGCCGACAACTTCCCCGCCAACGCGACCGCTCCCGCGCCATCGACCTCCGCACAGGCTCCCCCGTCCCTCACTGTTGAGGCTCTCCTCGTCCAGTCCGCACAACGCATCGCCGCGCTCGACTACGATGGCGCCAAGAAGCTCTGCTTCGAGGCTGTCCAGCTTGCGAACAAGGAACTGCAGGAGAAGGAGGACGGTGCAGACCCGAGGATGCTGAGGGACGCTCTCGAGATTCTGGGAACGGTCGAGCTAGAGTTGGGAGACAGTGCAGGGGCCAAGGAGGTGCTTTTGAAGTCTGGACAAGTGCTCTATGTGCGCTCGAACTGACCTCTGCCTCGACCCACAGCACTTCGCCGCGAGTATCCAACTCGCTTCTGCTACACCCGACCCCTCGCCCGCACCGCACCTTTACCTCGCCCAGCTCTCCGAGACTCCCCAGGAGTCGCTCGGTCACTTTGAAAACGCTCTCACGATCTTGCAGGCCAAGCTTGCGGCGCTCGAGCGGGCAAAGTTGGGTCTGGACGGCCGTGCTGGGACCCAGGAGGAGCTCGAGGACGAGGTAGAGATTAGGAGAAGTGCGAGTCGGGCGTTGGTCGGGATGACGGAACTGTATTTAACGGACTTGTGGTGCGTTATGAGTACAGTTCATTCGATCCGACTGTTCTTGCTGACCAGGTAAACTTCCCGCACAGCTTCGAGCCTGAAGCGGAGCAGAACTGCGAGAAGTACTTGGCGCGGGCGGCTGAGCTGGATCCGTCAGATCCGGAGGTGTACCAGGTGCGCTCGCTTGAGTCGCTCCTGCAGCGGCTCGAGCGACTCGACATGCTCACGTTTCCCGATCCGCAGACCCTCGCTTCGGTGCGTCTCAGTCAACAGCGAGAAGACGATGCGAAGCAGGCGCTGCATAAGGGCTGGGAAATCTGGCGAAACGTGGAAGTCGGTACGTACACATGGTCTGTCTCTGAGCAAGCCTTCCGCTCACTCGTATTCCTCGCAGACTCGCCCATATACCCTCCCGGCCCTGCCCGTCTGACCTGCGCCAAGCTCTTCCTCGAGCTGTCGGAGCACGTCCCGGCGCTCGAGATATTGAACCGGCTGGAGAACGAGGACGACGAGGACTCGGAGGTATGGTACCTGAGCGGTTGGGCGTGGTGGCTGCTGGGTGAGGCCAGGGGGAACAAGACAAGCGCGGAGGACGAGGAGAGCAGGGAGGAGTGCTGGAGCGAGGCGAAGCTGTGCTTGGAGAACTACCTTCGGGTGGGCTTCCGCTCTTTTCGCTTGGGGTTTCCCTTAGCTGACTTCCCGGCCCGCAGCTCGAGGAACGCGATCCATCTGAGTCCGACCCCGAGCAGATGTCGCACGTCAAGGAGCTCGTAGGCAAGCTGGACGCGGCGGGGATCGTTGTGAGTACCGGTGCGGAGGGCGAGGACGGCGGCTGGGAGGATGCAAGTGACGAGGATGCGATGGAGGAGTGATCCTGTTCCATGGCTACGATTCTTTATACCGCGTGCGTCGCGAGAGAAGAAGACAGGCGCGAAGATAGCGATGAAGCTCTCTCCTTCTTTCCCCCGCCTCGATGAAGCTCTCTCCTTCTTTCCCCCGCCTCGCTGCTCGTTCGAAGTGTCGTGCTAGTCTACCCAGCTCGCTGTACACGTCTTGCCAGGCCCCGCTTGTCCGCTTGCGCTCTCATCTCGCCGCTCTGTTCCCCGCCTCCGCCTTGTTCCCGGCAACGCGACAACTCGCGCTGCAGAGGGCGGTCGTGCGCGATGAGCATGTTCAAGAAGAAGAAGAGCCTCTTGCGCCTCAGGTCAGGGTCCAGCGAGTCGTCGAACCCTTCGTCCACCCTCCCCACCCGCCGAGTTACGTCGGGACCCACACTCCCCTCGTCGCCGCCGCCGCAGGACACCAGCTTTGCTGTGCGTATTGACGACTTTGGCCGACCAATCACGACCGACCGGCCAGCCTTTGCGGCACAGACGATGGGATCGAGTGCGTTCGACGAGGTGCAGCCGGCGGAGATGCAGTTGCTCTACGGCTATGCACCAATAGCGACGACGGTTGAGCTGGGAGTCATCAAGGTCGAGCGGATCGTGCAGACTTGCGCAGAGCAGATTCGGAAACGAGGCGCGTCCTTCGCGGGCTTCTTGTTACGGCGGATACGCGTGCTGATGCTCTTGGTCGCAGGCCTCGATACGCCACTCATTCTGTCGAGCATGGCGCTTGATCTCTCGCTCGATGGCGTCTGTTCCTTGATTCGCTCGTACCTCGAGGAACACGAGACCTGGCTGCAAGGTTCGTCCAACCCTTTCCTTCCCTTCCGAAAAGTGTCGCTGACGAGCCTTCGCAGATCTCGAGCTCGCCAACCCACTCTCGATCGGAGCATTCATGAAGTGGAGTCTGGCGCGCCTGGTCAACGACCGCGGCGGACGCGGCTTCGTTAGCTGGGAGCTTTACAACGAGTTCAAGACGGCTGAGCGAGGTGAGTTGCGCATCTTACGCTCGATGACGCTTGCGCCGACTTAGGGTCCTGCAGCTACCGGCTATCAACCTCGATCCTGCAACCTGCACCTGGTCTCACGCCTTTCCGCCTCGAACGGTCGACTGCTGTACGCATCAGTTGCGCATTTGACGCGCACATCCTGCTAACGTCCTTCTCGCGTGCAGCTCAAGCCTACTCTCCCTCTTCTCCTCCATCTCCGCTCATTCGGCCAAGAACGGCATGTCGCCTCGCAAGCTGGCGGCGCTCTTCTCGCCGTACGTCTTCGGCCTGCGGGACGACAGCTCCTTCGACGAGACGTACGCGGAGTGGCAGCGTGGAACGACCGCTCTCGAGCACATCCTCCTCGGCTTCGTAAGAGCGTCGCTCCGTCTACGAGGCTTCCTAAGCTGACATTGCCTGTGCATCGCAGATCCGAAATCAGCAAGTCGAAGGCGCCCTCCCAACCTTTCTCGAACGCTTCATCGTCGGCTACCCGGAGGCGATCAGCCTTTCCTACGACAACTCGCGCCCATGCGTTCCAAAAGGCGCGCCGGTCGAGGAAGTCGTGCGCGTCAAGCGAGTTACGCGCTTCCACTCGCGCAACCTGATCCAGCAAGCCGCGACATGGGAGGTGCCCTACTCGAACGACTGGAAGCTCTTCCTCGCGCCCGCCTCGTCGAATTCTCCCGATCACCCTGTCTACGCCCCTTCGTACCGCCACCTGCTCAACATGCGAGACGGCCTCGTAGACGACGAGGATGACCTCGAGATGCAGCGATTCAGGTCGCTCGTCGATAAGGAGTGGGCGCAGTTCGGCCAGAAGGGTTTCGAGGATGTCGATGCGAAGAAGCTCGAGTTCGACCTCACGGAGGGTGAGCGGGAGGCGGTGAAGCGGAAACGCGATACGCTCGACTGGGTGCGTACCATCGTCCTAACCAGTTCGTGGGGGGCGAGCTAATACCGTATGTGCAGTCCACGTTCGAGACGACCGGCTTCTCTGGCCGCGATATCTTCGCCCCGACCGACCTCGTCTTTCACCAAAGCATCGGCCAGCGCGTCAACACCTGGCCTTCTTCCGCTCAGAAGCTCAACGAGCGTCTGCGCGAAACGGAGAAGCACCTCCCGCCGTTCCCGTACGATATAACACCTCGAGAAGAAGGCCGCCTCGTCATCGAGAAGGTCTTCTTCGAGGCTTACGCGGATGTGCTCGTGGGCGGTGGATGGGCGCGCGACGAGCTGAAAGAGAGCAGCTTCGCGCTGATCCAGTGGAAGGCGCAGCCGAGAGCTGGCGAACTTGCGAAGGGCAAGGTGGTTGGCAACGATCCGCGGACGGAGGAGCGGTGGGTTCTGGTGGAGGAGTTTGTGCCGCGCGAGTATCGCGAAGCGCTGCTGGCCGACCCAAAGGTGCGTTCGTCTGGTTCCAGGTCACGAGCAGGTTTGACTCTCCGGCTTGCAGACGAAGAAGCAGACGAAGCGAGTCTCGTTCCTGCGAGCGGTTCGACGCAGGAGCGGCGGCAATTCCGCCTCGCCTCGAGCTTCGCAACCATCGGCGGGACAGGGGAACCTCGGTGGCCTCCTCTCGCCCCCCCTGAGCTCCTCGTACAACCGCAAAGAGAGCAGCCTTCGGCCGATCGACGAGAACGTCTTCAACACCGACAACACCGCCGAGACCAAGCTCATGTCGCTGTCGAACGTCCACCTCGGTCCGCGCGATACCTACGCCTCGTACGGTGCGACAACTTCTTACGCGCCGTCGACGGCGTACGCCCCTTCTGTTGTCTCGACTGTACGAGCTGCAGACGGCCACACAGCCGGCCACTCTGCACTCGACCTTCATGAGGAACCGGCGGCCAGCTTCCGCCCGCCTTCTCCTCCGGCAGAAGCCTACCCGTCGCGACCGCAAGTCGCACCAGCCGTCTCGTCGAATGGCGCCTTCCTCGCGCCGCCAGTCGGCCTCACTAAACCTCTGTCTGACAAGCGCGGCTTCCTTGCTCGCATTGGCTCGCGCAAGATGAGCGGCGGCAGCGGCATGAGCGGTAGGCTCGGCGGGAGCGGCAAGATGGGCAAGTTCTTCGGCGGCGGGAACGGCGGAGCGGAAGCAGCGGGGCTTGCGCCTTCTACGGCGGTTTCGAGCTACAGTAACGGTGCTCTGGTGCGTCCCAGCTATCTGAATCAGGTCGACGTTCGCTGACCGGAGCGTTTGCAGCCCGGTGCGCCCCCTCTCGGTCCTCCCGTCGAGACGCTTGCCGCTCCGTACGACTCGCCGCCCGTTCCGCCGAAGGAGTTCGCCAGCGCACGACCTCACTCGCCCGACTTCGAACCTGTCGAGACGCCAGCTGGGATTGTGGACGAGGACCTTTACGACGGCATCGATGCCTCGGCGGATCCTCGTCCGTCCGAGGACGGCCAGGTGCTCTTCCGAGGCTCGCGCTCGTATCCCGAAGGACTGAATGCCGAGGCGGAAGGTCGTACCTCGGAAACGATAGAGCCGCACAATGAGGCGCAGTACGCGACGAAACTGGCTGGTCTGCTTCAGCAGCGACCGCCGAGACACGAGTCGCTGCCTGACTCGCCCAAGCCGGACGCCGAGGTGCCCGTGCGTCTACTCCCCCTCAGAAACGTTCTTCGGGACCATGCTGAAGATAGTAAGGCGTGCAGATTGATGCCCATCCTTCGGACCGCTACGCGTCGGGCGTCTCGCAGTTCTCGTCCCGCGTCGCCAACATCGTCGGCCTCTATGAACAGCGTGGCGCCCAGCCGAACGGTCCCAACGACATTCGTCTGACGCAGTATGGCTTCGACGAGGCGTCCAGCCCGACGACCGCCGCGCACCACAACCCTTAATCTCGCTTCAGCGCTCGCAAAACCCCGTCGCTGGCCGACTAGATACCCATTCGCTTGCCGCTTCGTTGTTGTTACATGTCTTGCCAAAAGCCCGCTAGAGTTCTGGACGAGCTGCAAAAGATTGCCGTTCAGGATGCACGAGTCGCTACAAGGGTAAGAGGCTGACGAAAAGGTTACAATGACAAGTCTAGACGTCGAGAATGAGTGAGAGTCTCCGCATGAGTCTATGCTTTTCCAGCGATGTGCATCCGCATGCTCCCAACCTCGCCCTTCATCACCCGCTTGTTCCCCTCCGCATCCTTCCCTCCCTCACCGTCTCTCGCTCCGTTCTCGTCTCCGTCCTTGACACGCTGTCCGAGGATTTCGCCTGACGTTCCTTGTCCGGAGAGGAACTCGCCGCATGCTTCGACGACTCGGGAGGTGGCGAGGCGGGCGGGGATGCGAGAGCCGGCACGGGGGTTAAGATACGAGGGAAGGAGGAGTGGGAGATCGGAGAAGGAGATATGGATCGAGCCGACTGCGCGGGAGAGAGGGTAAGCATCGTTGATCGGTCGAGAGAGGCGATGAGAGCGCACTGAGGGTCATTAGCCATCGCTCTGCGCCCCCTTCGACAGCTTTGACGATATCACGGACAAGCGAGTAGTGTTGGCGCCAGAGTGTGAATGCTTCGCTGTTAATCACGAGAAGCGGGACATTGATGTCGAGCGGGACTTTTCCGCCGTTTCCGTTCGAAGGTGAGGTGGTCGGAGCGGGGTTCGAGCCAGTCGTGTTGGTTGAGACGCTAGCTGACAGAGGGGAGAAGGAGGGCGAAGAAGGAGAAGGGGCAGGAGGTATAGGGTCCGCCCACGGGTCGAGTGCGATGCCCCGCTTGAAAGGGGACTGCGTTGCGCCTGCGCGGAGCACTTGGATCTGCCAGTGTCGTCGACATCGTCAGCTACTCCATATGCGCAGAGGAGGGGCAGTTGCGCTTACAGTCGTCGCACCGCCGAAGGAATGCCCCGCCATCGTAACCTCCTTCTCTAAGTCAATGCGGCCCTTCCATCCCTCCAGCGTCTTGCCCTCGCCGTACTCCTTTCTCCGGTTCTCCCTCGCGACTGCCGCGCCGTCGCCGTTGCTCAGCCGCTGCATGAGCGAGAGGACGGACGAGATCTCTGCGAGGCGCATCGAGAGCTGCGATGAGCGGAACTGCATCGTCGACTGAGGTGGGTGTCCGGACGGCCACCTGTACAAGCCACATGATCAGTAGCAGCTTGACTATTGACTGACGGGCAAAAGAAGCGCACTCGAGATGTTCTGGCCGGATGTAGTCGACAATCCTCTCCTTCCCATCGCCCGACCTGACCACCGACACGGGTCCTGAACCGTCGCGGTGCTCGATAGCTGCGACAATATAGCCTCTCGAAGCGATCTCGCCGCACCATTGACTGGAGACGAATGTGTGGTAACTCATTGAAGGTAGCGAAGCTTTCGATTGGGCGCACCTGTACGTCGTTCTCGTTCCGCTCAGTCCGTGTGAGAATACGACGAGGGGGAAGCGATCCTGGCCGCCAGCTAGTGCGCCGTTCACGACCGTGTCGTGTGAGGCTGCCGCCGAGCATCCCTCGCTAGTCGCATGCTCCACCGTCTTCTTCGGGGCGAGCGGCCTGTCCGCCTGGACGGGGAGACGCACTCCGGCTCCGACGAGCCAGAAGAGCGCCTTGACGAGCCAGGATTTCTGGCCGAGGAAACGAGCGTATCCCTCTGCTGTCTGGCCCAGCGGCCGCTGCAACCAGTGCTGCCTCTTCCCTGACCCCCGATGCGTCGAGTCGGCGGGATAGAACAACGTTACGAGGACGGTATCGAGCTGGAGAGCCGGTTGCTTTGTCGACTTGAGGAGAGCATGGCCAAACGAGCGAGGAGCGGCGACGGCCACTTCGAGGTCGGCTGTCGCGACAGGGTACGGACCCGAGTACTTGGGCAGCGACTTCACGATCAATCCCATCCAGCCCAGTCGACAGAGCGAGTAAAGAGTGCGAGGATGACGAAGGTCGTCCGTCTCCTGGCAGCGACCCCGACGCTGCTCTCGCGCAATCTCACTCGCTAGACCCGCCAGAGCTCACAGCTGACCATGAACCACTTCCCGAGCACGTCCTGGTACGCACCCGCGCGCTGGTCCCGCTGAGAACCGCCCTCATCGCTCTCACCACCTCCCCCGCAACTGAACGCTGCGCTCACCGCAGGGGCAAGCCGCGCAACGATGCGCTCGACCCGTACTCGACGTTCCCCGTCCACCAGGGAAGGGGCGCGGCAGCCGCAGGGAAGGACAAGTTCGCAGAGGGCGTCCAGCACACTCAGTGAGTTGCGCGGCCCCTCCCGCGAGTCCTCCCGTTGGGTGGGCCCATTGGATCTGGCTGCAGCACGCTGACTCAAAAGACCGGTTCCGTACTCGCAGACAACCGATCGTGACGGGCACGTCGGTTCTCGGACTCAAGTACAAGGACGGGGTCATGCTGGCGGCCGACTGCCTCGGTGCGCTCCCTTGGAGTTTCCTGTTCAGGCAGACAAGGCTACGTGCTGACTTGGTTTCCTGCGCAGCATCTTACGGCTCGCTCGCGCGGTTCAAGGACGTCCGGAGGCTGCACAAGGTGTCCAACTCGACCATGATCGGTGCTTCGGGCGACATGGCGGATTTCCAGCAGATCAAGCGGTTGCTGCAGGCTTTGATGTGCGTTGCAGGACCCTTCCCAGCCAACTGGAGCGAGAACGAAGCTGACGCCGCTTTCCACAGGACGCACGAGTCGATTCTTGAGGACGGCCACGAGCTGTCGACGAGCCAGGTCTTCGAGTACATGAGCAACGTCATGTACTCGCGGCGGAGCAAGTTCGACCCGTACTGGAACGCGGTGCTAGTCGCGGGCATCGACAGCGGCGAGCCGTGCGTCCCGTTCCCTCGCGCTGATCGCCAGAGTTCTGTCCTGACCTACTCTTCACTGCAGTTTCCTCGCCCACGTCGACCTCCTCGGCGTCACCTACTCCTCTCCCTCGATCGCAACCGGTTTCGGCATGCACCTCGCCCAACCTCTCCTCCGCCGCTCGCTCGAAGAACTCGGTCCGAACGGCGAGAAGAAGCTCGAGGAGACGGAAGCGAGGAAGATTTTGGAGAACGCGATGAGGGTCTTGTTCTACCGCGATGCGAGGAGTTTGAACAAGGTGCGTTAGGCACAAGTTCGGGTGAAGCGTGGACGCCGACTGATCTGCATGCTCCTGCCTGTGGCTACGCAGTTCCAGATTGCGACGGTCACGGCGGAGGGCGTCACGATCGGCGAGCCGCAATCAGCGCCGACGTCCTGGGGCTTTGCCGAGGGTTTGCGAGGGTGTGAGTCGTCCGTTCGCTCTTTTGGAGCGCTCTTGCTGATGGTTTGGACCCGGGCGCTCACAGACGGTAACTCGGACGAGCACTACTGAGCGGCGACAGCTTGCGGTGTAGTTTTTCTCGACGCGTTTGTATAGCATGCCACTCTCTCCTCTCGTTGCTTCCGGTCAAGCTTTGGTTCGAGAGTGCGACGCTATGCGTATTGGTACGACAGTCTGGCTACGGAAGATGTTGCGATAGACGGCGCAGTCTACTCGACGCTCTTCTCAACGAATTCGCGGACCATAGCCTCGATTTCTGCTCTCGCGTCTTGCGGGACCATGTCTGCGTCGACGGACGTGTCATTTCGGGGTCGGCAGCAGGTCCGAAGAGGGTGGACGCACTCAGTGCAGTTGGCTCGAGGTCTCTGACGAGCAAATGCAGGTTTGGCGGGTCCTGCGAGCGGGCTTTCTCTGCGGCAAAGCGTTGCCTGCTGTCAGCTCTCATCTCTGGCACGAAACCTGACAGCCTAGTCGCGTTCGCCCCCCCCAAGCGGATCGCGTTCGCAGGAGAGGCCGCCGACTGAAACGCACCTCTCGCCGCATCCCGCACCTGATCCTCCCATCCCGACTCGTCCAGCTTGGTCCTCACCGCATCCATGATCCTGTGCGCTCCACAAGGAGCGTAAGCAGCTGTCGAGACGAGCCGACCTCGCTTCGTGCGGAAACCGCGCACCGGCTGTACTCGCCCGACTGGATCATCCGGGTCCGTAGGGCTGCGTAGAGGTCTTGCTGTGTCTGTGGAGGCTGGCTAACGGCTGGCATGGTAGTGGTTGGCGGGTTTGAGGAGGTCAAGGAGCGAGGCGAGACGGTCGGCCCTGTACCAGGCCCGCCTCACGCTAGATGAGCTGACTGAAGGCTCAGATATGCCGCTGTTGAGCCACTTGATTCGATTCTGCCCCCGCCAGACCGCCCGGTTTGCCTCTCCCTCCGCCTGCTCCCACTCTTATCCTCATCAGTTCACCCGTCCATCTCGGGTCACGCCGCTTTGAAGGCGTCCAGCAGTAATCCAAAGAGCTGGAAAAGGATGAAGGGACAAGCCGTGTTGCCGGAAACACGCTGGCACGCGACTTGGGCCGACAGGACAGTGAGAACGCGCTCTCTTAGGTACCCCGAGCGGTAGCAAACGTCGAACGCTTCTTGTTCCTCCCTTGCCATAGAGTGCAATGCGGCACATTAACGAACTACTGGAGGGTCTGCGGCGGAGCAGGAGAGACGCCCTGACTCTTGAGGAGGACGAGGAAGCGAAAGTCGCAAAGACGGAGGGCACTGACTTTTGACAGCGTTGCAAGTGCGGAACTGATCTATGTACACGTTACGAAAGAGGAGAGCGCGCGAGAGCGCTTAGGTGCGCTTACTCGATGCGGGTGAGAGGGGGAGCTCCCGGCGCGGGAGGAGCCGAGGCGGCGGTCGCGACGAAGGCCTTGATAATCTTGGTCTTCTCCGAATGCTCGCGCATATGGTAGTAGACCTTGTCGGTGTCCTCGATGGGGACGCTGCAATCGGAAGGAGGTCAGGAAGAACGTGGGGGAACGAGGGGGGAGACGAGGCGCACCGGTGCGTGACGAAGAGCTCGCGCGGCTTGACCTTGCCGGTCGCGATGTAGTCGTTCATAACGCGGTCCATATATTTGTGCGTCGGTGCCTGCCCATTGCCGATGAAGCTGGGAGTATGGCAAAAGTCAGTTCAAGTCCAGTCCCACGCCGTTCCGCTCCCTTTCGACGACGTCGCCGTCGTCGGCCGCCAGGCAGCTCGAACGTACCGAATTCCGCGCTGCATCAAGCTACCGATATTGAAATGGTTGGTGTAGCCCGCGTAAACCCCGGTAACTCCGACACGTCCGAAGCCAATCGTCGACTCGCTAGTTATTGAAGTACTGTCAGCGCAATTTTCCGGCTTGCGCTGTACTTCTGACTCACATCATCTCGTTGAGGATCTCGCTGGTGTCGGTCTCGAGGCCGGCAACGATCTCGAGCTTGTGCGCCCAACCCTTGGCGTACTCGCCAGCCGCGCACTCGAATGCAACATCGAGACCGTCAGGCCTCGTGTCAGGCAAGCCCCGAGTGCCAGCCTTGGTCAACTCGTGGATGCGGGCGACGACGTTCTTGTGTTCGGAGAAGTTGACGAGGTCGATCTGGACATTCGGGTGGTCCTTGTGGAGCTTCTCCTTGAAGTAATCAAGGCGCCATTGGACGCTGTCGACGGCGATGAGGCGCGACGCGCCGCGGAGAATCGACCACTTGCCGACGAGGAGACCGATCACGCCGACTCCCCAGATGCCGACGATGTCGCCCTCGTCGACGCGGGTGTCCTCAACCTGGTGGAATGACGTGACGCTACAAACGGCAGGCGTCAGCTCCAGGATGAGGCGCACGAAGTGACGCAACGCACAGCGAGTCGGAGATGTAGAGAGCATCCTCGTCGTAGACACCTTCGGGAACCTTGACGCAGTTGGCGTCGCCGTAAGGGATGCGGACAAACTCGGCCTGACCACCGGCGAAGCCACCAGTGAAGTGCGAGTAGCCGAGCTGTGAGCGAGTAGAGGAGGAAAGTTAGTAAGATGGTCCCATCTCAAGGAGGGCCAATGCAGTCGCAGCGGTGATGAATGCGCTCCTCCTCCTACCGCCATTGGATAGCCATGAACAAGTCTACTCACAATGCCGCAAGTCCTGCCGCCGTACATCGTGTTCATCAGAGCCGAGTCGTTGGTCATCTGGCACGCCGACGAGAGCTTCTTTTGGCACATGAAGCACTCGCCGCAGCCGATGTTGAAGCCGGCGACGCTGCAAGTAAGGTGCACGTCAGTAGGCAGCTGCGACGAGAGGCGGAAGAAGCCCTGCGCACACACGGTCGCCGACCTTGAGCTTGGTAACGCCCGGGCCGACAGAGTCGACGATACCCATGCACTCGTGGCCGAGGCTGTAGAGAGGCTGAATGTCAGTACAGTCTCTTCGTGGGTCTGCGCGAAGAAGGGGCTCACATGTCGCCCTTGCGAAGCTCGATGATGGCACCGCTGGAGATCAAGAACAGCAAGCGCATCAGTGTCGCACCGCTAGTCTGCTCAGAACGTCATTAAGGTGTTAGTGCAGAGAGACTCACGTGAGCAAGTGCATGTCGGAGCCGCACCTGCGAAGGCAACAGGAGGGTCAGTTTCCGTGAGCTGCAAGATCACAGGCGTCTCGTCGCAAGCTGCTGTTTCGTCCGTTCGCTGGTCACACATAGAATTACTCACACAGTCGAGCCAGTGACCTTGATCACGATGTCCTTGGCGTCGACGATTTTGGGCTTGAGCGCTTCCTCGACCTTGACCTTCATCTTGCCCTCCCAGACGAGGGCCTGTCGTCCCAGGGTCATTGGAGCGTCAGTCCCTCGCCGAACGAGACATACACGTTGGAGAAGGCGCGCGACTGACCTTCATCTTGTCACCACTCGGGTCGGCGCCCTCCTTCTGGAGACTCGGGTTAGCAATGCCTGCGTGGATGCCCGTCGGCGGGCTCTGCATGTTCTTCTCGAGTGCGTTGGCCCCAGCGTTCATAGCCATGGTTGCGTGTGGTTGAGTGGAGGTTGCGGGGAGGTTGCGAAGGTCTGCGGGTGAGTGGGCGTCGCTGGATCAGTCTGGGAAAGGAGCAGTGTCGTCGAGGGCGTCCACACACATTTCTGACGATCTTTCTGCGCGAAGGTAACAGTTGAAGGAGGACGAGCGCTCGAGCAGCGTCGCAACCTCGCACAGACGTCACTCTCGATCGCATCACCTCGAGAAACAAACGACCGAAGCGTCGCATTCGCGCTTCCAAACCGGTCGACATCAGTCAATACGGCTCCCAAACTCCGTGAACCGGGAGGGCGGCGACGGCGAGACGAGGCAGACGGATCAGGGCACCAGAGCGAGCCCAACGAAAATGCGACAACTTTTACAGGGTTCAGATGTACCAGCAGGAGCGAGAGAAGAGGGTGCTAGGCACGCGAGTACGGCTTGACGACAGACGGAATCACGGAATCAGGCGTCGTCGAGGCCGCCAATGACAACCTTCTGGCCGGGCTCGAAAGCGGGCATTCCTGCGAGGCGTAAGCGTCAGTCACAGCACAGAGAGCCAACAAGATACAAGTCAAGCACGCACCCAGGTAGGGGCAGCTCGCGCATCGGAAGGCGTCTCCGAGGTAGCAGTTCCCGCAGCTGCTCGTCACGCCGCTCTTGATCGTTCGAACATTTGCACCACCCGCCGTGCTTGCGTTGCCCGCCGTCGTGTTCGGCTGCGCCGCAAATCCCGCCTGGACGAGGTCGTCCGGCTCCTTCTCGTCGAGGAGGATCTCGCGCAGGCCGCACGTGCAGTTCTTGCACGCTCGTCGAGTCCGCTTGACGTCGCAGTCTTCGCGCTTGACGAGCGCTGGTCGCTCAAGGTCGGCTTCCGTGAGGAGGGCCGATTCGTCGATGGTAGGTGTCGCTGCGCCGGAAGAAGCTGCCGCAGTCGTGAAAGCCCAGAGAGACGCTTTTGCCGCTCGTGACTTGCGCGTCGGGAGAGGGACGGCTCCACTCGCACCGTCTACTGGCAAGGGGGCTGTAGCGGCAGACGAGTCGAGGGCGGATGCAGATCGCTTCAGCGAGAGAGGAACGGAGGTAACCGCCGGCTTGGTCGCGAAGATCTGTACGTGCAACTGTCAGCAACGCGACGAAATTCGATGCGATCAAACATCGCTCACCGCGCCATCCGTCTTGTTCGCACCGCTCAGCCCGACCACGGTCAACTCTCCCAGCAACTCCTCACTCTCGCTCGCCTCGCCGCGGATCTCGAACGATCCACCCGCCGCCAGCGCCGGCTCGAGCAGAGCAAGGAGGGAGCCCGTGACCATCGTCGATGGGAGCAAGACGGCGATCTGCTTGAACTGCGAGGTCGGAAGCGAAGTTGCTGATGGAATCAAGGTGGTCCAGTAAGCATGTCAGCAAGCGCTCGTGCAGGCGTGGAAAAGTCAGGCATCTAGTGAGAGACCCTTTGAAAACCCAGCGGGACCTCCGAGCCCGCTATCGCCGGGGTGTCACACCCTGTGCGTCCTCGAATCGCCGCGAGCGGAAATGGACGAGAACTCACCTCCCTCGACGACGCGATCGACCATCTGCATCTCGACCTTGCCCTTGCCCGACAGCTCTGTCACGAGCGCCTGGTACGAACCATCCTGGGCGGCTTGCTGCGATGCGATGACAAGGATGTCGGCGGGGACGGCGGCGACGCCGGTGGCGGAGGGCGTATCTTTCGGGACGGCGGCTGGCACGACGTTGAGGTCGATGTCGTCTTCGAAGAGGTTGATCGAGGCCATCGGAGCAGCGCGAGCGCGAAGTGGAGTAACGAGTCGCGAGGAGAGACGCTTCCTCGAACTCCGCGTGAGCGAACTCGCTCAATCAACTCTCGTTGAATGAGCTGGAGACGTGGGTTCCAGGAGTCTACAGCAGACGTTCGAGACGGAAGGAAACGAAACATGCGAGGAGGGGGCGAGGCATCAACAAGGCAAGAAACAGAAGGACGGAGACGGCCGGCGATGGTGGTACAAGTGAAGATGCGCGAGCGAATGCATATGCCGGTGAAAGAATAAGAGAGAGAGAGAGAGAGAGAGAGTTCTCGAGCTGGGGAAACGAGAGACAGAGAAGGGGGAGGGCCGCTCAAGCAGAGCCACGACGTTCCTCGTTCGTCCGCGTCGATAAGCCGTCCGAGACGTCGCCGTCCGAGCTCCGCCGCTCCTCGTTCTGCTTGATTTCGACTTTGAAGCCGAGGTGTGCGAGAACCGCGAGGAGATCGGCTTTCATCTGCCAACGAGAAGAGGCGGATGAGCAGATACTCGATCAAGCAGTAGAAGGTGAACGCACGATCGGCTTGCTTAGCGTAGCGGCAAAGAGCGTCCCGACGGCATCGTCTATGGCGGCCGGTTGCGAGCAGACTGCAACGATGGGCGCGTTGGTGGACGGGTTGACAGTACTCTTGATCATCCTCGCTGCCTTCTCACCGTCGACGACCGGCATCGCAAGGTCTGCGTGAGAGGAGATGTCAGTTCGTCATGCTTTTTCTGTGATCAGCAGAACGATACGTACCGAGGAACAGCACGTCGAAGGGAATGCCGCCAGCTGCGAGAATCGCCTCAGCTCCGTTTGGCACGACAACGACACGGCAGCCGAGTCGCTGCAGCATTGTCTCGAGAACCTTGGTGACGATCGGATTCCTTCCGGCGACGAGGCAGTCGATCGTGGCAAGCCTGCTCGAGGCGGGCCCCGCCGAAGCGGGAGAAGGCGAAGCGCGCAAGGCCGTGTCGATGGGAGCTGGCACGGGCGGCGCAGAGTGTGACTCAACGTCTTCGAACTGCGGCTCGGGGATTTTGAGTGGCGGAAAAGGCTCGACGGCGGATGCCGGCGACGACAACGTCGAAGGCGCGGGCAACTGAGCGACCGAAACCCTCCGTCGGCCCGACTCGATCGCCCAATCTTGCGGCAGGGGAGGACGCTCAAGCTCAGACATGGGCTCGGATACCGATACCCTGCGGAACCTTGACGGAAGCGAGTTCCGGCGTTGGTGCAGCCCGCCTGGACGATTGCCGGTCGAACCGAAGCTGGGCTGTCGTGCACGGAGTCGCTCTATTCTTGGCGATACCGACACCGACATCTTGGAGTCTGCCGACTCGGATGGTTCGCGCGAGCGGGTCAGATCGCTGAAGGGGGAGGTCGAAAGCTGCGCTCGAGGAAGACCGGAGTTGCTGGAGCTGATAGACGCGGACGAAGGGGACGGGGGCGCGAACCCACCTGCGCGAATGTCGATGCTGCCGCCGCGACTTCGCGCCGAGGTTCTAAGCGAAGACAAAGGCAGTCCAGATGTCGGTGGCAGGAGTTGCTCATCCTTGAGCTTGCGAATGACGTCGTCGTTGGCCTGCTTGAGGACCGTCAGGTTGCGGAAGTTGAACGTGCCGAAGTCATCGGTCTCGCGGCGGACGGGCGCGGTGCCAACTCGCTCGCGAGGGGTACGAGCTGCGTCACCGAAGTTGGGCGGCCTGAAAGGCGTCGGAGGCTCTTGCTGCATCTGCGCGACGGCCGGGTCGTGCGCGACTGCGGGATCGTCGGCGCCATCTTCCTCCTTGAACTCCTGCTCCGTCGCGCCTCGAGGGTCGAAGTAATCGGTCGACTCGGGGTCCGTCACCTTGGGGACGAAGTCGACAGGCTGCTTGAGCAGGTTGTCCCAGTCGATGTCGGCGAGGAACGGGTGCGCCTTGACTTCTGCAGCACCCTTCGTGCCAAGCCGACGAGACGGATCCGGCGCGAGCAGCTTGTCGATGAAGTCGTGCGCCTCTGGCGAGATCTCGATGGCGTCCTCGTGCCACTCGAAGCGGTGCGACAGGATGTTCTCGAAAACCTTTTCCGGCGTCTCGTCGTGGAAAGGCGGGAAGCCGTAGAGGAATCTGCACGACATCAGGGTCAGTACTGAGACAATTTCGCACGCAGGGACAGATTTTACTCGTAGCAAATTACTCCAAGCGCCCACCAGTCGACACACGCGTCCATCCCGACGCCGAGAATGCTCTCGGGTGCGAGGTAGTCGGGTGTACCGACGAAGTGCTTGTTCGGCGTCTCTGCAGCCGCGCCAGGCGGACCGACGACGCCGACAGGACGCGACGCCGACACCTGAGGGCTCCGGACGGAGACTGCACGTGCGTGCGAGGACGGGGGCAGGCTCGAACCGCTCGACTCGGATGGCGTGTCGAGCGAGAAGCTGTCGGTGATCGGAACGTTGCCAAAGTAGCCGGCGGGGGATTGGGCCGAAAGGGCGGGCGTCTGCAGCGGAGACGAGGCATTCGATAGGGCTCCTGAGCTCGAGCGGCCGTAGATGGGCGGGCGCCGGTCGCGCGCGCTCGGCAGCTGGGTTTGGCGACCCAAGAGGCCGATGCGGCTCAGACCAAAGTCCGTCAGCTTGAGGTGGCCCTTCGAGTCGATGAGTAGGTTGTCCGGCTTGAGGTCACGATGGATGATGCCTGACGAATGGAGGTGGTCGAGTCCGACGACGACTTCGGCGACATAGCGCTTCGCCCAATCCTCCGGCAGGCTGCCGAGATTCTTAACGAGAGCGGCGCAGTCGCCGCCGTTGAGGTATTCCATGACAAGGTAGAGGTAGTCTTTTGACTGGAAGGTGTAGTAGAGCTTGACGACAAACTCCGAGTCGGTCTGCGTCATGAGGATCATCCGCTCCGCCTTGACGTTCGTGACTTGGTTCTTTGCCACCATGTCCGACTTCTTGAGCACCTTGATCGCGTAGTAGTCGCCCGTTGTGATTTTCTTGGCGAGGTAGACGGATCCGAACGCTCCCTTCGAGATCGGCTTGATTACTTTGAAATCCTTGATCGAGGAGGGCTTCGTCCGCGATGACGGCACAACGGCGGGGATACGCGGCGACAAGGCGAGGTTCGCGCTCGGGCTGGACGAGAGGCCGGACCCGTCGTCATCGGGCAGGAGGTTGGGCGAGAGCAGGCTGAGAGGCTGCGAGCCCTGCCGGCGGAGGTTCTGCGACGGGCGATGCAGGTCAAGTGCATCCAGGTGACGAGGCGAGCCGTCGTCGAGCTGCAAAGGCTGAAGCTGGGGCGAGTCGAAGGGCAGAGGCGACGGCTGGCGGGTCTGCGTAGTCATCGTCGCCTGCAACGCCTCGATCGCCTCGCGCGCCTTGATCTCCCACTCCTGGCGAACCTTCTCGGCATACAATATCGTGTTGCGCAGACGGTTGACGCTGTTCAGCTTGAACCGGATCTGCTCCTCCGTATCCGAAACGAGGCGGGTCAACGCCGGGTCTTCCGTCGACGGTCGCTGCCAGCGCATGACGGCGGCGAGGTTGTTTTCAGACTGCGAAAGAAAGACATGTCAGCGGCCGAGATCAGATGGGAGGAAGGCGGAATGCGCACATTCGGGCTGAGCAAGCGCTGCTCCTGGATCGGGATCTCGCCGCTCTCGTCAGAGACGGAGGGCGTCGAGATGGACAAGGCGATCTGGGTGATCTCGCGAACATGCTCGAAGACGCGTTGCTGCGAACGCCGGACCTGTTGAGGCGGACTCGGGCTGTGCCGCGCGTCAAGAGGCGGACGCAAGCCTTCCAGGTAGGTCGGCGGAGTGGCAGCCGGCGACAAGGTCAATGGGATACCTCGGTACTCGACAGCCCCCTCGTCCTCGTCTTCGCCGCTCTCGCCTGGCTCCCCTGCGCCTTGTTCACGACGATGATCCAGATGGGCGACGAGCTCGTCAACGGTGCGCATAAGCTCCTTGAGCCGGTCGTTGCATTCCGAGATGTCGCCTTCGAGTCGGTGGACCTCGTTGCACGTCTCGTTGTGCTTCTCGAAGAACCATGCCGGCGTCGGACGCTCGCAAATGCGGCACAAGATGGGTTCGAGATTGAGGCGACCTGGCGAGAGGACGAATGACGGGTCGCTCGTCGACCGCCAGTGAACACCGTCGAGCCCGTAGCGGCCGAGCGATTGGTTTGACTGGTCGACCGCTTCGGAGTACGGCGCTGGCCGAACGACCCACATCGTGTGCGAGGGACTACCGGTCAAGCCGTCGAGCATGAGCATGCCCTTTCCTTCCATCGCCTCGTACAAGTCTTCGGGCGGGGAGTCGTCTTGCGAAGTCTGTGATGCGGACGCGACTCGCAGTCGGAAACTGACCTCGACCGTGTGCGAGTCGTCGGCCTCGAGCTGGCGAGTTGCCTCCGCGAAGACGGCGGCGTCGTCGGGGTACAGGAAGTCGGAGATGGGCGTGTCGAGACAATCCTCCGGCTCGATGCTGCGTGGGTAAACAGCGTCAGTGTGTCAACTTCGAAGCAGACATCTTCGAGACGTACCCGACAAGGTCTTGCCACGCGGAACTGAGGTACTGGAAGAGCTGGCCGTCGAGACTAAGCTCCATGAGCAGAGTCTGCGAGCGGATCGTCTCGACCGCCTCGTGCAAGTCTTCGACCCGTTGCTGCGAGTCGTCCTCGCCCACGGCCGTCGAAACCTCCCTCGTCCTGCCGCCCGCCTCGCTCATCGCATCTGCCCGGTCGCCGAGGTCAATGCCGAGAGGAGACCATTTCGGCTGCGGTGATTGCAAAGACGAGGTGCGAACGGACGATAGACTCTCGCCTCGTGCTCGCACCTCGGGAGAGTCCTCGACAGTCGGCTTAGCGACAAACAGGATCGGCTCACCATTGTCGTCGGCGCCGTCCTCGAAAGACCAGAAGCCCTTCTCCGCCGCCCACCACTCGACGACGCGGCTCAAGCCGGCGACGGCCAACAGCAGCTGGACGTACCATCCCCGGCAAGGCAGCTCGGGATTGTCGTTCCAGGCTTCGCCGATCTGCTGCACATGCGCGATGTATTCGGCGCACGAGCCAGGCGTGGAAGTGAGCTTGGCGATGGGAGTGTCGAGAATCTCGGTCGCGACGGTGATGATCTCCTGGAGAAGCACGATGAAGGCGGACTCCGCGAGGTTGGTGTGGCTCGGGGGTTGCTGACCGAGGCTCGAGTGACCAGGAGATCGCGAACCGCTGAAATGACGGTGACCTGGTGGCATGGGCGAATGGGCCCGCGACTGCGAGTTGGAGCGCGACGAAGCATTTGAGCCCGACGCGGAGCGGGTCTTGCGCTCGCTGGACGGAGTTGTATCTCGAGGAAGGCTCGTCAGTCGACGTTGGCGAGTCGCGAGAGAGGCGCGACGTGGCGACGTGGACCGCGTACGTGGGACGAGGGAGCGGCGGCGGCCCTCGTTCGTCGGCGTGTCCGCCGAGATGTGCGGCGTCTTGAGTCGCGAGGGCGGGATGCAGGTCCCTGCGCCGTCAGAATCGGCGTAGGCGAGCTCTTCGACGGGCTCGTCGTCGACATCCATGACCGCCTCGCTATCGAACTCTGCGGGAGACGCGTACCCTCGCCCGCTGCCGCCTTCTTCCGCGACAAGCTGGCCGAACCGACCTCCAACGTCGGCGGGAGCAGGCGGAAGAGGCGAGCCGACCTCCTTGTGCAGATCGGTCTCGACGTAGTTCGTTATGCCAGCGATGATGCGCCGGAGCTCCTTGTCGCAGTTCTCCTTCGCGCTCGACAGGCGCTGCCGGATCTGCTGCTGCACCGTCTGCATCGAAAAGGACGAGGACCCCTTGCCATCTTTCGAGACCTTCGGGCGGGACACTGTGGCTGTAGAGACCTTACGCTCGCGGATCGGGAAATGCGACGACATCGGCACGAGCCCTGGCGTGCGATCCCACATGGGCGAGTGACCTGGCGTGAGGCCCAGCTCGTCCGGCGGCGAGATGGGTGTGGCAGCTGCCGGCTCCGCCGCCGTCGACCGTTCCGCTGGCTGCTTCGGAGCGGAGGATCGCTCGCCAGGAGTGGAAGGTGGAGACGGCGTGCTCTTCGGCGAGACGCGCGGCGGGATCATCTGGTTGAAGGAGGGGCCGAAGTTAAGCGAGAGTTGCGGGTTGCGGCGGTTTCGGGAGGTCGCGTTGCCATCGCTCTCCTCGCCTAATCGTCCGGAGCCTGGCGACTTGTTGCGGCGCGACGAGTCGATGCGGGTGCCGGGAGCAAGTGCACCAGCAGGAATGCGGTCGTGGAAGGGATTCATGTTTGGCGGGATTTGCGGGGCGGATGAGCGAGAAAGATCCTGCGCCGACGCGACGTTACGAAGCCTGGCGGAGCCGGGGGGAGATGTAGGCCGGGTGAACTGTGACGAGGTGCGCGACGCCATGGGTTCGATAGTCGACATCTTCGACAATGCTGGATGGTCCGTCGAAGTACGGCGGTGCCGGATCTTCTCATCGGGCGTCGTCGCAAAGCTCGTCCTGACGGCGCTCCACCACGCATCGATCTTGTTGCCGAGCTTGGCGAAGTTCCGCCGCCGCTTACCACCTGGCGAGCTCCCCAAACCCGAAGCCGTGCTGCCGGCTGTCGAAATGGTCTTGCGCAGGGGCACAAAGTCGAAAGGGTCGGCAATGGTCATCGGTGTGGCTGTCGTGATTGGCTGGAAGGAGGCGCCGGCCGAACTTGCGCCACCGACATGGGTTGCAAGCGGGAAGTAGCTTTGCTGGCTTAGCGGGACGCTCGGCGTGAGGAAGCCGGTCGTGACGACCGACGACTTTGGCGTCGTAGCCGCCTCGAACGAGTTGAAATCGGTTGCTGCAAGGAGAAGAGCGTCAGGCATTCTGAGGGCGATGCAGCGAGAACGGTCGGACTCACTCGTCGCTCTGGCCTTCCCTTTCTGCGCGGCCGTGAGAGCCGGTTCGGCTGGCTTGTAGTCCTCCCGTCGAGGCGGACTCGGCGTCGTCACCCTGGTCTGCACCGTCTTGCCCTTCTCCGCCGCAGCGCGCACGTCTCCAGCCTCTCCCGCCTCCTCCCCTTGCTCGTCCTCCTCGATCGCCTCATCGTCGCTATCTCCATCTCCCGCTTTGTCCGCCTTCAGCTTCGCCTCCTTCATCTTCCTGTACTCGTCCAGCCAATCCACCCACTCGATCTCCTTCGTCTTGGGCTGCACCTCATACTTGGCGACCGGTCGGCCCTGGGCGTCCGCCTCGACAGCTTCCTCGCTCGTCTCGCCCAGGTTCGTCCACGTCTTGCCCGCACCAACAGTACCCGTCTCGAGTGTCGACACCGAGGTACCGGACGTCTTCCACTTCCGCACCTTGGCGTTGCGCGTCGAAAGGATGATCTGAGCGTACTCGTCCGTGGTGTCATTTCCGGCGCCGACTTCTGCAGGTGCGATCGACGTGCGGTGCGTGGCGAGTCGAGAGGCGGGCGAGAGTCCGCCGATGCTCGAGATGGATGCTGAAGGCGTGTGTGTAGGCTTCCGCCTCGATCCGTCGAATGGCGTAAGGAGGTCCGTGGGTGGCGAGACGGGCAGGTCCTTCGCAGATGTCTGCGCGAGCTTCCCCTCCACAGCAGACCGCGGCCAAAGCGTACCGCTCAGGGTAGCCTGCTCTGTCGAAACGCTGATGCTCCTTGAGCGATCTCGCCTCACCGTCGAGCCGAGTGAAGGAGACGCAGCAGACGTGGTGAATGGAAAGAGTGGCGCAAAGGCGGAGGAAGCCATCGACGGCGTGCTGCGCTCGGGCGGCGGCGAGATGCTGACGCCCTGCAGCTTTTCGAAGCTACTCTGTCGAGATGGAAGGCGCGACGGGGTGCGAGACGTGTTGGGCGAGTTGCGAGAGGATCGGGGAGAGGGAGACGAGGCCGGCGATGGTGCACGCGTGGCGAGCGGGGTTTTCGGAACGCGGACGTCGGTGGGCAAAGTCGATGATCCGGAGCCGTGAATGTTGGGCAGGCTCATCGGCTCGCCCGAAAACAATGCTGATTGACGAAAATCGAGGGCGCTGCGGACCGATTCGGGCACCTTCTGAAGCTTGATCGACTCGGAAGGCGGCGGCGCGGCGGGAAAGGGGAGAGGAACCGAGATGATGGACCCGCTGGGTGCGGCAGAGGTGCGGGCGAGTCGACTTGTGGTAGGGGAGCCAGGTTGGAAGTGCCGGGGTGCGGAGACAAGGTTTATGGACGAGCGGCGGGAGACGGACGAGGGTGAGATGCTGAGAGACGACGTCGGCGAAGGAGGCGAGGCGGATGAGACGAAGCTGCCCGACATCGACCCACTGCGGGGCGGAGGTGACCCGGCGCCTCGGATATCGACGCCAAGCCCAGCCAAGCTGCCCACATCGCGAGACTTGCGCGTCGACGGCGAGGTCTCACTGGTAGGCGAGGCGTTCAGGACGGCCGAGAGACCGCTCGCCCTCCCTACGGAACGAACGCGAGGAGAGCGAGCGGAGCGAGACGAGTCGATTTCGGGAGTGCCGTCGCGAGCCTCGCCGCCAACCATCTGCCGGTGCCGACTTCGCACGGCCGGTCGAGGAGTAGCTTCGCTCGACGTTGATGCGATCGGACTCGACTCTGGCAGCTCGATGCTGCCAGATGGCGGCGAAAGTTCGAGGTCTGAGCGAGCGGAGAACGTAAGGAAGGCTTCGATGTGAGCTTATCGAGCGAGAACGCACCTCCGAACACGGCTGCTCCACGGGACGATGGACGCCTCGGCTGCATCTTCTCTGCCCAGTCAGCCGCGTCGTCCTCCGCCTCTTCATCCAGACCCTCACTGTCGCCATCCTCGCCGCGGTTGTGGTCGTCGTGCGGTGCTGAGGCCTGGGCGAGCGGCGACGGGAAGAGTGGAGTTGTGCTCAGGCGCACTGAAGACGGGGGGATCGTGGTTGCGATTGGGATGGGGAAAGTCGACGATGACGGTATCGAGACGGCGAGTGCCAACGAGGAAACGCCTGAAGAAGCCGCGGGCACGGTCGCCATCAAGTCCTGTACGCTCAGAGATGCGCCACCGCCCGTCCTGCGCGCCTGGGCGAGCCCACTCCCGCCTGAACCAGCCGCAAGAGCTCCGTTCGGCGGACTCGCCGCCTCCTTGTCGCCGCCATCTGAACCCATGCACTCTTCGCCACTCTCTTCATACGAGGTGGGGTCGGTGGTGTTGGAGATGCTGGACGAGATCGAGTCTTGGCGACGACGTGAGCGAGCCGCCGAACTGCCCGAACTGAGAGGCGACGAGGAGACGGGCAACGCGCTGCGCCGCGAGGGCGAACCCTGTGAGCCGGTACGGCTCATCAAGGGCGGTGGTGCTGGCTGCGCTGCGCGCGAGCCCTGCGGCGGCGAATTGCTGCTCGTCCCGCTCGGCGACGATCCTGCCGAAGAGAGCGGTGTCGTCTTGCGCGAGGGAGGCAAGTCCTGCCAGGGCAAAGGCGTGCACGGTCAGTCAGTCACTCGTCGTGAGCGGATGCCGCCAGACGCACGCTCTGGGACATTCGTCCGCCCTAGACGGCGGCTTCGCGTCCAAGTGGGGAGGAGCGTCGAGGCGAGGGTTGGCGTCGCTCGCTCGCGTGCTGGCTGAACTGGGTCGAACTGATGTGTGTCGATGCTGTCGTTCACGGTCTGACAGTGCAGCACAAAGCAAATGGTTCGTCAGCGATGTTGGACGCGGGGCAATGATCTCACGAGAGGAGTCTCGCGGACCTTGCGCGCGCGCGACAAGATGGGGTCCGTTCAGGCGAGTTGCTGGTCGACAGTCGTGCTCGTCGAACCGGTCAAGCAAGTCTGTTCCTCGCCAGACCCAGTGTGTGAGTGGGCGAGTGCCAATTTCCGAGTCCGACTGATGGACGACTGCGGTCTCGCTCGTCGCTCTCGTTCTCTTGCTGCCAGGTGGTCATGCTGGGAGTACTCGAACGCTTTATATACGAACTGAGGTCTCGCTGGAGCCGCCGCGCTGGTAGACACGGCCATAAGACGCTCTCGCAGCCGTTCGCACGCTCACGCCGACAACGGAGCGGTGTTGCAGCCTACACCGGTGGACTTCCTGCGTCAACTGCGTCTCGGTGCAGCTGCAAGGCTGCCATCAAGGAAGACGAGCAACGTTGCGAAGAGGACAAGGGGTTTTTGGAGTCGCCAACTAGCGCAGGAGCTTGTTCTCCTCGCCTGTCGCTCTTGCCCTGATGCGCATTCGCGAAAGGGCGGCGCTTGCGAGCGGAACGGATCAAGCGAATGTCGGCTGTCCCCACGCCGTGGGCAAAACGGCGAACTCGCTTTCCCTCGACTGTCGGTGTGCAACGCAGCAATTGTCAGGCATTGTTCGCCGTCAATGCAGCGTCTCCGCAACGATGTCAACGAGGCTTGCACGTCACCGGATACATGGGACAAGCACGACAGCGTCGGAGGCGCTCTGCGAAGCCTTCCGGTTGTTTTCCAGCTCGCTTTGACACTCAGCCTTGGCCTGGCAGGCTGTCTGCGTGCCACCCCATCGTATCGATATGCACGCTCTCGGTCTGAGCACCCCGTGAAAGGCTTGCCAAGCGTCAGCTAGGCGCAAAGCAAGCCGGAACCGCGAAGGTTTCGACCTCGAGCCGACCTGTAGTGCGCCGGTTGCCGCGCCAAAAGTCATGTGTGCCCAGCTAGAATGTCCTGGAATAGAAGTCCGTACGAACGCTACAACAGCGATACAGAACCGAGATAGAGGGAAAGCCTCGATAAAGTCCAACGATGACAGACAGATGTTCGCGGCCGTCCAAGCACCAGAACCCTAAGCCCACTTGCTAGTCTGCGCGCCGATACCCGCACCGGGCGCCTTTCCCCCAGCTCCGCCTCCCGCCCCTCCCTTGTTCCTCGCCTTCCCACCCCTCGACCGACGAGCCTTACTCGCCGCCTCCGCCGCAGAACTAACAGGCGCCGCCACCGGCGTCCAAGGCGAATCCTGCGCAGCAGTGATCCCGCTGAAAGCTCGGGAGAAGAGTGTCGAGCCTGTTCCACCAGGCGTGCGAGGCTTGCGGTCGCGCCAGGATCCTTCCTCCGGATGTACTGCAGTCGTAGTCGAAGTTGCGGGTGTTGTAGGCGCCGAGGCTGCTTGCGCGAGATGAGGAGGCGTCGCGAGTGCCGCGGCTCGAGCGGAGGCGAACAGTCGGGCGGGCGGTTTCGGTGGCGGTCCGCGAGGGGTTCGCAGAGTACCTTTTGTCGGTGAGGGAGGCGCGTTGAAGCGGCTGACAGGCGGAAGAGGCGCTGGCGGAGGTTGAGGCGGGCTCTTCTGGGAGCGTCCGAACGAGCGGCGTCGTGCGCCCAAAGGCGGCATAGTCGGAGGTGGTGAGGTGGACGGAACGGCAGGAACGCTGGGAGTTGACGGTTCGAACGTCAAAGGCGTCGTCTCAATGCCCCAGTCGTCGAGAGCCGGCAGCTCGTCTTCGTCGTCGTCCGCCCAGTCGATATGCTGACTTCGAGGCGCGGAGGAGCTGCTCGCTGATGAAACGGATGGACGACGCTGAGGTGAGGCGGAGTATGGCTCGGCGGGATCTGGCGAACATGTTCTGCACACGACCGGGGTAACCGCCTCTTCTTCAGTGGACGAAAACTGAGCCGACTTCACCGGTTCCTCCACGAGTGGCGCCACTGACTCCTGCACAGGCAACGTCACCGACTTCCCCTCCTTCTCTTTCATACCCTTCGCACCCAAATGCTGCTCCTTCTCCGTCAGCGATGCAAACTCGTCCGGCTCGTCATCCCCAGCACGCGCCCACTTCGACCTGCCGCCCAGAACCTTCTTCTTCGACGCTTCAGTCGGGGCGGACTGGGCGGGATGAGCGAGAAGCGAATGAGGATTGGCTGGAGGAGCAACGGACAGAAGGTGTTGCGTCTCCGGCCGAGTTGGCGCAGTATGATCCATGCTGGTTAACCCGGAGGACTTGGATAAGTTAGGTAGCATAGTCGGTGATTTGGTGGGCGACGAAGATGGATTCGTTGTGCGCAATTGTGAGAGCATCGCTTCAATCTGGTCGAGCGCGGGTGAAGAGGCTGTCGGCGTCTTGCCGGTCGACGTCGATAGGTTGTTGCTATTTGGGGAGGTACCGAAAGCCTGCCCTCTGTTCCCAAACGAAAGAGGCGACCGGGTTACAGGCGGCGATGAAGGCGGCGAGGCGGCCCATCGCGAGCTGCGCGTGCTTCGACTTGCAGGAATAGGCTGTGCCTTGCTCCGCACGTCGGCGGGAAGAGCTGATATATGCGGCGGAATATGAGGCGAGCGAGAGAAGCCGGCGCTTTTTCGTGGAGAGACCGACGATTTGGGCGGTCTGGCGGAAAGGAAGGATGGCGTCGGCGGCGACGAGAGGTACATCGGCCGGTTTGTGGGAACACTTGCAATAGGTTGGGCGGGAGAAGGGCCGCTTAAATCGCTTGCGAGGAAAGGCGCAGGAGAGAGGCGGGAGATGAGGGACGGGGCACAGTCGGCGGACGACATGTCGGCGGGTCTCTGGGCGGGTTGATAAGGTGTACTCTTCGGCACGGTGCAGTCGATTAAGGTGCGAAGACGATCAACCAAGCGAGGCGGTTCAGACCGAATCGGGGGAGAGAAGAAGAGGGTGCACGGCGAGAGAAGATGAAGGTCAGTTCGCGACAGAACAGTGACAAACAACGGAACGCACCTAGGCGCTCCTCTTCCGACGAGCTTTCGATGCGGCTTCAACCTCGATTTCGGGAGCGGGGACGGAGGAGGCTGGACTGGACACGGTGCGTCCAGCGGGGTCCCGGGCAGTGTCTAGCAGTGCAGCAACAGCATAGCAAAGTGAACGAGGCGAATAGCTGCGAGCGAGGTTGACGACGGACGTCGACTTGGTCCCGCTCGTCCGACTCCGTCGAGGTCAGTCTCGTCCAGCACCCGTCCACACCTCGCAGCATGTCCAAGGTTCAAGCGCCCGAACTCAAGAAGGTGTGTGATGCCTGACAGCTCTTGCCGCAGCCTCCCAACGCGGTGTCGCCGTGTTGCAGTCACCGTCTCCCTTGCGGGCAGATGAGATGAGGGAACTCGGCGGCCACGAGGCGCGGCGGGCCAGCGTAGTATAGTGTATCATGGAGACACGAAACGATGCTCCTGGCTAGGGCAGCGCGTCGCTCAGCGGCTTACACAGTGCTGACACTCGCCATCTCCTCCTCGCGACCAGTACATGGACAAGCTCCTCTTCGTCAACCTGCAAGGGAACCGTAAAATCTCGGGCTACCTCCGCGGCTTCGACATCTTCCTCAACTTGGTGCTGGACGAGGCGCGAGAGGAGGGCGGTGCAGACAAGGTCGAGTGCGGAACCGTTGTGCGTACCGTGTTTCTTCTTCGCTGAAGCTTGCTTTGGAGGGCTGTCTAAGCTGATATGTACGCCGCTTGACAGGTCGTCCGAGGAAATAGTATCTCGTCGATGGAGCTCATGGCATCACGAGCATAGGCCGATTCCGATACCCTCCTTCCTTCCCGTTGTCGGCATCTCGCATCCTCCCTGCTGTCCCTTGCTACTGCCGCAAAATGGCAGCTGTAACATCAACATTCGCCGACGGACGCAGAGCGTAGTAGGGAGGGTTCCGTGGAGAGCAGAGCGGGCAGCTCTTTGGCTCGTCTGACTTGGTTCTTCTACCCGCATTAGGACGCTTGTCGACCGCTCTCTCGCGCTTGAGTGCCCGAATACAACACCCGTTGCATTGCTGTTGCTCAACCTGGTCCGAATTGACGAGCTCGAGTCCTCACGCAACAATCTCCCAACCGATCTTGTCGCCCGCCATGAAAGGGATGATGTACTCGTCCTCGCCCTTGTCTGTCTGATACTTGAACGCCTTCTCCACCTTCTTGCCCTCGACCCGCTTGATCGTGACTTCCGCGCCCTCCTTCGCCGGGAACCCGTAAAAGTCCCGTCCGAATTTCGAGCAGAACCCCTGCATCCGCTCGAGGGGGATGTCGGATCGCTCGAAGATCTCGGCTGTGACAGGGATGAGGTTGCTCGAGGTGTAGATGCCGGCGGCGCAGGGAGAGGGAAGGGTGATCTCCTCCTCGGTCGTGCCGTCTGCACCCTTGATCTGTGCGACTTGCAGCGCAGGAAGCTTCGACGAGGAAGGATGAGGAGCCGAGTCGGAGCCGAGGAAGAACTTCATGTTGCCTTCCCGTACGACTGCGCGAAGGGCGTTGCGGTCCGAGGGGAACTTGGCGAGCGGCTTGCAGAAACCGAGCGAGGTCGAGCAGGCGCCGTCAATGGTAAGAGCGAGATGGTGAGGGGTGATGGTAGCGACAACGTTGTTGGGAAGCGATTTGACCTGGGAGTAAAGGCGTTAGCATCGAGTAGAGCGTGCCGAGCTCGATACGACTGCGCCAAACTCACGCACTCGACCGCAGCAGCCGTCGTGCAGTGCTCGAGGACGATGCGGAGTTTCGGGAACTTGCGGTTGATTTCCCGCAAGTGAGGGAGGAAGCGCTCTTCGGCGTTGAGAACGCAGGTACCCTGCAGAGACGTCCATGTCAGCCTGTAAGACGTTGCAATGCAGTCTCTGTCAACTCGCATCGCCGTCGACATCGCTCGGTACCTCGCCATGCAGGTTGAGCACCATGTCCAGCTTCTCCATCTCGGCAAAGACCGCGTCGTAGACGGCGTAGCCTTCCATTCCGACGCCTCCCTCCGAGTTCGTCGTCACTCCTCGCGGGTAGCTCTTGACGCCGACAATGCCGCCAGCCTTTGCACGGCGAATGTGCTCCGGCGTAAGCTGGTTGGTGAGGTAGAGGGACGGGAGGATGTGAAGGTTCGGCGCGACGGCCTGGAGCTCCTTAACGTAGGCAAAGGTGTGCTCGGGAACGGTCAGGGGAGGTATCAGGTTGGGCTGCATGTCCAAAGAAGCGACTGTCAGCTCGCGAAAATGGCCGCGGAACAGTCGAGGAAGCGCACCATGACGAAGGCCATCTTGATCCCGCCCTTCTCGACGTGAGGCGTGACGAGCTTCATCATGTTGCCCTGTCGCAGGTGCACATGGGCGTCGAACGGCGAGGGAATAGTGATAGAGTCGGACATGGCGGAGGAAGCGATGAAACGGGGAGACCTGAACGAGAGCGAATGGGGCAAGTTTGGCGCGGATGAGCGGGTAAACGACAGACTGTCCAAGCGAGAACAGCGCCCTAGCATGCGACTTGCGCTGGAGCTAGCGTTGTGGGCGAGGTCAAGGGGAACTCCGCCAAAGTCGCGGCTAGTCCCCCTCTTCCACTTGCTCTCACACGAGTTTCCTGCTGGAAAGGCTCGTGGACGGTCTCGAGAGCTCTACTACAGGATGGCCAACCCGCCGCAGTCCAGCGACGAGGTCTTCCAGGCGCTCGCACACGCTCTCTCGCCGGACCCGACCCACCGCCAGCGCTCGCTCGACCTTCTGCAGCGATGGGCGACGATGCCAGGCTACTACCCATTCCTCGTCGGCGTCTTCACGCAGCGGGAAGGCGTACCGCGCGAGATACGGCTGCAGGCTGCGGTGCAGTTCAAGAACGGCCTCGACAAGTACTGGCGGAAGGGTGCACCAAAGTACGCTTGTTCTGATCCTGAACATTGTTCGTGACAGTCGAAGCGGTCCGAAGGCGACCGGTGGGAAGGAGATGAGACTTCATACTGACCTCTGTTCTCCTCGACGCAGCGCCATTGCGGCAGAAGAGAAGGATTCGATGCGGCCGCGGCTACTCGAGATGGTCGACGAGCGGGACCACATTGTGAGTGTACGTACCATCGCCACGGAGGACTTGACTGATGCGTCCTCCTCGTCCACAGCTTGCTGTCGCGATTGCCTCGTCCATAGCAAAGGTCGCAGGCTACGATTATGAACAAGACTGGCGAGTCTTGTGCTAAGTCGGGCCTGTTGATCTTGCGCTGAAGAGTCTGCACTCACAGGAAAGTCCTCCCTCACGCCTTGCTCTCCTCCCTTCAAACCGGCCTCGCCCACCCTGATCCCACAACTGGTCGTCTCGTCCTTGCCCGCACCCTCCTCTTCCTCCACGCCGTCATCAAAGCGCTTTCGGCCAAACGTATGCCGCGCGGTCGAGCGAACATGATGCGACTCGCCGATATGCTCTTCTCGCCGCTCCGGCAACTGCACGAGCAAGTCCTCCAGCAAGCGGTGCAGCGGTTGCAGGCGGAAGGTCTGGCGGTCAACTCAAATGTGGCAGGAGTGCCAGAGGAGATCGAGAGCGCCATGCTGGCGTTCAAGTCGTTGCAGTATCTGCTCCTCTACGGATGCACCGACTCGCACATGGCTGCGGAAGCACGAGTACGTGCGAAGCTTCCCCAACTCGGAATTTTGAAGTCGAAATGACAGCCCATGTGCAGGACTTCTTCACATCAAGCCTTTCGACCTTCTCGTCTCTCCTCACTCTTCGCCTCACTCTCCTCCAATCCTCCCCGACCACCTCTACCTCGTCTCGCCTTTCAATCCTCACGCGGCACGTCATCAAATTCGGCAAAATGTACCTTGCTCTCTTGAAAGACTTTCCCGGACGCTTCGCCGACATGGCTGCGTCAGGCCGCATCCTCGAGCTCTACTACCAGATTGTGCTCGGCGCCGTCACCGACGTGCGGAACAACGTCTCAGGTACGTTTCGCATGGAGCATGTCGAGCTCTGCGCTGACGCTCATGGTGCAGACGATGTGACGGCACTCTACCCGATTCGCCTAGTCGTCCAGGCTCTCCTCATCGTCAAGTCTCTCCTCGGCGACTGGGACGGCCGAGCTCCCTTCGATCCGCCAGAGGGCTTCGTTGAGCAGTTCACTGATCTCCTCGTCAAGAAGCTGCTCCCGCTGCGGCAGGACGACTTGCAGAAATGGCAGGAAGACCCGGAGGAGTGGATGAACGAGGAGGAGATGGAGCGATGGGAGTTCGACCTGCGGGTACGTAACGAGGACCTTATCGAGGGAGCTGGCACTGACAACTTGACGCGCAGCCATGCGCGGAGAACGTCCTGAAAGCGCTGGCGAGCGTGCAGCGTGAAAAGGTCGGCCAGATACTCGTCCGGTTACTGCAGAGTGTCACGAGTGAGTCAGCCGTTTTTCCTCGTCTCGGCAGATCGACGTTGATACGTTCGCGAACAGACCCGCAGACAATGGATGAGCTGCTGCTCAAGGAGGCGGTCTACACGGCGGTCGGCCGAAGTCCCAGCGAGCTCGAGCCGTACATTCCGTTCGAAGATTGGCTGCGGAATACCCTCGCAGCGGAGTGCGCTGGTACCGACCCGGCGTAACCTGTCGCTCTCCTCTGCTCTATCATCCATAGCTGACCGGTCCGTTCGCAGCTACCGGATCATTCGTCGCCGAGTCGCCTGGCTACTCGGTCAATGGGTTGGCGAGGACATCGCCAGCTCGTCTCGACCGCAGATCTACAACCTTCTCGTTCACCTGCTCGGGCGGAACGATTCGACCGACACGGCTATCCGCCTCACCGCCGCTCGGAGTCTCGCCAAGTGCGACACCTGGGACTTTGATCGCACCGTCTTCGTCCCGCTGCTGCCGAAGGCGATCGAAGAGATCGTCCAGCTACTGAGCGAGGTCTCTTTGACCGACTCGAAGATGCGCCTGAACGAGACTCTTGGCGTAGTTATCGACCGAGTCGGGCCAGAGGTGGGTTGGCGTCTTTGTCAACCACTAACCGGACACTGACCTATTCGCGACATGCAGATCGCTCCATACGCACAGCAGCTCGCTGTCATCTTGACGCAGCTGTGGCAGACCGCTGAGGAGAATCACTTCCAGGCAACCATCCTTGTCACGTTCACCAAGCTGGCCGAGGTGCGTTTCCCTATGTTCGCACGTCTCGAGCATCACGCTGACCCGGCTCTCTCACAGGCGCTCTGCGCAGGGTCGCAGATGTTGCAAGCGCAAGCTTGCCCGATCATTCGGTGCAGCGTCGACCCCACACAGGTGCATTATGTGCTCTCTTGACGATAGAATCCTCTCGCTGACGTCGACAGAGCAGCCCGCTCACGTCTACCTCAACGAAGACGGCCTCGAGCTCTGGCAAATTCTCCTTCGTCGGTCCTTCTCCCTTTCCGCCGAGATGCTCGGTCTCCTTCCCATTCTCGTTACCCTTCTCGGGACCGGCATGGACATCCTACCGCGATGCCTGCTCATCCTCGAGTCCTATCTCCTTCTCGACGCGGCGGCGGTCCTGTCGGTGAGTTCCCATCGGTCGGTCAGTCTTCGCTCGAGGCTAATTGTCCACGATCCCCAGCTCTGTGCAAACGAAGTCTTTACGTCCGTGCAAGATCTCCTCGACGGTCTCAAACTCGACGCCGTTAAGGTCATCCTGCACGCCCTCAACACGGTCTTCCAGCTTGCTCCGCCCGCGGTATGGGCGGCTCCGCTCGAAGTCTCGGGCTGCTTCGCCGCCTTCGTCAAGGCAATTTCAGCGAACGTGCGTTGATGCATCGCCCTCGCTCTCGCTTCCTTCGCTTACATTGCAGTACTCGCAGGACCACTCCGCCTTAATCGTCTCGAAGTGTGAGTCCAGCTACTATCCTTCGCTTGGCTGACGCTGAAGCCTTCAACCTGCAGACCTCTGCTCCATTTCGCGCATCATACTCGCCAGCCCCGAAACGTTCTACACCCTCGTCGCCGCAACTGCCTCTCGGCTGAACGCCACGCCCGAGCAGATCCTCGAACTCGTCGTGACACACTTGATTGAGCGGGTGAGGCCGCCGATCCAGGTCTGCTGCAGCACGAGGGTTGACCCAACCTTCTCGCAGCTCGACAACCTTTCGCAGGGGGCGCAGCGCAAGCTCATTGCCCTCGCTCTCGCGCACCTCGTCGCAACGGTCAACCCGGTAATTCTCGGGCGCATGGCCGACCTCGTCTCGCTTTGGTCGAGCGTGCTCGCGCAAACGGAAGAGTCGGAGAGCGGAGAGTGCGTTGCGCTTCCTTCGCACCGTCCTCAAGCTTGCGGTTCAACTGAAGCTTGCGCTCGCCTACAGTGCCGCCCTGTATCATTACGAGGACTACCAGAGTGATGTCGAGCAGGACTGGACGGAGACGCTAGAGACGAGGCGGCGTCAGGACGTGCGCAATCCCCTTCTGCCCTCGCCGGAACGCTACTAAAGCTTCTCCCGCCGCACAGATGCAGAAGCGAGATCCGATTCGAGCGAGTAACCTGAAGATGGTGATCCGGCAGAAGCTGGGCGAGGCGCAGGCTTTGAACGGCGGCGAGGAGGCGTTCCGGCAGCAGTGGCTTGACCCGTCCAAGGTCGACCCGCTGCTCGTCGAGGATCTTGTAAACCGGCTTGAGGGAAGACTGGCGGGTTGAGCGGCTCACATTTGCGGCGGAACTTGAATAGACTACTCGCACTCGCAATCGCACCTTCGCATCCAGCAATACGCGAGGCGAGGGACAAACAACTTTTTTGACAACAACAGCTCCTGGACAACAACACCACCGACCCTCAGAATCCGAGACGAGCCAAGTCCTCACCCATTCGCCGGTCCTGCTCCAACAACTGCTGCCTCTGCCTCGCGAGTTCGTCCTGCTCCGTCCCGGCTTCGACTACTTCTCCAAGTTCCAAGCAAACGAGATCCTCTTCTCGTCCCGCGGCGACGAAGTAAGGAGGAGGAGGCGGCGACGATGGCGCGACGTAGGTGTTTCCGCGGGTATCGACAATTTGGCAGTCGAGGTGGTTGGCCTTCTCGAGGAGTTGGGGAGAAGAGCTGTGCTTCGCTTGGTTCCGCCCGCGGCGGAACAGGGAGAGTAAGGTGCGGATTGGCTGCGCCTGGTCGGCAGGGTGGGCAAGGTGAAGCGGGCCGAGAGGAGAGGAGATGGGAGAGGCCATAGTCGTGAGTGTGGAAGCTTGGGAGCGGCGAGGGCGTTTGCAATGGGGCAGTGAAGAGAGCGAAGAAGAGCAGGCGCGCAGGCTTTTGGGCGCAGGGAGGCGTCGCTGTCAGCTCGTCGTCGAGTTGCTCGATGAGCTCTCCGAAGGATGAGCGGGTGAAGGGGGCCTGAGCGGACGCAGCGCGGTATTGATGCGAGGTGCACGCATGCGAAGAGCCTTCGCGGCAAGTGGAAGCGCAGAGTAAGCCTGAATGAAAGTTGGAACGCAGTCAAGTGTTGACACCCGTTGGGCGAGGAGGAGAAGGGAACCCTCACGGCGTTATTTGGGTCGCCCTCGGCGCCCGGAGGCCGGTCCGAGACTATCGAAAGCGGTCAAGCGTTGTTCATGTCGCTCTGATATCCCAAAGATGGCCTCATCCCGTCTCCCACCCCCAACGACTCATCTCCCTTCCCCGACTGATGAGGTTCTGTGAAGGGATATGGGCACTGACGCCAGCCAATGTGTCGCAGCGCTGCGAGTACAGTGCCGAAAAAGGGCCTGGCCGGCGCTCATCACTGCCCCAGCGCGAGAGCCAGCGCGCAAAGTGAGCCGTCGCTGGCGAACCCTCCCTCTCGCTCGACCAGACGCTGCCTCCTCGCTGACCGCCGCCGGTATGGCTCAGACTGCACGCAGTGACCGCCCAGGTATCTTCACCGACCTCGTCAACTCGATCTTCACTCCCGGCACCAACTCTGGACTCGTCGCCGCGATGAACTACTCGTTCTATGCGCTCTTCGCGACGCTCTTTGGGATGTTGGTCTTGACGCGGGGCAACGGGCACGTCTTGACAATGCTTGGATTGAGCGTGGCGCTTTGGGCAAGCATCCGGTGGTGCGTCTCGGGTCCTCCTCACGACGGCCTTTGCTCCCCTGCTCACGCTGCCTTTTCTCCGCAGGTTCCTGGTCGCCATCGCGGATGCAGAAGAGCAGCAGCGACGGGAACGGCTTGAGGAAGAGCGGGAAGGGGTGTCGAAGGGCGGCGGACCAGCGAAAGTTGCAGGAGGAGACGGCAAGAAGGACCGGTAGGGTGAGCTGTCGCGCGCGCATCTCCTCAAAAAGGACTGTTGATGCTGATCAGGTGACGCGGTTGTTGATTCGCAGCCAGCAGCAAACTTCGGCGATACCCTGCACAACTCGATACCTACGCTTTCCTCATGCTAATCCACGCCGGGACGGTGCCGCATATAAAGCGTTACCACGGAGCGCAGGGTGACCTGACGGTGCTCCAGAGGCAGGCATGGCAAGTGCCGGTGCTTTCCGCATCTTGCCGCTTGTCCTCCTGCCTGCTTTCTCCTCGTTCGTCTCCCCAATGTAGGTTCGCTACGCTGCTCTCCATGCTTCCGCGCTCAGAGGGCTGCAAAGGTGGCTTGCACAGCGCGGCTCGAGGAAACGGAGAGGGAGTCTACAGGCTACAACGCAAGAACCTCTCCAGCGGGCCTCCCAGTGGACCTCGAGCGAGCGTGCCGACGGCGAGGCGTGCGAGTCGATCCATTGGCTCCAGGGCTGGACTGCGGACGGGAATCATCCCTCCTCGTAGTTGTTTGCCTTGCCGACCTCGCCCTTCTTCATCTTGTATGGACGTAGAGCTTGACGAGGAGCGGGTTGTTGACCATCGTCGTCCGCGCGAGCGCGGCTGCCACGCCTAATCCGCAGAGTCACCATGTCGCAACACTGATAGATGAGAAGAAGAGATCGAGGGATTAGAAGGAGGGTTAGATGGCGGAAAGGAGACGAGGCGCTCCAGCATCGCAACAGGCAGCGGTGTGGACGAATGGCGAAGGCGGCCGTAAGTCAGCTATCTGAGGGTGACCCCGAGCCCCGAGGGCGAAGCGACGAGAAAGCTGGAGCCAGGACTCCCGGGGGGGGGGGGGGGGGGGGGGGGGGGGGGGGGGGGGGGGGGGGGGGTTGTCGCCCTTCGTGTGTAGCGAGAGGGAGGCAGGCAGCCGAGAGAAGGGAGAGAAACAACGACAGCACGAGCGCGGAGGAACTCGGGAGCAGATGAGAAACAGAAGGGCAAGTATTAACATGCAGGAACGTGGAATCTACCGAAGGTGTCGCAGCCAGACGACGGTCAAGCGTGCGGTACCCATTCCCGCCAGGATTTGACCGACGGCGGGTAATAACCTTCGAGTGGGGGTGTATACAGACCAGCAGGGATCCTGACCGCCAACGCTTCGACCCAAAGCTTGGCCAGTCGCGAGTTGACGATGAGCGGCAGGCCGAAGTCCACCGCATTGCTGGTCATGGTCGCGCAAAAGTCAGCGCAGGAAGAGCGAAGTCGACGCTATTGCGTCTGGAGATTCGCTTACCGACGGGCAACGTAATCGGCGTCGTGTACGTCTGCGCTTGTGGCAGACGCGAGGTTGATAACCATCTGGATACTGCGCGAAAGCGAACATTAGAAGGCGGCGCGACTGCTACCATTCTGGCGGAAAGGTACACACTCTGCGTCGTCGAAGATTTCGCGGAGCTTGCGCTTGTCTTTGAGCGGGAAAACGAGACGTTCTGCGCTCTGCGTGGGCATGCAGCGTCAGGTCAGTGCAGAAGGAAGGAGTAGGTCGACGGGAAGAATCGACGAACGACATGGGGGAGCGAGTTGAGTTGGGATTCGAAAGCCGTCGTCGCGCAGTAGAGCTTGAAGCCGAGGCGCTGCAATCCGGCCGCTACCGATGGCAGATGCGGGTCCGTCATGTCGCCGCCCAGCAGGATACCCGAATGCTCGCGGGGAAGACGGAAGCCATTGGTCGAGATGAAGGCGTTGAAGAAGGCCTGCGATGATGACGCCCAAATCAGCGCATTCCACCGGCAGTGCCGGATTGGAACGGTACGCACGTCATGAACGGTGGTGCCGAAAGCCGCAACCTCACCAGTCGAGTTCATCTCGACCGATGTCACGGGATCCGCGCCCGCCAAGCGCGTCCAACTGAATTGCGGGACCTTGATGGCGACGTAGTCGCGCTTCTCCTTCATGACATCGATAGGCGCAGGCACGTCCTCGCCAACGATGGCGGCCGTGGCGTAATCGATAAAGTTGACGCCGAGGACCTTCGAGACGAAGGGGAACGACCGCGACGCGCGCAAGTTGCACTCGATGACCTTGAGCGTTGTCTCCTCGCCGGGCGTGGCCTTGCGGATGATCTGCATGTTGAAGGGACCCGAGATGTCGAAGGCCTTGGCGACCTTTTGCGCGATAACCTTGAGGCGCTCCATGTCATCGTCGGCGAGCGAGAACGGCGGGAGGACGAGCGTCGCGTCGCCCGAGTGGACGCCGGCGTTCTCGACGTGCTCAGAGACGGCGTGGATGAGCAGCTCGCCCTTATGCGCGACGGCGTCGACGTCTATCTCCTGCGCTCCGTCGATGAACTTGGTGATGACGGTCGGGTGCTCGGACGAGACCTCGGCGGCCGCCGTGAGCGAGTGCTCGAGGGTCGACTCGTCCCAGACGACGTTCATTGCCGCGCCGGAGAGGACGTACGACGGGCGGACGAGGACCGGGTAGCCGACCTTGTTGGCAAACTCCTTGGCCGACTCGACCGTCGTCGCCTCGACCCACGCGGGCTGGTCGACGCCCGACTTGTCGAGGATGGCCGAGAACTTGTGGCGGTCCTCGGCGTTGTCGATCGACTCGGGGTCGGTGCCGAGGACATTGATGCCGGTCTGCTTGAGGCGGAGCGCAATGTTCTGCGGGAGCTGGCCGCCGACCGAGACGACGACGCCCTCCGAGCCCTCGAGCTCGTAAATGTCCATGACGCGCTCCCAGCCGAGCTCCTCAAAGTAGAGGCGGTCGGCCTCGTCAAAGTCGGTCGAGACCGTCTCCGGGTTGTAGTTGATCATGACCGTCTTCTTGCCCATCTCGCGAACCTTGCGCACGCACGAGACGGCGCACCAGTCGAACTCGACCGACGAGCCGATGCGGTACACGCCCGAGCCAAGGACCATCGTGCCCTTGTCGTCGAACTCGATGTCGTGCGACGACGCGTTGTAGGTCGTGTAGAGGTAGTTGGTGTGGGCGGGATACTCGGCCGCGAGCGTGTCGATGCGCTTGACGAACGGCGTGACGCCGAGCTGCTTGCGGTGCGCGCGGACGGCGTACTCATCCGTCGCCTCGCCGCCGTCGCGCACGATGAGGTCGGCAATCTGCTTGTCCGAGAAGCCCATGCGCTTGGCCTTGCGCATGAGGTCCTCGTCGACCTGGCCGATCGACGTGGTCTTGCGGAACTGGTGGTGGACCTGGACAATGTTGTCGAGCTTGTAGAGGAACCACTTGTCGATCTTGGTCAGGTCGTGGATCATGTCGACCGTGTAGTCGAGGTTGAGCATGGCGTGCGCGATCGCAAACAGGCGGCGGTCGGTCGGGACGGTGAGGGCATGCTCGAGGTCGTCAGGCTTCCAGTACGCCTCGAAGCCGGTCCAGCGCGGGTCGACCTGGCGGATGGCCTTCTGGAGCGACTCTTCAAACGTGCGACCGATTGCCATGACCTCGCCGACCGACTTCATCGACGAGCCGACCTCGCGGTTAACGTGCTGGAACTTCGCTAAGTCCCACTTCGGGATCTTGGTGACGAGGTAGTCAAGCGCGGGCTCGAAGCATGCCGTCGTCGTCTTGGTGACGGCGTTGGGCAACTCGGGGAGCGTGTGGCCTAGGGCGATCTTGGCCGCCGTGTAGGCGAGCGGGTAACCGGTCGCCTTGGACGCGAGGGCCGACGAACGCGACAGACGCGCATTCATCTCGATAACCATGTACTCGCGCTTGTTTGGGTTGAGCGCATACTGGACGTTGCACTCGCCGACGACACCGACGTGGCGAACGATCTTGATTGCCGCCGAACGGAGCATGTGGTACTCATCGTCCGAGAGCGTCTGCGACGGCGCAATGACAATCGAGTCGCCCGTATGGATGCCGAGCGGGTCGAAGTTCTGTGCGTGCGCTCGTTAGATTGGGTGCGCGCAAGCGAGAGGGACCGGTGGACGCACCTCCATGTTGCAGCAGATGATGACATTGTCGGCGGCGTCACGGACAACCTCGTACTCGAGCTCCTTCCAACCCTTGAGGGACTTCTCGATGAGGACCTGAGGCGAGAGCGAGAGCGACTTGGCCGACAGGTCACGGAGCTCCTCCTCATTATCGGCAAAGCCAGATCCGAGACCTCCGAGGGAGAAGGCTGAACGGAGGATGACGGGGTAGCCGATGCGCTCGGCGGCCTCGAGAGCGTCCTTGACGGTCGAGACGGCCGTCGAGGTGGCGGCGGGAATGCCGATCTCGTTCAGGGCTTTGACGAAGAGGTCGCGATCCTCCGAAACCTCGAGGGTGCGGATCTGAGTGCCGAGAACCTTGACGCCGAGACGCTCAAAGACGCCCATCTTCTCGAGCTGGACGCCGACGTTAAGCGCCGATTGACCGCCGAAGGTGAGAAGGATGCCGTCGGGGCGCTCCTTTTCGAGGACGTAGGCGACGTATTCAGCCGTAACGGGGAGGACTGTGTGACGGATCGTCAGCGGTCGTTCGCCCAGGGAGAGAACGTGCTACTCGCAGTAAACCTCCGAGGCCATCTGGTGCGAGGTCTGGATGGTCGCGATGTTGGGGTTGAGGAGGATGCACTCAATGTTGGACTCTTTCATCGCCTTGATAGCCTGGGCGCCTGCGAGTCGGGTACCAGATCAGTGCACAGCACAACGTATGGAAGTCGCCGTCGCCACGCACCCGAGTAGTCGAACTCTCCGGCCTGGCCGATCGAAAGGCCTCCGGAGCCGACAATCATGACTTTCTTGACATCGGGCCTCTCGAGCTTGGGCAAGACAGCCTGCGAGAGCCTCCTGGCGAGGTCAGACGCAGCCGATGTGCCGTCTTTGGTCTGAAGGTGCTTGTACTGGGACGAGATGTCGACGAGGTCCTCGTTGGCGGTCGGGGCGATGGACGGATCCGGGATCGACGCGCGGCGGGTCAGGTCGACGACAAACGAGCGGCGGGGGGTGGTGTGGAATGCGCGGAGCGGGCGCGTCGGGGGCGCGGTGCGGATACGCGAGGAGAAGGTGCGGAGCATGGCGGGCAGACAAGGGTGCGGCAGTGTGCGGGCGGGTAAGACGAAGGTTGGGCGGGGAATATTCAGTAGCCGATGGCCTTGTAGACGATGTTGTCAAGGCTGCTCGGGGGGGGGGGGGGGGGACGAGATAAGGGCGTGAGAAAAAGTGCCGAACCGTCAGCGGGCTGTTTCTGTCCGTTTTCGACGATTCCTCGACTCACTAATCGAAGCGGGTTTCGCAGCCGGGGAAGAAGACCCTGATGTGGACGGCCCGACAGTTTTTGAGGCGGCGCGAGGGAGGGTCGACGAGGAACGGGTCAGTTCGAGGGTCGGCGAGCAGCGACGAGGCTGGGGACGGCGCGACGCACATGAACTAGATCGCGGTTGACCTGGGTAGGTTGAGAGGGATGTGTGCTTGTCTGAGCAACTATGCGCGAGCTGTTCTGAGCGTGAGGCGAGGAAGCGAGAGAGCGCCGGAGAGGAGAAGAGGGGAGGCCCGAGCGAGTCAAATGGGCTGAATACAAATTCGAGTTGTATTCAGTTTGTAATGGCGGTTGCTTGCCATTCCGACTTTGCTGCAAGGCGGTAGGTACAGTTACTACCTACCTTCCGCTCGCTTGCTCTAGTGACCCAGTCCATGTAGCCTGGCCGGCGTTGGGGCGGAAGACGACTCGAGGGGAGGCGGGTCAAGTGAGAGTGAGCGACTTGGGCTGGCTGCGGCCGATCGCTCATTGCATTGCGGCCCGGGTGGAACGGTCACTCAACTGCGTCGCTCGCTCTTCGTCCCAAGTTGCCTGACAACCGTTGTACATGCTATAGACTCACAGGAGTTTGTACGAACCCACCGCGTCCAACAGGACCGCCCCGTACGTCCGCGCTCCCTCGCCTCAAGCCCTCATCACCGCACTCACCCTCCAGACCCGCCTCTCTGCAGCAACACCTGGACACGGCCTGCACGACCTCGCAGACGACATCCACAACCCCCCAACAGACCGCCAGCACTGGCCGCGAGCATTGCCCATCTCCGCGACTTGCACATTCCTCGCCGTTGCTCACGCCGCCTCGCGTCCCTTTCCCGACCCGCTCCCGCTTCCGCAGCCTCATCTCGTCAAGCTCGCCCGCAGCCTCGCTCTACACGGTCTACGGACCCACCCACGCTCCTTCACATCCACACGCTCGTTCCTCGATACCCCTGGAGACGCCCGCGCGAGTAGGAGGGACGACTCGCGAAATGTCACACCTCGACGCGCCGTTGCGCTCGCGGCGACATCATCCCTCGAGCGATGTCTTCTCGCGGCGAGAGGCGGGCGTCGTCACGCCCGAAGATACCTTCTCACCCCTCGGCCTGGACCTGGACGACTCTTCGCCCCCTTCATCCTCGTCTTTCGCTGCCGGCACCCGCTCGCTCAAGTCGCTCCTCCTCCCCGTCCAAATCGAGCTGAGGCGTGTCTTTCGCCGCCAACGACGACGAGACCTCCCATCGGACGAGACAGACGCAGATGAGCGCACTCCCAAGCGCTTCAAGACCGACTCGTCTTTCCACCTCCACCGCCTGCACCACCTCGACGGACGGCAGAGTCGACCAGCCACGTCGACTGCACAGCTCGGAGCCGCGCTGGCGAATGTCGGGACTGGGACGGACTGTCAGGCGTTCGCAGATCGGTATGGAGACGGACGGAGGACGCAGGTCTTGCTTGGATGTGCGAGGGCGAAGGCGGCTGCCGTGATAAACTCGCAGGAAACTAGCTCGAGTCGAGCTGCGGCGGCTGCGTCGACTAGCACGTCAAGGCGGATACGAACCTCGACGACTTCACGGGGCACGACTCGGACATCTGACGCCCCACGAGACGCAGCAACACCCCGCCTCGCAGCACCCGTCACGACTCCCCTCTCTCCCGCCCAAGCGTCCGCGCTCTCACGCTCAGTCATCGGCTCGGTCGTGAGCGAGCAATTCAGCCAAGCCGCCTCGGTCGTTGCAAGCCGCGCGTCAGTCGCGAGCGCCTCGAGGGCCGTAATCATGTCGAGTGTCGACTCGATCTTTTCGGAGGCGGCGAGCGTCGTCGCCAGTCGAGAGGGGTTGTTGCCGACTGTCACGGCGGCTTCGTCCGCCTCGTCCGCGTCTTCTTCTTCGTCGACCCTCGCGCCCTCGGCAACTTCATCCGCTTCCTCTTCGTCCTCATCTTCCTCTTCTGCCACCTCGTCAAGCGCGGCGCCTTTCTCAACAGCCGATCCCGCTCGCAGGTACGCTTCTTCCCCTCCACTCGCTTTCCCGCATTTGCTCGCCTTGTATTGACGCTTAACCAGTCCCCACAGCAACGATAACCGGATAGCGAAAATCGTCGGACCATCCGTCGCCATCCCGCTCGGCCTGCTCCTCCTCGCCGTCCTCCTCGTTTTCTGCCTCAAGCGCCGGCGCCGACGAAAAACAGCGGGATACACCGCCTCGGGACGGTCGACGCCTGGCGGACTCGGGCCGATCTCGCATCCTCAGCCTCTGCAATCCTCAGCGGGGGGAGGGGGAATGAGGGAGTACGGCGCGATGGGCGCTGGAGCGGGTCTAGGGGGACTCGGTGCGGCAGCAGCAACGAGTGGACGAGCAGGCGAACCAGGCAGCTCGCAAGAGTCGCTCGGTCCGACCCCGTCAGCTATCGGCGTTGCGTTCTCCGAGCCTCGAACCAAGTGGGGACGGAGGTCGCTCGTCGATGTCCTCGCTGGCGGCGTTCGCGGCACCAACAGCGGCTCGAACACGCCCGAAGGATCGGCGGGCGACGGGGGCAATGGCCACCAACGTGGCTTGTCGACTTCTTCCTCGTTCGGCGGTCGTCAACCCTCCATCCGCAGCTCTGCCTCGATACCGAGCGAGTTGCGCGGAGTAGGAGGCTACAACATCTACGGCTACCAGCCTGGCCAGCCTCGGCCTGTCATGAGCATGACTTCGCCGCTCTCGTCGCACTACGACCCGTTCGGGCCGGGCGCGATCGTGCCCGTGCCCGAGTCCGCGAGGAGTATGCACCCTGTCTCGTCAGACGAAGGGTCGATAAGCGGGTATAGCGAGGGACCCGGTGGGAGTGGAAGCGGGGGAGAAAGGTCCGGTTCGGGCGAGTCGTTCACCGCCGTGCTGGCGCCGCCTCTTGCAGCTGGGTACGCCCACTCGAGACAGGCGCAGCAGAGTCGGACCACGCAGCAGACGAGCGAGGGCGAGCAGGGATACTGGACCGCCGATGCGGGACAGAGCAGCGTTGATACCCATACGCAGGAGGCGGGCGACTATGATGAGGCGGAGGAGGAGCTCAGCGGGTTGAGTGGCTCGCCGCAGGAGGAAGCGGTCGATTTCGGGAGTGGGAGCTCGAGCAGCGGCAGCGGAGCGGGCAGGTCGAGCGAGGATCCGAATGCGACGCCGAGGATGGACGGGAGCAGGACGTCCACGCCGCGGCTGGGTATGGGACACGGCAGTGTTGGGTCGAGGAGGAATGACGGGACGGGCAGCTGGTGGAACGCATAGAGGGTGTCGTTTTCTTGGGAATCTTTGTAGCGAGACGGGCAGTCTCTTCCTAATCTATTGCCTGTCCAAAGCAGTTTCGCGCTCTTCCGTCGGAAAAGGTGCTGCAAGTGTCTGTTTGCAATGCGCAGCGACTAGGGCTCGTCGTCAGCGGCATGATCCCGTCGCCACGCCTCGACCCACGCAACTATGCGGCCAATGTTCTCCTCCATCTCTTCCGGCGACTCGCTCCGCAGCTCGACGACGATTTCCTCCGCATACGACTCCCGCGCGTCCTGCAGGATAACCTCCATGATCTCTGCCTCGTTGTTCTCCTGAATCTTGTTGAGCGCGTACCCTCTGCAGGGTGTTCGAGGGCTGGTCAACACACCCAAAAGCTTCGAAAGGAGCTCCTCCCAGGACGCACCGCTTCTCTAGCCGGCTCCACAGCTGCGAGTGGTCACACCGCAGGACGACGACCAGGTCAATCCACCTTTCGGGGAACATGTCGCATGTGTGCCAGTCGAGGATCTTTGCGCCCGGTTGCTGCACCACCTCAAGGGCATCTAGCAGCTGTAAGAGCCAAGCGAGTGCCTGTCAGACTCTTTTTCGTGGCAGCAAAGCCTCATCAGTGAATCGAGGAGTACGCACCCTGTCCTCGTCGACATCCCAGCTCTGCCACTCCTCGTTCCAGCCCGAATGGCACTGATGTTCCTTCACAAAGTCTCCGACGTTCAAATGCTGCCACGGGGCCGTCGACGTCGAGGGCGCGGCCTGCAGAGCTTCGAGGAGTTGAGCAGCGTGGGTTGTCTTGCCGGTGCCGGGCGTCCTGCAGGCGAGGCGGGTCAGCACCATGCTAGAAAGTGATCTGCGCTGTCTGCGCACCCGGTGATGAGGATATTCGGCCACGTGCGGGTCGACATGGCGAGGCGAGTTAGCGGTTGAGGCGAAGCGGTGCAGGACGAGGGGGAGTCGTCCCTCACGCCTTCGTTCGACTAGCAGACTCGTTGAGGCACTCTCGTTTGCGCCAGAGAATCTCTGAGTCTCGCGAGAAGGGCATAGGAGGAAGAGGGAGGCTGAATCGCCGCAGTATCCCTTTCTCCTGCTCTCCTCGAGGACAAGACTCGAGCTATCCGGCTGCGAGATGATGCGGAACCGTGGATGCAATGCAGAACAATGGACAAACAAGAGAGAAATGCCGAAGGGAAAATGCAAAGGGGAGAAGGAAGGCGAGGGTGTCCGTTTCTTTACAAGCCGAGGACATCGAGCGGCGTCTCGGTACCGTGCGCGCGGGTGACGTACATGGCTTGCGAGATCTCATCCGACACCATGTTGTACGGTCGGACCTTGGTGTTGTACAAGCCCTGAATGAGGCGGAAGTGGATCTCGCGGACGGCACCGCCGGGGTGCATCAAGCCTTCGGCGCGCATCTCCGATGGCAGGCGAAGACGAGCGCGGTTCGCGACGCGGTTGACGAGTCGGGCGTCGTCGAGGAAAGCGGCAAGGGCGGCGACCTTGGCGTCGTAGAAGGCGCCGTCGTCGGGCGAGGGAGGCGACTGCGCAAAGTCGAGCGCTTCGGGCGCGAAGAGCAGGAACGACAGGTGCGAGTTGACCATTGGCGTGATGGCCTTGCGAGATGCGATGCTGCCCTTCTCGAGCTTCGGCCCGCTAGGGTGGTTGAGGAGGCGGACGGCGTCGAGGAGCAGCAGAGGCTGTTGCGATGGAAACGTCAGCAGCGATAACAGCTTGAGATCGGCCGCGAACTCACGTCAAAGGACATCGGGTCAAATGGCAGGCTGGGCGCGTCAGGCTCCGATAGCTTCAGGCCAAGACTGGCACTCCAGGTGCCGGGCTGACCAGGCACCTTCGGGAACGGCGGGAAGGCATAGCCATTAACTTCGCGGTCGTCGAGCGATGCGATCTCGGCGGCATCCTCCTGACCCTTGCGAGTGAGCTGTTCCTGCTCGCTGACGCGGTGGTAGAAGAGGGGCGTCCGTCGGATGAATCGTTCGGCGATGAGCTCGGCTGCCGCGTTGGAGTAGCTCGAGTTGCCGGTCAAATAGCCGGCCATGGCGAGGAGAGAAGCGCCCGTCGCGGCCTTCTGAGCGTGCAGGTCGCGGAAGGCGGCCGGATCCTGGAGGACGTGCCGGACGTCTCGCAAAGTTGGGACAACAAGACGCTCGAATCGCTCGATCTTGGCGACGGCGTCACGGCGGTTGAGCTTGAACTTCTGTCGGAGCCGTTCGACGTCAAACATGTCGAAGTTCCAGAGGCGGTCGGGGTGGAAGCCGCAGTGGAACGGGTTCTCCTCGCCGAAGCAGCCGTGTTCGCCCCGTGCGACGAGCTCGTCCAGTCGCTCAAGGAAGGCAACGATGCCGCGGATCCGTTGCGTGTTGCGCAAAGTTGCGGCCTCGGTCGAATGCTCCTCCTGGCTCTTGAAGCCGGAGAAAAGGCGGTAAACCCAGCCGGCTTTCACGTACGCCAGGTGGCCGCGCGGCGGGTTTGACTCGCCCCACGGGTCGTGCTCGCCGTGAGGTGCGTGAATGAGCGAGTCCTTCGTCCCCGAACCCTCGACGCCTGGAATCGAGCCCCAGGTCTTCGCCGTGATGTGCGCGCGGTCCGTCACTTCCCAAGGAAGCGTGCGGCGGTCAAGTCCGCGGGAGTAAGGGATGGCCCCAAGTCGCCAAAGGAACTCGAGTTTGCTTCGACGGCCGTACCGCATAGCCTCCTGGAAGGATTCGGTCGAGTCGTAGCGGAAGCCGATCTGCGGCTCTTCGGGCGTGTCGGGCGCATTGGCGGGACGGTGGAAAATCTCTGCGTCGACGATAGCCGAGGCACCCTCTTCGATGTCGAGCGGCACGAAGTCGATCGTGTTGTTCTTGCGAACGTCCTCGTTATCGGTCAGGCGAGCCATCGGGATGACTACGTAGCGAGAGGCGGCGGGGCCCTCGCCAGCGATTGAGAGGGTGCGAACGACCGAGAACATTGCGGCGGGAGTGAAGAACGAGTTGCCGTCGAGCGGGAGAATCCAGCGGGCATCCGGGAGCGAGCGGCCGTGACGGAGGGCAAAGTTGCGACCGCCGTTCTGCGGATGAAAGCGTTAGCGGGTCAAAGACTGCGTAAAGGCAGAGCGCACGCACGTTGTTCATTGCGTACAGGTTCTTCTCATGGAAGGTAAAATCGAGAGCGCGAAGGCGGCCGAGCGTCTCTGCCTTGCGCTTCTTCGCCTGCAGCGCGTCGACCATCGCCCGCGCCTCGTCGCCGTCCGCCTCCTCGAGCAAGACGGAGAGGTCGCCGGGAATCTGGACGTTGTCCGGAACCTGCGTCCAGGTCGGCTTCTTCTTCGTAGGTGCAGACCCGTCGCCGATACCCCAGCCTCGCGCGTGCTCGACACCGCCGTCCCACCGGAACTCGCGGCGCTGGTATTCGTCCCAGTCGAACGGAATGATGATGATGCGCGAGTCGGGCACCGAGTACATGTGCAAGAGACCGATAATGGCGCTGACGAGTTCGGGTTCGGCGATGCGGTTCAGGACGAAGTACTTGTCAACCCGGAGACCGCCCATCTGAGTGTGAGCCTGCTGCGCCTTCGTGCCAGAACCGTAGAGATGGGCGTGGTGGACGCCGTGCGGGCCGAGCGGAGGAAGCACCGAGAAGTCCGACTCGTGTTGGAGGAGGAAGCGGAGGTTGCGAAGTGTCTGGCCGGGCGAGTGTCGAGGCGGGAGGTCGTTGCCGAGGATACGGTAGAGGACAAGGGTGTCACGTTCAGGAGCATCGCCGTGCTCTACGGGAGGCGGAAGCGCTTCGTGGTCGACGAACTCGACGTGCGGGCGCGCGACAAAGACGTTGTGCCGCTTCTTCTCCTTGATCGCCTTGTCGGTCGGCTCGGGCACAGCGACCTCCGATTTCCGCTGCATCGGCGGCTGGCGATACTGCGGCGTCCGGCTCGGCCCGTCGACAACGAAGAAGCGGCGAACCCATCGGTACGGTGCGCCAATCCAGCGCGACGATGGCGCCTGCCTTCGCTCGACGACGTCCGGGTGGATGAAATGGCCGTTCTCCATCCTAGCGCGAGTGCCTGCACCTTGCCAGGTCGCTCGCGTCGACTGAGCGCTCGACTTTGCCCGCTGCGAGAAGGTCTGCCGCAGCGGAACGTCCGACGCGCCGCTTGAGCGGTAGTAGACGACGATAAACCCGACGAGGGAGACGACGAAGAGAATTAATAGCCGCCTCCGCCAGCCCGACTTGGCCGAGTCCGCCCTAGCCTTCTTGAGATGCGGGTCGTCCGGCCGCACCGCCCAGCTGAACCCACGGTTGTGCCTAAACTTGTCGATCCGCTTCTTCTCCTCGCGATCCTTTGCCTCCTTCTCCTTCTTGCGCTCCTCCTCGCGAGCGGCACTGGCGAAACTGGTTCGCCGAATAGGACCTTTCGGGACACCCAGGGACGGGCTGAGGGAGGGCGAGGGGATGGAAGGGACCGTGGGCGACGTGGGAGCGGACTTGATCGACGTGGGAAGCTCTGCATTGAGCGAGTTGGAGGAGGCACGGCGGACGAGGCCGGATGCGAAGCCGGTCAAGGAGGCGAGTCGAGGAGAGGAAGGGGCTCTTTCCATGGACGAGGAGCCCGGAAAGGCCGATCCTGCGGCAAGCAGCGGGCTCGGGAGCGCACTCAGAGCGGGCGAGTTAAGCGGACTTGTCGAAAAGTGTGGCTGGATAGGCGAGTGAAGGGGCGAAGTCGAGCCGGAGAATGATCGCTGCATGAGTGGCGCGGGCGCGCCGCCGTCGCCCATGTCGATACCGATGGCGAGTCCTTGCGGCTCTTCAGTCGGCGCAGACGTGAGGATGAGCGAAGGCCGCCGTTTGGCAGACGGATCCTTATCGTCCCGCAAGTCTTCTCCAAGCAGGATCGACGAGGACCGCGAGTTCTGGCGCTCCATGCCCGCAGATGCGCTTGGATCAATCTCGAGGGCTGCAGAGAGGGATCGTCAGCGAGTATTGCTAGCAAGAGCGCAAGAAACGAGACGCACCCGTATCGAACCCTTTCGACCACGAGCGTGCGCTTCCTGGTGCACTTGCGGGAGGCGTAGGGTAGTTCGCGGTAGACGAGAGCCTGAAGCTGTTCACAGGCTTGTCCTCGACGGAAGGAACAAGAGGGGGAGACGGCGGGAATGACGAAGGAGGGGTAGGAGGGAGGGTCGAGAAGTGGCTGGTGGAGACAAGACCGGGCGAGTGGAAAGCTGGGGAGCGCGGCGAGCGTCCGTCTGCACCATGTGTCGAGACTTCAAGGCGAGGTGAGCTGTCGGGCAGTTCGAGAGCAGGAGGACGCGAGGAAGACGACCTGCGACTCCGCGCGTCCCCAGCCTGTCCCGCGTGCAAGGGCAGGCTCATGAGCACTTCTGTGGGCGTGCGATCACTCGCTGTCAGCTTGAGGTACACACCTGGATCTGCGCACGAGAGGGAGGCGTACCTGCTCAAACGCGGCGGTTGGGCTACGAGGCGGACTGAACGAGCGAGCGTGGGACAAGTCGCGGGCGCGTGAGCGTGTCAATCCGAGTGTCTATGCGCTGCAGTCAGTACAGTCGAGCAGGCGAGACGGTGCAGTCGGCGGAAGAGGAGTTATGAGGACGCGCTCGAGGCGCGACCAGCGACACCAGCGATGAGCGCGTCTGGCTCGATGTAAGGGGTTACCGTACTGGAACTTCCAGCGTAGACGAAGCAGACCTAGGATGCCCTCAAACAGCCACTGGGGTCGTACGGCGGCGACGGAGGTCGTCCTTCTCCCAGGCGACTTTCGAATGTCTTCCCTTTCTTCTCCTCGCGCGGTCAGAGAGCCGCCTTGGAGGCATTCATACCGCTTGTCGCACCCTCCGCTGCCTTCTACCCCAATCTCGTTGTCTTCGACGTTCCACCTCGACCCTGCCATCGTCCGAAGGGTCTCCCTCCGTAGACCAGTCCTCCTCTACAGTCGACCGTCGCTTTTTCCGCCGGCTGTCGCTGTCAAAGCGTTGCCCTCGCCCTAAAGACCTCATCGACCCACGCCGCTTAGCCTCTTCGAGCATGTGCCGCGCGAGTGAGCTGTCCGAATCGCTGTCAAACAACGACAGAGACGACCGCCGCCCGCTATGCCGGCTCGCGCTTGTTGCGGAAGCGAGCTCAAGGAAGTTCCCGATGTCGTCGAATCGCTTGCCGACATCGCTGTCGCCTGTCGCGGTGGAACAAACGGATGTTTAGGAAGGTCAGCGACACTTCAGAGCGCAACGGCTGAACGTACGGGTGTAGCGGTACACGGGGAAGCCCAGCGCAATGTGATAGACTAGTACGAGGCTGTCATGCGAAGTATTCAACTCGAATCCTCATCCTTCGCGCGAAAGTTGGACGCACCTGACGGCGAGCACAATCACCCAGTTCCTATCCCAGCGTGCCACGCAATCTTCCGGCACAGCTGTCGGCATGTTTTTCAAGCTGCGAATAGTCAAGACGTTAGTGAAAAGCTTTGCGAGCGGGCTAGGCGATCGACTTACCAGAAATCCACAAAGGACTCCTGGCCCTCGAGCAGCACGTAGAGAATGATGCCCGCGACGCACTGCAGCACCGCGAGGAACTGCAAGGAGATTCAGTTTGTGTTAGCTGGTGCACGTAATCGGGCCACGTACGAGTGAAGCGAGTGCGGCCGAGCGAAGCAGCTTTCGATGCTGCGGCGGTTCGTCCTTGGCCGGCTTCTTCCCGAACAGTATCAGCAACGCGGCCGCCCTACGAGCCAAGCGTGTCAGCCAGTATAGCAGCGGTGCGGAGGAACGGACTGACCAGCTGGGGATACAGGCGGCGCCACCGCTGATCATGAGCATGAGCAGCACTGCCGTACTGTCTGATGCGTAGTCTTTCAGCCTGGGCGGTCCTGTAACATACAGGGAAACGACGAGAGCGGCTGATGCCTCAAACAGTCAGCAGGAGACGCGAGGTGTAAGGAGGGAAAACGCCGGACACACAGCCGATACAGAGTGCCCCTGCTCCTGCGAATTCGAGCACCGTGTTCATGCGTCGCAGCGGGTCAATCGGGTCCTCAGGCGGCGCAGCAGGCGGCACGGTCGGCGCATCAGCGGCGGACCAGTCGCTCACGTCCGAAGAGCTGGGCGTCGAGACGACCGGTTGTCGACGATGCAGGGGAGACCTGCGAGGCTGCTTGAGCTTGATTCTTGTAGCCATCGCAGGACGGCAGTGATGAGGCGAAGGGAAAGAGGGTTCGGATATTCCGCGGACTGATGTTGTTCTTCGGACCGAGCGTCGTCCGCCTGAGAGAGGCATGAAGGGAGCACCTCGGCAGCGAGAGTAGGCGACCGAAGGGCGGTGGAACGGAATATGGAAGTTGGAGTTTGGCGTACGGCGAAGGAATTTTACAACGAACAAAACATGCACTTCGGGGAAATAAGTATACGAAGCGCGACACGAGAGTCCTCCACGTACGCACATAGACGATCAACGCACAAAAAGCGCTCTCACACCTCTCCTCGAGCCTCAGTCGAGCAAGTCGATCACCATCTGCCCGCCCTCCTTCGTGACCTTCATGCTTAACGGCTCATCCTTGACCTTGGACTTATTCTCCTCCTTGACGCCGCCCTGCTTGAGCTTGGCGTTCTCCGCCTCGAGACGAGCGACTTTGGCGCGCAGGCCCGACTCGTCGTCTTTGTCGTCGTCCGACAGAGTGATGACATCGGTCTTGCGCTTCTTACTATTAACGTCTGGAGACTTGCGAGCGGACTTGTGCGAAGGAGCGGCAGGCGCAGGTTCAGGCGAGGGCGAGGCGCGAGGCAAAGCTGCGAAAGATGGTCAGCTGGTCAGCGTTATGCGGATTGGCTTGGACGCACGTTCTACGAGTCTTCGAGCTCAAGCAACGTCCTGCTGCGGTACTTGAACTCGAGGGTGTAAGAGGGACAGTCGTCGTGGTCGACGTACTTGACGGAGCATGGACGGCCCGAGTAGACTGACGCCTTGGCAGCTCCTTGGCAGCTCCAAAGCTGCAAAGTAAGCATGAGCACTCCCTCAGGCAAGAGTCAGCGGCGGGCGCACCTAGCCTGATGCGACATGGCAGCTTTCTTCGACCGCTCGTCGATTGCCTGCCGGACAGCTGACGGGTAGCCGACGAGGGACCCGCCTCCCACTTACATGATGTTGAGCATCGTCGCTACACGTGGTGCGATTGGGCGAGTCGCCAAGGTAGAACACACGCAGCACAGGGAACTGACGGAACCGTCCCGAGGTTCTTCAGAATCGCCTCAGACGTGGTCGTCGGATTCGAGTTGGCTGTCAAATGGATCTTGGCGAACGTGAAAGGGCGAATGGCATCGTACGAGATACGCTTGCCCGGCCAAACGTGCGCCTTTTCAAGATTACGCAGGACGGTCCCGTTCATCCTGCAGAGACGAATGGTGAGCGCTATCTCTTGGTTCCAGATGGTCGATCCCAACGCACTTCATACCGTCGACCCGCGGGTAAACGGTCGGGAAAGTGCCATCGCTACTCTGCTTGAGCGCGACGAAGTCGAGCTTGAACTCCTTGCCCTCGATGGCCTCGATGTAGCACGTCGACTTCTTGTCCTTGTGCTCGACCTTGTACACCTCGGCGGGTTTGTCGTCGATCAAGACGCTCGCTGACCAGACTTGCAGCGGGTCGGACCTGTTTCGAGCGAGAAAGTCGAGGTCAGCCCGTCTCGATCCGCCATGAGAAACTGTCGGAGACTCACAGCTCAGTGAGAGGCTTGTCAGGACCGAGTTCTGCGCCAGCAGGAGGAAGTGATGCCATGGCTGAGTGTCTGCGAGTGGGGCGGAAGAGAGAGCCTGAGAGAGACGAAGAGAGTGAGGGCTCGTCATCTGCACATCCTGCGACGGTGTACCCCCTCCCGCGAGACCAGACACCCCTCTATCAACTCACCTTGCCAGCCATAAGCCGCCCAGCGCGCTGCTTCCGCCCGAGGAACTTCACCACTCAAGAATCGCTCGACAATCGTCCTCACACGCCTGCAAGTTCACCTTGGCGTGTGCGTTGGTCAGAATACGATCAGAGCAGGCCTTTCAAGCAGCGTGAGAGCAACGACAAAGCAACACGAGCGAGTGTATGAGCGAAGGGATTTCGTAGGCGCGGCGCGATGACGCTGTTCGTTCAACTCGCGCGAAAATCAGCAAGTCATTGACATGTCAAAGGACGGAGGCATTGCAGAAGTGTAACAAGGTCAAACGAGATAGGACAAGCATCGGGCGTTCTGCTGTATATCGGGGACAAGGTGTATCGCGGGACAAGCGAGGGCGAGAGACTGTACAGAGAGGGTCATGACGAGAGCGCTCAGGTACTGTACACGTGGCTGACGAGATAGAAAAGTGATAGAGACAGGAAGACGGTCTCGAGGGGAAGGCGTCTAGCTCTAGAACAGCGCCGGCTTCTGGCGGTTCTTGCGGTCCTTCTTGCCCTTGCCACCCTTCGGGTCCTTCTTCTGCTCGCAGCGCTTCGGGACGTCGTAGTCCTCTTTGCGCACTCCGCCGCCCCACGGCGTCGAGCCGACAACCGTAGCGTTAGGCCCGAGACCGCGCTTGGCGAACGACTGCCAGATGATGCACTCGTTCTCGCCGCCTGTCAGCGCCTTGTCGGCCTGCGAGCGACGGCGCGTCAGTACCTGGAACGGAAAAAAAAGGGTCGCGAGAGCTGGCGCACCGTGATGATGGCGTCGCGGGCGTTCTGGAAAGACGGCCTGCAAGGCTGCAACTTCATTCCGTCGATCACGAGCTGGACGGCAAGCGTATTTCCGTGGGCAGGGACCTTCTTGCCGCTCTGGACGAGGTGGCGCTGCGAGTAGAAGTTGGTCGAGTCGGTGCCGTTGAGGGCGGGCGGGAAGAGGGTTGGGTGGAAGCCGTGCTTGTCCATCAGGTTTTCGGCGAGCTCGAAGAGCATCTCGGCCCAGACTTCGCCGATGGCGTGAACGCCTGCGAGCGCGCCGGTCAGCGGCTGGAATCGAAGGCGAGGGAAGGCGAGACGCACCCCAATAGCCGGGGCGGGAGAGGAAGTTGTACGTCGACGGGTTCTCGGTCATGTTGCGCGAATAGCCTTCACAGTGCCGTCGCTCAGTACGGCGAGAGATGAACGAGCTAGGATGACTCACGGTAGTAGCGGATGCCGTTGGCGCGGTTGCTCGCCCACTCGCCCATCGAGTAGTCCGTCACGTTCGTGTCGTGGAGCCTGATCATGGTCGCAAGGAAGTCTCCCCATCCTTCACCCATGCCGCCTGCCTCGCCCCAACCCAAACAGCCCGAATTAGCTGGCCCGCCGGTGAGGCGCGTCGAGAGGCCGTGCGAGTACTCGTGGATGACAATGCCGGCTTCGAAGTCGCCGTCGCGGTATGGCTGCTGGCCGTTCCAGACGTACATGCGCATGCGCGGGCGCTGGCCGTCGGGCGGGGTGGCGAACTGCGCGTGATGGGTCGTCGAGGAAGGTCAGCCTCAGTCGAGACATGCTGCGCGTCCGCCGCGAGGAGGCGGAAGAGGCCTTGATACGCACGTTGGCGTTATTGTAGCCGCTACCGTCCTGGGCGTTGGCCTGTACCGCGTCACCTCCCCTTCCACCGCGGTCAAAGTTCTCCTCCTGGAAGTTGCCACTCTCCTCATCGAACCCATATCGGTAGTACAAGTCGTGGATCTCGTTCGAGGTGTAGAAGAGCTCGGTGACGGACGCGTTGATGTACGATGTTGGGTCGAGCGGCGTGCCGGCCTTGGTCATGTGGATCGGAAACTTGAACGACATGGCTTGCCCACCGTTCGCGCGGAACCCGTCCATCGAGTTCCCTCCCGAGGGGTTGTCCTGCGCAAGAACGTTGTTTCCACGCGTCTCGAAGTAGAACGTGTCCTTCGAGTGCGACGAGTACTCCTTGCCGGCGGGAACGGTGTGCCAACCGACTGGCGACGCCTCCGAGTCCATCTCGACGAGCGTGCCGGTCAGGAGCGATCGCTTGCCCTCGTCGGGAGCGTTGACACCCCAGGGGAAGACCTTGTACGCGGGCTGGACCTTGCGCATCTTGGTGACGAGCTTCTCGTCCGTCGTCGATGCGGCCGGGTGGGACGCCGTCTTGACCGCCGCCGTCGTCATGGTGGTCGCACCGTCGCGGAGGAGGGCACGGGAGCCGACAAGCCCGGCCGCCTCGACGCCGAGTTCGCCGCCGGTCGGCTTGAAATCGCGCACCCAGTCGACGACGAGGAGCGGCTCCTCCTCGCCCGCAGCGACCGATTTGTCGCTCGACATGTACGCCTCGTACATGTTGTCATGGGTCTTGAGCTCGTACTTCCACGCGAGGCGGACCGTCTTGCCATTGTGGACGTAGCACATGGTCGCCTTGACGGGCTCTTCGACGCCTGCGAGGTTCGCATCAATCTCGAGGTCGTGCGCCGAGTCGCCGCCCGCGTGGTCCCGCTGGCGAATCGTCATGGCGTCAACGAGCTGCGGGCGAGGAGTCGACTCGAGCGCCTGCGAGAGCTGGACGGTCGACGACTGGATTGCGAGGAAGGTCAAGAGCCCCTCACGAGGGTCGGCAGCGTCGGCATGCGACAGGAGGCGCGACGGGCCGGTCTCGTGACTGAGAGCCGCGCCCAAGACGACCTGGTTCGCAGCGCCCGAATCGGCGCCGACGCGGTCAACGGTCTCGGACGCCCACGATTTGACACGCTGCTTCCAGTCGAACTTGCGCCCACCCGAACGGGCGACGGCGGGCTTGTCGGTGTGCAAAGCGGCGAGGGACGAGTCGCCGTACGAGAGGACCTTGCCGGTCGAGAGGTCGACGTTGACGTTGAGGTTCCCGTTGGCGACGGGAATACCACGGACGACCTCGGTAAAGTGGGCGTGGACGATGCCCGAGTGCTTCGAGAGGAGCGCCGTGTCGAGACGGAAGTCGGCGTCGGGGTGGAGGTGGGCAACGAAGCTCTTTGCGAGTTCGGTCCCGATGCACCTGCCGAGGTCAACGGAGTTCCCCTGGACTGTCGGCGAGCAGTGCGCGGCGATGGGGTGCTTGGCGGCGAAGTGGTTGGCATTCCAGACGCTCAGGGCGGGCGACGGGTTCAGGTCGTCATCGTGGGTGCGCGGGTGGACGGTCGGCCCCAAGTTGATCGACTTGCGGATGCTCGATGCGCCCGAGAGCGACTCGAGCGAGCCGTGTGCGAGGGAGTCTGCCGATGGCGGGACGACAAGCGCGGTGGCCAGGGAAGCGAGCGACGCGGTTGCCGCGAGTCTGTGCGTGCGAGTGCGTGTGGTGCGGGTGCGTAGCGTCATGAAACAGTCCAGTCTAGCTCTGGGGAAGACAGGGAGGGAGAAGGGGAGAGGCGCACACGCACGCGACCTCGTTCGCCCCACACTTGGTTGATAAGGGACTGGGCTGAATACAAATTCCCCCTAATCTTATTACCCCATCTCACTTCAATACAAACCATCACAACGACCCTCCCCCAGCGACAACCATGGCCTCGTGGTACTCTGTGACCGACTTTCTAGACGACGCAACAGCGAGTCCGACCCTCTGCGTGCTCTCAAACCCCCCAGCTCACCCTCGTCCGCCCCCTCGCAGAAACTCCCGTCCAGGGTTCTCCTCGACATCCCCAACGCAGGACACCTCGAAGGCGGCACGGACAAGGATGTGCGTAGATACTCGCTCGCTCTACCAGCCTGCCGCCCCAGAACGCGCGCTGACGACGACGGCGGGCTACGCGCCTTGTTGTGAACGCTGTTGGACGCGAGTCAGCTGCGGGCAGGGACGTCGCTCGAGCTGCCCTTCTGGCTCGCGAGCAAGCTATCCGAACAGTGCGTCCCACTCGATCTTGCCAGGCGAAGCCGGTGGACCGTGAACCGTTTCGCAGAGACTCGATCGACCTCACCCTCCCTCGAGCGTACTCGCCCATGGTTCGCAACGCCCTTTCTGCCTCGCCCGAATCGGTCCACTTGAGAAACCTGGGAGGAAGCGGAGGCGCGTTCTATGCCGGCGGAATGCGGTTGCTGAGTCTGTGAGTTTCGCAACCTATTCGTCCTTTCCCAACCTTTGCCCTCCTCCCGTGCCCGTCTACCCAGAGAGCGCCCACCAAGCGCTCCGTGACTCACTGACGTCGCCCCACTCCGCCCGCAGCATCGAAGACCCCGCCCTCTCCACCATTCTCGACCACTCCTTCAAGACGCGCATCGTCCAAATCATGGACCAGAGCCAGCACTTGCTTGCGGATCATGGAGGCGAGGGAGCGGCGTATGAGTTTGCGCAGGGGTTAGATCTGTGGGAGAAGGAATGTGAGTTGGGGCTTGTCCTTCGTCGGCTCTCGAGAATCGCTATCCTGAAACCTCAGGAGCTCTCGACTGACACAGCTCCGCACCTCCCGCAGTGTTCACAGTCGGCGAGACCTCTGCAAAACAAATCAAGACCTGGTTCGACACAAAGGCAAAGAAGCGGTAGCCTCCCTCTGGCATCTCTCGGCATTTCTCGTCCATAACGCATCAGAGCAGAACTTGTTCGTTGTAACAACACTTTGCAATCCCACCCTTTCCCGTCTCCTTCACAGTCCCAGCCTGCGAACCTCCTCCGCCACCCTCCCATCCACCTCCCTCAGTTCCTCGTTGATCCGAATCTGGTACTCTGCGTCCCATGCAACGAAGCGGGATTCGACGAGGTGTGCATCGATGAGAGTTTGGTCGACCTTTCGGTTGAAGCCGTTCTTGAAGGAGACGGTGGAGGAAGGGGACGGACGGAGGGGGTCGTACGCCGGTGGAGGGGAGAGGCGACCTTCTTCCGCGGCGTACGGCGGTGCAGGTGCGCGCAGAGCGGGTTCGGACGACGACGAGGTGGCGGAGGACGCGACGAGCGGATTGAAGGACGATAGCAGGACTAGGCTCGATATCTTTGTTGCCTTGCTCGAGGAGGAAGGACAGGGTTTGTCCCGCTTTGTAGGACACGAGAAGCGCTTCGAGGAGGAGTCGCCCGAGAAGAACGACGCGAGGGAAGTCGACGTCGAGGTGGAGGGGTCGGCGAAGTGCAGGGGCCCGAGGGGGGAGGTGAATGCGCTGGCGGCGGCGAACATCTTGATGGCGATGATGGGCGAGAAGTCGGTGCGAGGGACTCGGGTAGGCGAGGAGACGCTTGAGCGGTGGTGAAGGAGGGGAAGGAGGCAAAGAGAGGCGAAAGCTGGTCTCGTAAGTCATTCATCATGTCGGCGTCTACTCTCGTTCGCCTGTGTGTGAGGAGGAGGAGGAAGAGAAAGCGAAGTGAGGCGGTGCAGAGGCGGGTGCGAAGGCGACGAGGTGGCCCAAACGCCGGACGAGGTCAGAGCGAGCGAGATGGTCCGACGACGGAGGATCCCGGGGGCAACGAGCAAGGGCAGAGCGCCGACGGCGACGGTGTAAGACGGGAGTGAAATACTGAAGAGCGTTGAAGATCTTGGCGGACGGACGTCGAGTTGCGAAGGGGAATCGTCGTGGTCTGCTGTCTGCGCGTGTTCATCGAGGTCAGCTGGGTGCACTGTAGGACTTCGGCGTTCTAGGGAGGAAAGCGACGCGGCAATTCACCCTACCGGTCCTTCTTACCGTCCGAAGTCTGCTGCTGGCTGCGAATCAACAACCGCGTCACCTGATCAGCATCAACAGTCCTTTTTGAGGAGATGCGCGCGCGACAGCTCACCCTACCGGTCCTTCTTGCCGTCTCCTCCTGCAACTTTCGCTGGTCCGCCGCCCTTCGACACCTCTTCCCGCTCTTCCTCAAGCCGTTCCCGTCGCTGCTGCTCTTCTGCATCCGCGATGGCAACCAGGAACCTGCGGAGAAAAGGCAGCGTGAGCAGGGGAGTAAAGGCCGTCGTGAGGAGGACCCGAGACGCACCACCGGATGCTTGCCCAGAGCGCCACGCTCAACCCAAGCATTGCCAAGACGTGCCCGTTGCCCCGCGTCAAGACCAACATCCCAAAGAGCGTCGCGAAGAGCGCATAGAACGAGTAGTTCATCGCGGCGACGAGTCCAGAGTTGGTGCCGGGAGTGAAGATCGAGTTGACGAGGTCGGTGAAGATACCTGGGCGGTCACTGCGTGCAGTCTGAGCCATATCGGCGGCGGTCAGCGAGGAGGCAGCGTCTGGTCGAGCGAGAGGGAGGGTTCGCCAGCGACGGCTCACTTTGCGCGCTGCCTCTCGCGCTGGGGCAGTGATGAGTTCCAGCTACGCTTTCAACACTGCTCTTGCCACGCTGTGACTTTTGTCGGCTCCTCGGAATGCCTGCACGGCTCACAGGACCTCATCAAGGGAGATGAGGACAATCCTGCGCAGCGACGCTGAAGGGGCGCTGAATGTACTGGACGTAGTCGTATAGAGTCACGCGATCACGGTCCCGGGTGGCTACGCTCCCAGCGGTCGTGTTTCGTTCCTTTTCGCCTGCTCCTACTCGCACACGTCGTCCGCGGAGCCTCCGAAGACGTCCTGCTGTCGTTCTGCCGCTGCTCGCTGTTCGCTCTCTTCCGCTTCCTGCTCATTCTTGCTCTTCCACCAACCCACGCCCCGACAGCCGAGTCTCTGCTGCCATGGCTCGCTCGTCCTCGAAGTCTCGCCAAATGCGCCAGTCCCGGTCGAACGATGCCAGCCTCAGCGACTCGAGCGACACCGACAGTCATGCCGCGGAGCGCGCCTTCGAGTTGCCGGGACGGGCTAGGACGAAGAAGCAGGACGGAGAGGCTGATAACTTTTACACTACCGGAAGCTCTTGGGGCTGGAAACCGGTCAGTTTCAATGGGCGTCTTCTCAAAGCCTAACTGACTGTCCACTCCGACCGATAGACGAAGAAGGACTCGTCAAGGAAGATACTCATGACGGGCGGAACATCCTCTCGCCAACACGAAGACGCTCACTCGGGCCCTTTCGCCAACCCCGATCTGGAAGGACAATTGCGCCAGCATTTGAACAGGTTTCAGTACAGCGACCCTCATCTTGAGGGAAGACACAAGATGAGCTGGGTTCCGGCGGTCTTTACAATCCTAACCGTCGTTGTGTGCTCGCTTCTTCCAACCGCTCTCCTCGTCGATGGAGGCTGATGGCAGGCTTACCGCCTCTGCAGATCATCATCGTTGTAGTCGCTGTACTGCAGAAGTGACAGAGCGCCGTGGCTTGACCCCGTAAACAGCGTGAACCGTGAGAGAGATTGCCGTCTACGCCGCCAACAAAGCTCTAGCGCTACTCCTCACGTCAACGGGGACATCCCTGCCTGTCCACAGCTTGCACTGCTCTGCATTTGCGAGAGCAGAGTCATCAGTGCCGGTCAGGGCCAGGCGAGCATGAGGAACGTACCGAAGCAATTTTCCTGTGGCAAAGACGACAGGTCAGCTCCACAATCGCAGGTCTAGGAGCGAGGGTGAGTTTGGCTCACGAGCACTACCTCTGTCCCGCACACGCTCGTCCATCCCCGCTCTTCTCCCAGCGCGCGAAGCGTGGTCATCCGCGGCTTGTACACCATGTCTGTCGAACAGTGATCGTCAGCTTCCGATTCTGGCTACGTTAGGATTCGCCCCACCAACGAAGACCGGCTTGCCAGGCAGCGACAGAAAGCGCTCCTCGAGCCCGGGCACAACCGTCTCCTCCCCTCCTGCCAGCGCAAATACCTCTGTCGCTACTTCATACACCCGCTTTTCCGCCTCGCTTGTCGGCGGCTCACATGGTATTGCCCCGACACCGCAGACTAGCCGCAATCCTCGCTTCCGCAAGTCTTCCATTTCTTGTCTCGCCTGTTCAACCGTCGGCAACGGCCGCAAGTCGACCGCCGGGAAGCTATCGACCACTGCTTCGGTCTCGACTGGTTTGCGATTAACGATGAAGATGGGCGAGAGATTGAGTCGTGACAGGGCGTAGATGGCTGCTCGAGTTGCTCCGCCTCCGCCGACAACGAAAGCTGCCGCTCTTCCGGGGGCAAACTGCTTCGGTGCGGAGATGGGCGGAGGAGTAGGGGAAGCAAGGAAGGCCGAGAGGAGGACATTGGAGACGGCGGCTGCATCCGTATTGGTACCGACGTGTCGAAGGGTCGAGGAGGAGTTTGCGGAGGAGGAAAAGAATGTGGTATTGACGCAACCGGTAGCTCGCGCTTCAGGTGTCATTTCGTCGACCTTGTGCAGCGCTTGTAGCTGCATATGTTGCGAGGTCAGCGCGACAGGCGGATTGAGGCAGCGCTCCAGACGCACCTTGAGCGGCATCGTCAAGCAGGTGCCCAAGCAGTCCGACCGTTTGATTGCCTCTGCCCATGCATTGCCCTGCTCTTCAAGCGAGCTGCACTCGACTGCCCCGTACGTATGTCGAGGCAGACCTCTGTTTTCGAGAGCATCAGCACCCCTCGTTCGATAATCGTCTGAAGGGCTGACTGGCTCACAGGAGGGGGAGTAGATGTTTGAAAATCCTGGGCGAGACGGACTGAGCGACGGGACAGCCGTAGATGGCGAGCGAGTTCCGTTCGTCGTCGGGTCGAGCGAGGCTCGCGGATGCCATCGTAGGGGACGCAGGCAGGCGGAGAGCAGTTCAAGGAGCGAAGTAGACGCTTCGAGGGTAGCAGTCAGTCACGCGAAGGGGCGTGAGGAGAACCAGGGAGCAGATAGGCGAGGAGACCGGTGGGGGTAAGCCGAAGTTCACGCGGCACGTGATCTGCCGAGCTATCCGGCTCAAGGAAGCATCGCGGAAGCGGAGGAGCCGACAGAGAGTTATCTGACGGCGAGGCAGAAGAAGAGGGCGGTCTTTCAATAGAACGCCGACGGCAGGCGACGAGTGCTGCCGCATACTCGCTCCGCCCGCTCAGTACACGAGTCACAACGGCCTCCGTATACCCAGGATTGCGAATGCACGATAAGTGAATACCCCAGCGGGACGGCCCGTCTCACGACGAGATCGACTTGTAGTAGTTGGCGAGCGACTTCTTCTTCTGCTCCTCGGCCTGCTCGCTGGTCATCAAGACGTAGTCCTTCTTGAGGTAGTGGAAGGGACCGTGCTTAAAGCCGAGCTGCTTAGCCCGCGCGTCGTCCTCGATCAGCTCGGTGTCAACGATCAGGCTCGACTTGACGCCGAAGACGGCATCGCTGCGCAGGTTGCGGATCAGCACAACAACGAAAGCGATAGCAGGAGTCGTTAGCGGCTCACCTCGTCAGGTATGGGTCGCCCTTGAAGTACAGCGCCGTGATGAGGGTCTCGTATCCCTCGGCGACGAACATCCTGCCAAGAGCGTTCCGATCAGCAAGGAGCCTGCGCGCGCCGAGCGTGTGACTGCTCACATGTGCAAGTGAGCGGGACGGAAGACGTGGCGGTTAAGCGACTTAAGCATTCTGTGCGAGCGTGACATCAGCGAGGTTCAGGCAGTTGCGCAGACCGACTCAGCTCAAACGCGGAGGCCGCGACATGACTAAGCAGCGACGGGGGTAAAGAGATTGCACGTACTGTCCGACAGGACCATCGAAAGGAATCGGGTACGGCGTGGGCTTGACGAGGCGGTACTGCGAGACAAGCACACCAGGTCAGTCCCCGCTCCTCCACCAGCACCGATCAAAACGCACCGCATAGTAGCCATTCTCGTCCGTGTGTAGCCTTCCTCGGCAATCAGGGTGGGTCCGGTCCGAGTACTGCGTGTCGTACAGGCCCTCGTCGTCCGTCTCCCAGGTCTCGATTGTACAGTTGGCCACGGGTTTGCCGTCAACATCGAGCACCCGACCCTCGCAGTACATGTATTCGCCCTTGCCATCTGACGCGATCGAGTCGCCGTGCGAGAGCTGGAGGAGCGAAGCGTCAAGAGCTTGACCTTGCGAGCCATAAACTAGGGGAACGCACATCTGCCGCGTCCTCCGTGAAGAAGGGACCGAGAACAGTCGCTTCCGTCGCGGGAGGCTTCGTCGGGTGGTTCATTGCGTCGACAAGGGCGGAGAGACCGAGAGCGTCCGAGAGGAGGATGAACTCTTGGCGGATGGGTGAGCAGATCTGGCCGACTTTGGTGAGAAACTGGATGGCGGTCCTGCATGAGAGAGTTGGTAAGTTCGCCCGCAAGCGAGAAGAAGGAATGAGGGACGCACATCCACTCGTCCGTCGTCAAGCTGACCTCGCGTGCAAAGTCGTGCAAGTGGGTGACAAGCTTCTCAAAGACAAACTTCTGCCTGTACAGCGGAAAGAACGGCAATCAATACGCCGCGTACGAGGGCGGCAGTCGAGCAGCCGGGCGTACCTCGGGTCCTGGCAAAGGGAGTTGATCGCATGGACGTTTTGTGTGATGCTCTCCGGCGACATGTCCGTCAAGTTGGGCAGCTTGCTCTGCGCGTACACGTGTCGAGGTCAGCGTGGAGATATCGAGGGACGAAGACCAAGGACAGCGACAATGCCAGGTTCGGTCAGCGCACCAGGTCAATGTTCTGCGCGCCCTGCTCAAGAGCATTCTTGACCGCCTTGCCGACCTGCGTGTTGTTGAGTGAGCGTACGAGAAGTCAGCCGCGGTGCGAGACGAGGAGGACAGTAGTAGTATGAGGCTCACCTTGGGCGCATTGCGTGGCGTCGCTTCGTTGATCTTGTCTGCTGCGTTGCTCATTTCTCGCCGTTCTGGCCGTGCAAGCTTGTGGGAGGAGGGCGAGCACCACTTGACCCCCCCGCAGCTCCGCCCGGAAGAGGTGTTCCTCCCCGCTTTGCTAATCACCGCACTCGAAGGGGAATTGACTACCCGTGCACTGCTTGTCAGTACCGCCGTGTGTTGCCTGTCCAGTCCCGCTACTCCCGAACCCGCATTTCACTCGCTCTTCGCCTTCATCAGTTAGTCCCCTTTATCGAGGTCGATCCGCCGGTGCAGGGCGTGGTGGGACCCTGTGGGCACGTTGGGATATCTCAAGACGCTCACATTGGCCGTTCGCTGTATCATCGATCGCCAGAATGCAGCCCTTCGTGTACAACGCCCTGCCCGCCCGTGTCATCTTCGGGTGGGGAACGGTTTCCAAGGTTGCAGACGAGGTCAAGCGGCTGGGATGCGTGCGTCGACGTCAGGCAAATACGCTGGTACTGATGAAGCTGACCAGCGACCTCGAACGTAGTCCCGCGCCCTCGTCTTGACAACGCCTCAGCAGGTCGAGGCCGGCGAGAAAGTCAAGGCCGACTTGGTGGGTCCCGCTGGGACAATCCTGCACTATGATAGTCAGCTGTGACATGGTTTCACTCGCAGGGAGACCTCGCCGTCGGCATCTACTCGAACGCGACGATGCACACGCCCATGCACGTTACACAAGAAGCGCTCGCCAAGGCAAAGGAGCTGAACGTCGACTGCTGCGTGCATTACAACGCCTGTCTGGTGAAGCCGGCGAGCCGCGGCTGACAGACACTCTCGCAGGTCTCGGTTGGAGGAGGCTCGACTATCGGCCTGGGCAAGGCGCTCGCGCTGCACTCGCCTGACGCCGCAAAGATCAAGAACGTTGTCATTCCTACCACCTGTGAGTCCCCTCATCGTGAGCGAGACATGCAGCCACTGATCATCCTGCTCGAATAGACGCCGGCTCTGAAGCGACCCCCATCATCGGCCAGACGGAGAACGGCAAGGATGGCAAGCCGCTCAAGACAACGCAGAAGACGACGAAGGTGCGCTGCCATTCCGCTTGGACGAAAGAAGAGGCACTGACTCGAGGCTCGCAGGTCTTGCCGGAAGTCATTATCTACGACGTCGACCTCACGCTCTCTCTCCCGCCTCAGATGACGGTGCGTACTAGCGATGGAACATGTCAAGGTTTATATGATAGGTATCTGACGCTGCACCGTATTCGGGGTCGCTGTCCCGCCACTCCGCTGCCAACAGATCACCTCTGGCCTCAACGCCATCGCGCACGCCGTAGAAGCGCTCTGGGCCGTCGAAGCCAACCCGATCATCTCGAACCTCGCCATCCAAGGCATCGAGGCGATCGGACGCTCTTTGCCGCTCATTAAGGCGGACCCGCAGTCGAGGGATGGAAGGGCGGATGCCTTGTTCGGCGCGTGGGCTTGCGGAACTTGCTTGGGAGCGGTTGGAATGAGTCTGCACCGTGAGTCGGACTCGTTAGCTCACATGCGGAGCTCACGGCTGACATTCCGCTGTTCTCGCAGACAAGCTGGTGAGTCTCGCCTCAGCGACTTCTCTTCTCCCTTCCACACATCCACCATTCTAGCCTGACGCCGTACACGTCTACAGTGCCACACCCTCGGCGGCTCTTTCGATATGCCGCACGCCGAAACCCACACCGTCATCCTCCCTCACGCCGTCGCCTACAACGCCCCTTACGCCCAAGATGCCGTCGCGCGCGTTGCGCATGCGCTCGGTGTCCCGAACGCCGCACAGGGACTGTTCGACTTGGCTAAGGACAATGGCGCACCGTACTCGTTGAAGGCGCTTGGCTTCAAGGAGGAAGACCTAGAGAAGGCGGCGGACATCGCTGCCAAGGCGCCATAGTAAGTCTCGTTGCGCCTCGCGCCCTTTCCTTCAGTTGCTGCACGCCGCGTATCCGCCAGAGTATTAAGCTGACAAGTCATCCGTCGTTCCAGCCCGAATCCTGCGCCGCTGGAAAAGGCCAAGCTCCTCCAGCTCCTCACCGACGCTTTCCACGGCACCCGCCCCGAGTAGATTTCTGTCCAGCCATGCGAATGAGTGCGCAGAGCCCGTGATGGAAGTCTTGAGTGAGGGAGACAGGCGAGCAGCGGAGCCTTTGGGCAGGAGCCAGCGGTTGGAGCTCGAGCTCGGTAAGCTTATGCGCTGTCTGGCGAGCGTCAGAACGAAGACTATGCCTGGCGGACGCAGTAGCCCCTGAGCGGGAGACCTATCTTGCACGGACGAGGCAGTCGTTGCGAAGGCGAGTGGAAGTACGACTTGCTCTGTTAGATTCTACCAAGTGTGTCAATGACACTCTGCAGCCCATAGTAAGTCACTTGAGCCAGTCGGCGTGAGCAGCTCGAGACGAAGAGGTCTTTGGCCTCGAACGTGAGCGGCGCGCGCGGTTTGGCAGGCGGCCGAGGCCCGCTCACGCCCCTCGCTCACGGCCGGGCTCACACCGGCACGTGCCAAGTTCGAACCCCCTTGGGCGGAGTCTGCGACAGTCCCATCCTTCCTCCGAGCGTTGCCGGGACGCGTCCCGCGACCTCCTTCCCGTGAGCGACATTGCGGTCGATCTCCTTCTGCTCCTCGATGGCCTTCCGGATCAACGACTCGTTCTTCTCGCACGCGAGGCGGGTGGCCGTTCCGAGCGCCGTCTTCGCTGGGTCCGCCATGCCCGAGACGAAGATGCCCTGCAGCGTTGATCCCATCATGCCCAGCGATGCGCCGACCTGGTTGAGCATATCCTCGTCGAGTGGGTTGAGCCTGTTCTGCGGCCATGGCGTCTTCGCCCTCATCTTGTCGTTCTGCACCTGGATCGCGCGCGCGCCGAACGTGCGCAGAGCGGGCCAGTTTGCGCCGCCCGAGGACTGGTTGCGCGCCTGGAGCTCGGCGAGGAACTTGAAGGTGTCGGAGGTGAACTTGTCCTGTGAGTCGGGGGCAACCATCGTTTCGACGAGCAACTGGTGCCGCATGATGAAGGCGAAGGCAAAGTCAGCAGGCGAGAGGAACGCGTAGAGCGGATCCCAGTAGGTCTTGAGACTCTTGATGGCTCCGTCCCAGCCGGATTCCTTCGTGCTAGTCGGCTCGAACGACTGGCGGATCAAGTCGGCGGCGGCCTGGCAGGCGTCGGCGGTCAAGGCAGCCAAGGGGGGGCAGACGCGAGTCGAGCGAACGAGCGCAGCGAGGTCGGAGGGGCAGGAGATGGGCGAGGAGGGGAAGGTGCGGATAGAGGTGGATCCCGCGTACTCGTCCTCCTCCTCGTCGTCCTCGCGCTCGTCGCCAATGGGTTTCTTGAGCTTCCTGCCACGCTCGGCGCGGTGCACGCCAGCCACGACGGCCTCCGTCATCCCCCTCTTGTACTCCTCGTCGCGTTCCTCTAACATCCTCCTCAGCCTCGCGTTCTCCTCAGCCAAAGCCGCTGCGGGGTCGTTGTTAGGCATAGCGAGTATGAGCGAGTCGAACTGCAATCTGAGCGAGCCGTCCAGCGGTGGGCGAAGCAGAAAGTGAGGAGAAGGAGAGTGAGAGCGAGCGAGGCGATGCAGCTCGAGAAACGGCTAAGTCCGTCGGAGGGGTTGGTGCGGGAGGTGAGGGCGAGCCTCGGGCAGTGTGAGAGACTGCCTAATCGCCTACGACGCCCTCCCAAGCTGCTCCACCTGTGCGCGCCAAACCAAGTAATTGAAGCTTTTGTCGCGGGCGGAACCTCATATCATCCACTCGTCTCCTGCTGAGATCCACACCGCTAGGACACTGGGACTGCTGCTCGTCACAACCAGATCGACTCCATCACCCTCCACGCCCGCTCGCACGCCGTTGCGTGTCCTCCTCGTCCTGCCACCCGCACCCTCGCCTCCGACCCACCTACCGCCCTTCTCGCCGCTCTTGGCGACCCAGCAGTCTTCGCGAGCCTAGAAGAAGGAGGATGGAGACTCACGTGCGTCCTGTTCCTCCCCTACTGGCGTTCTCGGGCGGTCTGGTTAATGAGGAGGTCAACAATCGCTGACACTTGGCCTGAACTTGCGCACAGTCTACCTGGGCATGAGTGGGCACTGATGAGGAGGCAGAGTTGGCTTTCGGCGGTGCTCTTGGCGGATGCGGCTCTTACGGGAGCAACAGTTTCTGCGCCTTGCGAACAAGGCAGCTCCGCAACCGGCCCGCTTCCCTGCTCCGACGAGTGTGCTACAGTGCATCACATCGTCGGACGACATCTGGCGAGATGTGCTGCTCCCTGATGGCAGAGAGCCAACCTTTCGACCGAGATCTCCTCCTCGACCTGCAACTTGCTCTTCCCCCTTCTCCCAATCCCGCTCTTTGGCTTGTCTTGCGC